>OU343221.1:51766047-51873400 GCA_910596185.1 Chrysanthemum makinoi | reverse complement strand
TATGACCAGGAACCTCACTGAGAACACACTCAAGGCCATCAAGACTATTGACAAAGTCAGATCCCGTAGGGAGGAGACACACCTGAAGAACAGGTATGTTTTTTTAAAGCAGTTGGAGTTATTACAGCGTGTTGTTTTATATAAAAGCTTGGGTCTTAGTCAAGCTATTAAATTGTCTAATCATATATGAGTATTTGCACACTAATTATATACAAAAAGGAAAAGAATAGAAAAAACACGCGAGTGTTGGACAAGAGGTGTATGGGTCAACCGTACACAACCCTATATCGGCTATTTTATTAATGAGTTAACCCATTGCCTGCCTCGTGACCTTCCATTTTGCGGTTTATATATTTATTTCTAATTTGTTGTTTATTATGTTGATGCAGAATGAAGGGCAAGGCTGCAAAGGAAAGGCGTGAGGCTAAAAAGGAACATGACCAGCAAATTCACATGGTGGTTGCACCTGGTGCATTGGCCAAAGATTCATCTACTAAAACGGCTAAGGTTACAGTTAAGGTTCAACATGAATCAAGTGAAAATCGCATGGAAGAATAGTTCTCTTAACGCCAAAGTGAATGCTTTTGTGCCCTTATGTTTTGCAATGTAAACACCCTACATTTGATAGTAGTATCTTTGAAATAGGTATTATCAAGTTTTGACATGACATTGTTTGATTTTTAAATTAAATGTATCAAGTTTGTTGACTTTGCGGTGATAGTTTACATATCGTCAAAGCAGTTAGATAAACCATCACACTAAAACAAATACGCGAGTCTGCATATAAGTTCTTCATAAGCCCCTTGGATGATCAAGCCTGATAACGAATCCAAACTATTAAACATGTCACATGTGCAACTATTTCAAAAACCATGGACCAAAAACCATGCAAGTTACATACCATTAATATGCCAATTAGACTTGTTTCCTAGAAAGTCAACCAATCAAACAACATTCATCTAGCTAAGCTAACTAGATATGGTGAAAAGCCACCCAACAGGCCAACATGTCAATTGATCTACTAGCTAGTACCAAGTTAGTCGGCCAACCTCAAAGTCACCAGACATTGTCGCGAAGTCAATCAGTTAGTCGTAAATCAATATGTATCAGAACCCCAGAACTAACAAACTAACTGGAAGCAAAAACCAACCGTACAAGCTAACCCAAACATTGTGTTCCTGTATCATATTATCACTCACCTGTTGTAATTTTATTTGTTTATTTCTCGGCGGTCTTATGTGTATGTGCGTGTGTGCTTTAATCAAAGGGCACGCGTCGGTCCCTTCTTTCTTTCATACTTTGTTACAGACCGGGTCCTTTTATAGAATTGTAACTTATATGTCGATATCCATTGAATTTCATGTTAAGGCACACACTACTAGGACATTGGGTTTACTAACACTCTCACGGGCGTCCATCTTACTACATAGAATTACAAAAGCAAAACTCTTAAAACTAAAAAGAAGACAACTACACCAACATCTCGCCAGAACGAGGTATGAGGGAGATACGGTATATATAGACAATCACACCCCACTTGATGGTTGAGGTCCGATAATAATATTAAAACTAAAAAGAGTGCTCTTATAATTTAGAAAAGATGATGACAATAAAGCATCAGATGATTATATGCAGATCAACTGTATTATGAAATCACATCCAATAATACTAAATAGAGTAATAATAACCTTGGATGATTTACAGCCCAAAGCATTTATACTTAACTTAATTACTTAAAATATTATTGATCTTTTTTCTAATTTAAGAATATTACAAACTCTAAGATGAAGATAAGAATGGTTTAAGAAGGTTAATGCCAATAATTACCTCACCCCTTTCCATTCTTTACACACTGCACGTCTGCACCTCCCAATTTTTTTTCATTTCCTAAATCATTTGTCCTCTGTGTCTTTCTACTTCCCTTATATAAATCTTGAAAACAATACATAATGTTTGAACATGAACACCCATTGAGTCTCATAGATTTGTGGTCGAAAAATAAACACAATGAAGAAGAAACCGATGAAGATGATGTTGATGATGATGGTGATGACGGCATTGATTTCACAAAGCAAGACTTCCGATGTCAATGTGATCGGTGTGACAAAGAAATCAGCTGGTTTCATAGGTATTACTACAAGTGTGATCAGTGTCAATACTCGATCCACAAATTCTGCGCAGAGATTCCAGAAACGTTCACTACAAAAAACAAGTTCAATTTTCCACATTATTAAGGCCAATTGGCCACGGTTAAAAATGTGTAAAATTATAAATGCCACACTTACTCATGTGTGGTAATAATGGGTGTGACAAATTTTCCTACACACATAAGTGTGGAGATATTATCCAAATGTCTATAGTTAAAAGTGTGGAAATTTTTTTTGAATATCCACACTTAAAAGTGTGGCAAAATTGCAAAAAGATGCTTACAATTAAAAGTGTGGAAACATTGTTAAATATTCACACCTAAAAGTGTGGACAAGTTTCAAAATATCTACACTCAAAATATCTAACTTTTCAAAAACAATGCAGGAACAAAAAATATCAAAACTGAAGCAAGAACAAGATATTTCAAATTTCTACACTCATTAGTCAAATGGTATTTATTAATCAAAGAGTGAGTAAACAATGCATGTTTTCCAGTAATGTACAAGTAAAAACCAATTAACAGTGAGTAAACACATTTTTGATTTTCTACACTTTTTCTACCCTTGAGACGAATGTGGTACAGCCAGGTGATTCTGAACTCTAGAAAGAGAAGAAGTTTGCCACAAATTTTGCCACATTTTTGCCATTGTCTTTGGTGGTGGTGGTGTTGTTCCTGCTCCTGTTGTTTTTGGTGGTGGTGATGTTGCTGCTCGTGCTCCTGAATGTGTGATCATTCAAATGATATCAGAAATACGTTAATAGATATCAACTTCGACTAGAAAACCTGTTGTTAAACAGACACCACACACGCACACTCAAGTACTCAACAACAACCTTTAGTCAAACTTTATAACTCGTTTCTTATAAATAAAATGTTATAATAAATACAACAGTAACGAACTACAGGCCAATTCCTAATCTAATTAAAATGAGTACGCAAACCTAAACATATGCCTGAATCACAACTTCGACTAGAAAACATCTAAACATCAGTAATCTCTAAAACGAGGTACGCAAACCTAAACTCTTAGCATATGCCTGAATCATTCATGACTATATACACATGTTATAATCTATAACTCACATAAATCTAACTAAGTTAACTTGATCATACGATTACATATTCAACAGATCACCAGAAACTGCATTGACAATAACTCGTAACTTCTAGTAACAAACAGAAAAACAACAATTATCTCTAAATCTAACAGAATTGCCAAAACTAAACACTCGTCAAACGCACAAATCATTCATTTTTGATACACCTTTCACCAGTTACTAGGTTAGAATTTGTTGTATGACCTCACAAATGTTTTGCACATTAATAACCATATGTTACAGGTATAAGATAATAAACAAACTTTCAATCTGTTGGCTCACAATCTCCATACGTAAACAAGCAATAACCATAACCAATGCAATTAGTAAGTACCAATCCACCACTTACCACATCGATACAATTAGTAAATACTGAATTCAAATTTAATTGGAAAAGGCCCTGTTTTTAAATGGAATTATCGGGTTACCAACTATGTGATCCGTGAAGAACAACTAGTCAAAATTTAAGCTGCAAGAAGGAAAGAAGCCTATTTAAGTTTGGACAAAAAAAAAACTCACTTTGCACCACCGTTTTTCTCTTTCCTTTCGACCTTCAGCTCATTAAAGCAAGGGAATATAATGTATTTGATGTACTCAAGGCATGGGTTTCCTTCAATGATACCAGGCGAATAGTATGCTTTCTTGATCTTTACATTCACCTCAGCCTGTTGCATTCCATATACACAACATTAAATATTAAACGAGTAAAATGCTAAAACTTTTAACATTATCCTTATAATGTTTATGATAAGAAACCTCATACTTCTTCCATCATAGGTCACACAAATATAGAGAACAAAGTAGAGATGGCCCAGATGGTAATTTCAACCATTGTTAATGAGTCATATAAATTCTTTTATCTTAACATTATTATACTTTTTTGTCGTATAAAAGTATAGTTATATTAGGAAAAAAATTTATGTAGCACAAGAATATGTAATATATCAGTAGCCACAATGGTTTGTATAATATGACAAAATAGTTGTAATCCTTAGCTAGTTAGCTGATGTGCATTTCAAATGAGCCAAACAACTTCACAAACCCATCAAGTTAGACGTATTTTCACATGCTTAAAACTATGTTGTGTTCTGATGAGATAATAGTGGGCAGTAGGCGAACCAATAAATCGTGTTCTGTCAAATATTCCCACATCACAAAGACCCCTGCACTTATAATTTTGAATATCACCACAGCTTGCATTTTAGAAGTTAGTGACATATATTTAAAAGAATAAGATGATTACTGACTCAAGTAGAAACATTGAACACAAAAAACTTATGAATTTAAAGGTACATATCACCAAGTCATAACGTGCAACCTGATAATTAAGTTACATCTTATGTAATTTTACAAATGAAACAAAATATTTTGATGAGTTGTTTAATTTTGATAAGTAAACACCAGCTTCAAATCGTAATCAAAGTGCTTCGATTAAGGGGATACAAACAAGCCTAAGGTTTGAATGATTATAAAAGTTATATAGAAGAAGAAACCGAAAAGAATATGAATTACCTAAATTGGGGAAGAAGACGATGATACGATTTCAAACGCCAAGAGGGTTAGGTTTTCTGATCTTTTTATTTGTTTGTGACTAAATGTGCACCGCCACTCCAAGAGACCCAAGTGATTCTTCCATCTGTATTTATAATTCAAACCCCTTAGTCACGTACTAACCACAAGAAGGAAACAGATTTGCAACTCAAGAAACCCCAATTTAATGGGTCTAAGATTTTTTTACCTTGTTTTCCATGTGCTTCCACTATTAATTCACCCACTATATCCTTGCAATAAGTACACATAAAGAGCTAACAAGAACTCCAAAAAACCTGTATAAAAAAGCAGATAAAAGCATTGCTGTCAATGAATAACTTGGGTAAAAGAGTTATATAAAAACTTCAAATATATCTATTCAATTATATCATTCGGAAAAGCATAAAACCACAAATCTCTACAAAACATGTATCTAACAAAACATCTCAAAAGAATTATAATATCAAAACTTTATAAATAATATGTGATTTACGTCAATAATATTCCAACAATAATAATCATCCCAAGGATAAATTGACCCTGGTGTGATTCGACTACATGGAGGAACACTATTCATTTAGATCTTATCATAATATGTAACTTGTATGCATCGCCAGCATCAAGACTAAGACTACTGATAGCTTTTCATCCTTGTATGCATTGCCATCTGCTTGACCATCATGCTCATAATAATCAAAGCAATTTTACCCTCTCACTTTATATCTCTTTCGCGAAAGTTTACTTGGCTAACTTACCTCTCCTAGTCATACATCCAGATTTTACTCATAAAAAGGGGTTTATGTATTCGTTACACTTCTATGAGTGGTTACAAATGAAATGATAATCATCCTTGTGCATTCACCCTCTTCTGGTTTTCTTAATAAGTGATGTACTCATGTACTTCTCATGCAGTCATACTTAAGTGCATAGTGCATTACCCTATCACCCCTTGTATAGACCAAAGAGACTACATTAAAGACTTGCGTATCTTACACTTAACCAAAAGGGTTATACCTAATGACAGCAATACTGTTATGTCTCAGTATCATATTTGATTCGCACTAAAAACGCACCTTCTTCTCAGACATGTATGGTTCTCTAGTTACTGCTCAAGTGCTTTACTTATATCAACAGACGCATACACATTGTTAACCTATATGAATAACCAATTTACGAGACACTCTATGTGTTGCAGAATCAGGTTCTTATTATATGTTACTTTGGTATACATAGAGTAGCCAAATAAAACCCCGCTATTATCCACTGAACTAGGTTCTTATTATATTTTCTAAGTTCAGTGACTCTCAAATAAGACTGATGTAATGTATCGTATAGTCTGCCTATGAGATTATACTAAGAGGGAAACCATTTATCCCATTTTTCAGCATCAGCATCTTATATCTTATGGAATATCATCCATATAGAAAGTATGGCTTGACATAAAAAATGAAAGTATTACACTATTATTCATAAAATGGTTAGAAGTTTACTTGGCTAACTTACCTCTCCTAGTCATACATCCAGATTTTACTCATAAAAAGGGGTTTATGTATTCGTTACACTTCTATGAGTGGTTACAAATGAAATGATAATCATCCTTGTGCATTCACCCTCTTCTGGTTTTCTTAATAAGTGATGTACTCATGTACTTCTCATGCAGTCATACTTAAGTGCATAGTGCATTACCCTATCACCCCTTGTATAGACCAAAGAGACTACATTAAAGACTTGCGTATCTTACACTTAACCAAAAGGGTTATACCTAATGACAGCAATACTGTTATGTCTCAGTATCATATTTGATTCGCACTAAAAACGCACCTTCTTCTCAGACATGTATGGTTCTCTAGTTACTGCTCAAGTGCTTTACTTATATCAACAGACGCATACACATTGTTAACCTATATGAATAACCAATTTACGAGACACTCTATGTGTTGCAGAATCAGGTTCTTATTATATGTTACTTTGGTATACATAGAGTAGCCAAATAAAACCCCGCTATTATCCACTGAACTAGGTTCTTATTATATTTTCTAAGTTCAGTGACTCTCAAATAAGACTGATGTAATGTATCGTATAGTCTGCCTATGAGATTATACTAAGAGGGAAACCATTTATCCCATTTTTCAGCATCAGCATCTTATATCTTATGGAATATCATCCATATAGAAAGTATGGCTTGACATAAAAAATGAAAGTATTACACTATTATTTCTGTCCTGGCATCGTTATTCAGCTATCAAGTGAGAAATAGCTAGCAGTGAATTATGTGTTACGACTTACGAGCAAAGAAGCAACTTGTGTTCAAAAATCAAAGTCAAAAGCTTCAAGTGTAAATGATGAAAGGATAAAAGCAGAGTAGGTCTTAGTGTCTTACAACTTAAATTCGTAACGCACTTTCTCAAATCCATCATCCCTACCACACGAACGACTCTAACACACAACACATAGCGATCAGTACTCTATTATCATATACTCGGACCCCCAAATTTACATCTAAAGGAAAACAAAAACAAAACCTTCAGCGAGAACCTATTTGTACACTGAATTTATAATCATCTAATGTGCTCACTTTACTAATACTATCCACATGGCATAACGTAGTTATTCGTACAAGCTCTATAATCTCTATGTCATTTTAAACCTAAACTTTAACCGGATAATAGATTAAAGTGCAGAAACCAGTTACAAAATGAGCAGAAGGCAAAATGATTTAATAAACCTTCCTATTCGTACAATGACTTGCTAATCGACTAGCGTGCCGCGAATATTACAAACTTCCTCAATCTACTTATGCTATCCACGTGGAACACCGCAATTATTCATACAATCTCTATGTCATTTTAAACATGAAAAACTAAATTAAAATATCCGCAACGCCATCACAGGACGATAGAATAAAGTGCAATAAACACTGACAAATTGAGCAGAAGGCAAACTAATTCAATTCTATCACTCAGTCACTAGAGGTAGAGAGTAATCGCCGATTAATCCATGTTTTACAACACTGATTTATTCTATCGATGTGGCTTAACTCAGTTATTCATACAAGCTCTACAACCTAAATGTCAACTTTACACAGAAAAACCTAAAGCGAAATCTTCAAGTAAAACGTCTTAACAGTACAATAACACAATTCATACATCTAGCGTTTGAATTCAAAATCACATAAAATAAAAGTATAAAACCTAAAATGATAATAAAACACGAAAAAGTTACGAAGCGGTAACCGTACCTCCAATTTGTTTGTGATATTGCGGACCGTTGTTCGAAATGGCTCGAAAACCGGTCCTTCGAGCAGCGGCTTCTCGTTCAACTTCCTGAGTAAGATCTCTAACAGAATTCATACATCTAAGGTTCGATTTCGAAATAACCTAAACTGGATATAAAATAGCAGTTACGAATTCAAAACACATTAATAAACGATTTACCTGATGATCGGAACAGTAATGTACGGCGGCGATTACAGATCCACGGCGAGTACGGCGACGATTACGAAACCACGGCGATTACGATTACAAAAGCACGATAAGATCCGAGACGCGATGATTAAAAGTTAGGGTTTGATTTTTATGATCAGGAATAATCTGTACACGCTGAGTTCTCGAGTTTTAAATGAGTGGAAAAGAAGAGAAATTAAAAGAAAGAAGAGAAGATAAGAGAAGAGAAAACAGTTTATTTTTTTTGTGTTCTTGAGATTGAACCTAAAGAAAAGAAATGAAAAGAAGATTCATGTTCTTTAATTCGAAAGAAAAGAAAAGAAAGTGACAAAATTACATTTTCACCCTTGTCATGGAAGTTATAAAACAAACTTCATGAAATGAGACCTGCAAACTAAGAGCATGGGGTGTCATGAACTCCCCACTTCTCTTCACTTAGGCCTCACGTGTGCCAAATCACCTCCATATCATTCCAACACACTAACAAAAAAATACCCCCCAATCACAACATACTCACTTCTCTTCACTTGGGCCCCACCCATTATCATTTTATTTATTTTCCAAACACAACTAAATTCATTTCATTTATTTAAAATAAAAATACAACATAAAAATTACAATATATAAATATAGAAAAAATTGCAAAATCTCGATAAATGGGAATATAGAATCGTTGTTTCCAAAAAAAGGAAAAAGACTAAAACCCAACTTAAAATTGCTGTTACCACAATAAAAATAAAAACAATATCATAAATTGCTATGTCCAAAATGCTAAAATTGCTATTTCCAGAAAAAGAGAAATCTTCATCTTCTTCGCTATATCCCCAGCATAAAAATTCAATTTCCGACCAATGTTTTTTTCACTTCTCTGTTATTTTAGTTTCATCTTTTGTAGTTTCATTTCCGCCTGGAAAAGTTTTTTAATTTTAAAATCATGCCGTTAACTAAAATAGTGGATTGCAACGGATATGTTTTTTGTCCTTTTCTTCGTTGTTTCCACGGCGAAATGCAACTGGCGAGCCGGTTGGTATCGTGGCGATGGACGAAAACACATGGTGGCGAGTTCCACGTTGGAAGTGGCGAAACAACTTCCCCATACCCATGCTCTAATGCTAGAAGATAACATAAGTACATAACTGATCCAAACTGTTAAGACCTGCACCCATTAACATAACTGATCCAAACTTACTGTTTAGACCTGAACCCATTTGGAATCTTCACTTGTGTATGTGTTGTGGCTGATGTAGCATGAATACTCTCACCACTATCGATATTCTCGAAACAAACCTCATTAGCTTCTAACAGTTGGTCGAGTTCTTCAATTGTTTCAACTTTGTCCTCATTTATGTTAATTCTGTTTCTTCTTTCTTTCGTTGTTTCAGCACCAACACCTATAGCCCTATCTTTACCAAACAACTGAAGCATCTCATTGTAATGATTAATCGGTTTCGTCCTCCACTTTGCAGCTTCAGGCTTTGCCTATTGAAAAAGAATAAAAATAATAAGATTAATACAACATATGTAATGAGCCATATCAGATGGGGAATGCTTCTGCAATACATACTTACTATATGTACATCATAACATCATACCTCAATAAGTTTTTCCCAGACCTCGTCTTCTGCCTCAATTAACTTGCTAACCGGGTTCCATGAAAAGCCACTTAGCATAACTCCTCGAAAAATATCATAGTAGTGAGAAAGGTTTTCTTTAAGACTTTTTAATCTATTCTTTAGATTTTCTTTTTTTATGTCTGCTTTGAATTTCCTTAGCTCATCCACCATGTTAGTGTATGCCTGGGGAGTAAATGTGCCATTGGGTCAGTTCCCATTTTCTTGCTCCTTAATCATTGCTTCAATGAACACAACATCCATTTGGGTGGTCCAAATAAAAAGCTCCCTTTTTGCAGTTGTTCCATCACATTGCCTATTGCTCATTGTTACTTTCTGCATAATAATCAAACGTTTTTAACCTAAGTATATCACATAGTAATTAACACAGGAACCTGCTTGTAAATGCATACATATAAACCATGAGACAAAGTAAATAACAATGTCAAGCCAAGTTAATAATAAGTTTACTATCAACTCAATAATACAATCAAATAGATAACTGGTTTACAAAATATAATGTAGCAAAAGCCTAATTATCAGTTCCAACAGTACAATCAACTAGACAACTAGTTAGACATATTAATTTCGTTATTCGGATACGATAAGTATTCATTCCACATTTCATTGGCAATCGAGTTTCTTAATTGTTCTCCTCTGTCGTCTATCTCTCTTGCAACATGAACTTCTTCATCTTGTGATGCATTTAGCGTCTCTTGTATCACTTCATCTTCAAGTTCTTTGTCGCGATCTTCCTCGAGTAAAAAGTTATGAAGTATACAACATGCCAAAAATATGTCTGATTGTGTTTCACATGAGTAAAATGGTTCGCTTGTACTTCTAATAATGGGAAACCTTTTTTTTAAGACACCAAATGCTCGTTCGATAGAGTTTCGTAGTGATGCGTGTCGAAGGTTGAATAGTTCTCGTGGATTCTGAGGTGCATGAGTCGAGTACTCTTTCAAATGATACCTAACTCCTCTATAAGGTGCTATGAGTGTAGCTCTATGGGGTAGACCACCATCAACCAAATAAAATTTTCCCTCATGAATAACTAGCTTATCACCTCTAGTTAGTGCACTTTTTAGTATCCTTGAGTCTGATGCCGTGCCTTCCCACCCGCTCAATACATATGTGAACTTTAAATCAAATGTACATGCGGCTAAAACATTAATTGTAGGATATCCCTTACGCCCACGATATCTCGGGGCATCTTTACTAGGTACTCTCACACGGACATGCGTTCCATCAATTGCCCCTATGTAATCCTTAAAAAATGGATAAAATCTTTGTTTTTCTCGAATTTCTTTCTGGACAATGTCACCAGTAGGTTGTTTAACATATTGATCTTCTAATGATATTACTGCATCTAAAACTCTATGGAAATGCTTACTAGTGGTTGATCCAGATCGACGATAACTCCAAGAGACAAAACGATTTCTTAAATCGTTTCCTACGATATGCAAAAACCTAGCAACTTGTTCCTCAATAGTCATACGTTGAGTTGCTCGAAGACCACCATCACTCTCTAATTTTTGACATAATATCCTAAAAGCACTTTCACTCATACGGATAAGTTGACGGCATTTGCCACTAGTAAAGAGGTCTTGCAACATCTCGTCACGTACTTGTTGTCTGTGCAATATCATATCGCGGGTAGGTAAATTAACAGTATTCCTATTTCTAAGTCTACGATGTGCAATAAGAACCAACAGTAGACATAGCGAGTGAATTGCGGCTAAATGTTGAGTTCTCGCCATAAGGTATAGGTTATCATCCATTGCAATTCTAGACACATATCAAAAATAAATTTTAATATGAATGAAGGAAAAAATAAATACCAGGTTATTGAAAAAAGACTTATGAAAATATAAGATAAAGTCATAAATATCATGTACTTATGATAAGTCATACAAATCGTTCCATACACTGATGAAAATAAAAGACTTATGAAAGTACTTATGATAAACTTACAAATGGTTCCATACACTGATGTATTGGTGAAAATATAAGATAAAGTCATAAATATCATGTACTTATGAAAGTACTTATGATAAACTTACAAATCGTTCCATGATGTATTGGTGATATTGTAACTTGCTAAGGATATTTCTATTACTAAAAAAATACGTAGTAACACATAAAGGTAGACCTGGGAAAGTAACACATATAGAAAGAAAAAAAAAATGCAATCAAGAAATTATGGTAATGAAGTAAAGAAACTAATACCTGAAGATAATTTTGATGGATGTGGAAGATGAAAGATGGGTACTTGTGTGGTGTAGATAAAAGAAGATAAAGAGTAGTTGAAGGGCATATTAATAACTACACTTATTATTATTTCAGTTCTCTCCTATTCTGCCCAAATTTGAGAGGAAGAAGAGGCGCCACTTTTTCCCGCTTACTTCTTTTCTCCTCTTTTCTTTTCTTTCTAAACAATATCTTGAGAACACAACATTTTTGTAATTTTCTTTCTTTTCTTCTTCTTTTATAAAATTAACTCGAGAACGCAACGTAAGTGAGGCTTTTTAAGTGTCAGGAATAATAAAATGAGTAATCTCTTGTCTTTTGTTATTTTAATTTTGTGGATTTTTTATAAAGGTGTTGATACTGACACCAATTTTTTTTATATACATATCACTACAACACTTTATTGCACACTGTACGACACTGTAATACACAAATGTGTTGTATGTATAAAAGAAAATGGTATGAGTATCAACACCCTTTTTATAAGTGTAGCTTTTGTTTCCACAATTATTAATGTGGCTCTATTATTTAGTTATTTTTACATTTATAAATGTAACATTTTTTAAGTGTTTTCTTACACTTATAAGTGTGGCCTTTTAAAAATTTGTTTGACTTCAATTATAAATGTAGCATTGTTGTAATTGTCCACACTTATATACGTGGAGTATTTTTTAATAAATTTGTAACACCTATAAATGTAGCAAAGTTTTGATTTGTAATAAAAAAAAGTCCACGGTTGACTATACCGTGGAAAAATAAGTGCGGATAATTCAATTTTTTTTTGTAGTGGTTGCAACACCCTTCCCACGTATGTCTTTTTCATCATCATCTTATTCTTCAACAAAACACATTCAGCTGGTACTGCGATATATGCGGAACCAGTTATCACAAGCTACATGAGCTTTCATATCATTGCCCTGAATGTTATTTTTACCTTGATTTGTGTTGTGCTACAAGATATCTAAAAACCAACATCATTCATCACCCTAGCCACCTACACCCACTCGTTTGTTTAGTTGAAGAAATTTTTATCTAAGTGTCATGCGTGTGGGAAGAAACATGAAGGGTCTTTTATCAGTGCGCTACTTGTCCAATCCCGTTACTCCACAGTGATTGTGCATTCCTACCCGAAAACTTGTCAATCCAATGATATTTTCTCCCATACTCACCCACTCACCCTTGCTTATTTATTTTCTCCTGATGATGTATTAACTTCACCATTTGCTCGGTGTAGGGTATGCAATCGTTCTTTTGATTATAAGTTTCTATGGATTTATAAATGCGACAGGTGCAGATACTATGCTCATCTTGATTATGCAACATCTCGACGGCGAGCCTTTCAAGTCCATCCTCATGTCTCCGGGTAAAACTAGTACACTACTTATCAAATTAAGACTTTATACAGGATGTGATAATTAGTTGTCGTTATAAAAAATAATACTAAACAAACATACTTTATTGCTACCAGTGACACACACACGAAAGTGTCATCGGTAACATTTTCCTGAAGAGTAGTAAAATATATTTTTTTCTACTTAAACTTTTCAATATAATCCACTAAAAAGCACTGTCATTTAGGACCTTACGTTATTCTAGGATGAGCACGGTACCGGTCCCGTACCGAATTAGTGGTACCGATTTTTTTCTGAGCATAAATTAGTGGTACCGGTACCGTACCAAACGAGATTACCGGTACCGGGAAATCGGGTTTTCTCCGCTTTTTTCTGGGAATTTCCCGATTTGGTACCGGTCCCGTACCGAATTAGTGGTCCCGATTTTTTTTCACCTTATTTCGTTGTCCCAGTACCGTACCGTATTTCAAGAATCGGTACCGTTTCGGTACGGTATCAGTACGGTTCCGGTTCAGTTCTGGGATTCGGTTCGAAATGCTCATCCCTAAGTTATTCAAGTTTCATATTATTTTATTGTTGTTTTTAACTAGTTAGTTAAAATTTAGAGATGTAATTCAGTAAATCTAACACTTTTAAATATAATGTTGGTGAATTTTTTAATTTTTTTTATTAGAAACTTGTCAATGTAAGAAAATTTGAAAGGAAAATAAAAACCCTGAACAATCAACAAGTTTAATAAGTGTTTTATTTAATTTAATCAGTTTAGAAGTTACTAAAAATCCACAAACATGAGTGAGGAAACATTTGTCCCCTTTTGTAATAACTGATGGTGTCACAAAATTACAAAAATACTAAAATAGTCAAAATCAAATCCGTCACTCTTTATCAAGAGAATTTCATTGGAACAGCTAATAAAAACCTACGCTCTTTAGGGAGGAAGGAGTGGTTGCCTAATACCCTAATACCCTGGGGGTGCCACATCACCTCTATCCAATAAAAACTTTCCAACTCAAAACTACCCCAATACTACCCTAACACTACCCTAACTAGTGGGAGTGGTACCCTAGTACCCGAATTCCATTTTTTTTAAATATATAAAATCACATACAATATTTAAAATAAAAACATACCATTTCATTAAAAATAAAACATTACATAATACTTAAAAAAACTACAACTTAAAAATTGAAACTACAACTTAAAAAAAAAAACATTACATAAGTTGAAATTAAAATAACTTGAAACTACAATTTAAAAATTGCAAGCCCATCCGTGTTTGGCCGCAAGTTCACGTTTTTAGGTAAAAACTAATTCTAACATAGCGGGATCGCGAATGTGATCATGCGGCTCCAAAAAAAACTTCAACTCCCGTTGTGTATTCTTGAACTTCGCCCCCTCGAGTTGTGTAGCCAACAATTGTTTCGCCATCTCGCGTTTTTCTTCCAAATATTGTGTCTTCTTTTGTGTGTAGGCGTTGATTTCATCCGCAACGCTTGAGATCGACGAGGAGGATGCAGCTTGCTTCTTTTTCATTTTTCTTGATTCAATTGGAGGGGTGGGGTCTTCATTCATGTCGGGAATGGTGTTGCTTGCCGAGTCATACTCCCCCGACCTCCTTTTTGAAGAATTGCTTGGAGCACCGGCAATATCTTGAAAACATTCTTGCTCCATCCATTTCTCATGACCTCTGACAATCTCCCACGCCCTGGTATGAGTAAATTGTCTTTTTCTTGCTGTATAGAAATCCATTTCAGCTTGCCTCACCACGCCCAAGTCATTGACCTACTAGCCTTAGACGTTTCTACATTATATACAAAATAATGTAATTGTAAATAAAAGTACGATTATGTAAAATAAAAAAGTATAGCTAAAAACAAAATAATGTAATTGTAAATAATAAAGTATAGATTATGTAATTGTACCGCTTGGAGGTAGTAGCCGTTGAAAATACCCATGGCCGTGTTCATTGCTCTCCACTTGGTATTCAACGCATGAAATGTTCGTGAACTCGAACCCAAAGTTGCCTCGTAATGCTCGAGAATCCGTTCCAAAACCGTCGGACTTTGTTCATTACAAACAACACCACATTCGAAGATTTGAACCCATGCTTTCGCCAAAGCCTCCTCTTGTGCCGGCGTCCAAACTTCACGGGGCCTCCTCCGGCGAAAGCTTTTCTTCCCTCGGATCGACTTCTTGAACTTCCTCATCTTCGTCTTCTTCGTTTGTAGTGGTTGTGTTTCGCACGCACTTCTACGTCTTCACTAAGGTTTTCGAACGGGGAAAACTCGCTTGTAGCAGTGATGTTGTAGTGTTGTGGATTCAATTGAGGAGGACCCATATTATATTGGAAAAATTGTGGAGATTGGGGTTGTGGAACATAAAATTGATTCGGGGATGGTTGAGAATAAAATTGGCTAAATCCTAACGGAGTTTGTTTTGGTTGATTCGGGAATGGTTGAGACCGACCTTGACGCGAGGTGAAAGTTTTTTTACCTCTCCTTGGATCCATAGTTTGGTGTTTTTGAAAGATTAGTGTGTGTTGTTATTTGTGTTGTGTGTTTTTATTTTGAAAAATGAGGTGCAAGTTTAGGTGTTAAATAGGATTTTTTTTTTTGGCTAAATGTAGCCGTTTATTAACGTTACTCACAAACCCAACGTACACTTTTCCAACGTCTTCACGCGGGTTCCCAGCTCGAATTTCATACCCGATTTGCATACCCGAAATACACGGGACGGTGTACCCGAGCGGGTTCTTGAGCTCGATGGAGAACCCGAGCTCCACTCCGTCCTACGAGCACCAATTCGGGTGTTGCTATACACACTCCATCTCATCATCAATCACAATCCGTCTCGTCAAGCTCATCTCACAAGTATCATTTTTATATTATTTTATTTTATTTCTTATATAATATTCTATATATTCTATGTAAATTGAAGTAATATTTGTTGGGTTGTAGTAACAGTTTTATCTTAAGTACATGCATGTACGGAACTAGGATCAAATATGATTGAGTGCACAAACTTTTTAAAACTGTAATATAGAATAATACATTTTGGTAGACCGGATGCATTTAAGAAAAATTAATGTTTTTTTTCTTTCACAAATTAATATTAAATCAAAAAAATTCATAGGGGTGCCGGACACCCACAGAAACCTCCTGATTTCGTCCCTGAGTACATGTTATAATTTAATCGTATTTGTAACACTATGGGTATGTTTGGCAAAACTAGCTGTAAGCTGTAAACTGCAAAGCTGTTAACATGAGCTACAAGCTGTATCTTTTTTTTAATAAAAGTGTTTGGTAAATTAGCTGTTAAATGTAATTATAAGATGTAAAATGACATAAAAGGACAAATCTATAATTGTAAATAAATGTTTGGAGGGTATATTAGTAATTTAAAGTTTTAACAGCTCATAGACATTTAAAAAGCTTCATGAATCAGCTTTTCATTTTGGAGCTATTTGTTTGAAATAAAAGCTTGTAGCTAATGCATCCAAACGAAGCTACTTAATTTATAGGAGCTATAGTCTATGAACCACATACATTTAACCACTTATATACAACTAAAATAATTGTCTACAATAATTGTCTAGACGTAATATAGACGTAATAATGATTATTTAAAAGATATTGCCGATGAAATATTGCAAATGATGCTAAACATTATTTTTTGTTTAAAAAAATAGTAATTAATTATTATGATAATGAAAGGTGTCTTATGAAATGTCTTTGATTATTGCACATTGATAAAAATTATTTGATTACTCACAGTTTTTGCGTATTGGTAGAATTGTAAAAGCAACAAAATTAAATGAAAAAATAATGTATTTAAAAAAATCAAGTTAAAATATACAATTTATAAGTAATGTATAGATCATCCAAAACATAGTTGAGGTATTTTTACTAGTGTATTTATGTGTGTCACATTGGTAGAATGGCACATAAAATACCTTTTATAATTGAAGAGAGTTATTTTACATGCTAAATTTTTTTTACATACCAAGGACTCATCCTAACCCTTCATCTAAAAAGAAATCAATGACTTATATTACAAGCATTTTAATATTTCTCCTATTTTTTATAATTAATATCTCTTAAACCGTTAATCATTAAGCGAAAATAATTATACCATCGCGACGAACATTTAATTATCTTTCTATAAACAGGCACTTTGATATACTTTCGACATTTTTTTTTTCACATTTTTTTGTTTTTAAATTTTGTTTAATCACATGTGATTTTTTCATGCTAATTTCAGTAACGAAAAAAAAACGCAAAAAACGCAAAAAAAATAATAATAATAAGAAAAGAAAAAAAGAAAAAAAAACTTGTAAACATGGATAATATTTTTTGTTTTCAAAAGTATATATCAAAGTGCATATCTACAAAAAGATAATTAAATGTTTGTCGTAATGGTATATTTTTTTCCGCTTAGCGATTAACGGTTTGAAACATATTAATATTTAAAAAAAAAGAAAAGAAAAAAGTGGGTTTTTTAAATTGTTATTAGATCAAATAAAGTTGAAATGTGGAGATTGATAACTTGATATGTAAGATAAATTTGGTATGTAAATCATCTTTAATCTTTATAATTAAAATACCCATTTTGTTTCTTAATAGCATTATACATTTTAAGATTAAAAGATAAAATGTTGATACGTCAATATAAAAAAATAAAAAATATTATCTACATGTATAATTAAATTGACAATTTACTACTCAAAATTATTTACTTTTAAGAATTCGTAACTTATTTTAATTCGCAGCATATTTTTGTTTTAGTAAAAGTTATAGTCAACTTGTGTCAATAGCATTTAATACACATGAGTTGAAAGTCATGCTTCTCGTGCAAATAGCATATTTGTGTAGTGCAAATAGATAACCTCAAGCACTATACACTATTTCCGCTAAACAAACCTTAGTCAAAACTTAGTCACAGCTTTCTTTATTGAAAATATAAAATCTAGATTATTAAAATTTTTAACTTTTTTATTGATGAGACAAAAGTGTGGAAAACTAGAAGAGGGTTGAATAGTTTTACCAATTTAAAACTACCTTTTAAATATTTAGATCGACTTATGTCAATCTATTTGATTGTTTATGTTGGACATTGATAGATAGATATATAAACGTGTAATGAAAGATAAAGAGTAAGAAGCACATCACCACGACACAAGTATTTATAGTGGTTTGGCTACAAGGACACATTCCTTGCCCTACTCCACTCCCCGAGTCACCTACTCGAGTTCAGAAACACTACACCAACTCCTTATGGCGGAGAAGCCTTCACAACGTCGTTTAACCTTTTTCCAGTACAAAGCTAAATACCGAGTTCCTTCACACCAAGGCGAACCACACCTAACACAACGTTACCTACCCTTTATACGGTGCTAGGCTAACCACCGAGTTCTTTCACACCAAGGAGAACTAATCCTATCACAACGTCGCCTACCCTTTATTAGGTACTAGGCTAAGCACCTAGTTCCATTACTATGGAGGAACTACTACCATTCACAACACAACACCTAATATCAAGGAGATCCACACCTTGTTACAACACCATCAAGGATATCACCATCCTTGGAAGTAAACAAATACTTATATGTATAACGATGCACCTCATCGATTATACGACATAGGCATTCTTCCCAAATGCCACTTAATTTGATTCTTAGGCATCCTTCACTAATGCCTTTGACACAACGCTTGGCACTCTTCACTAATGTCTTCGTCTTGACACCTTTAGCATTCTTCACTAATGCTCTTGACACAGACGATAAGCACCTTTCACTAATGCTTTCATCTTGACACTTTCGGCATCCTTCACTAATGCCTTCAACCAAACATCTACGGAGGAAGAAAGAACTATCAACAAGAGAACCTTAGTTGTCTTGATGATGACGAAGCATGGCAACTCATGGACTTGAGCTTGCTCGTCTTCAAGAAGTGGTGATCTCGCCTTTAAGAGGAACCTAGAGAATCACACAAAAACAAAAGACAAACTACATAGATCACTTGGATATGAGGTTAGAGGGTTATAATACTTGGGGAAGTATGTGTGTAAAGTGGTGAGTAGAAAGGAAGAAATGGCTCTTTATTTATAGAGGAATTTTTCTACTGTTCCCCGGATCCCGCGGATCCCTCCCACAAGGGATCCGGCTAGCACAAAGCCAGGGATCCGTGGGACGCTCCTCTTTGCCCATGGGTATTTTTGTTTATGGGTCATGGGTCATGGGTTATGGGTTGATCCATGGTTTTCTTTCTAGATACAATGTATCTCAAGGATACAATGAACTTGGTTAGGTAGTATATATAAAACCATGGGTTATGGGTCAATACCATTTGCTAGTTTTTACCCATTTTAGTATATACTTGTTTTTACCCATTTTAGTATACTTAGTTTAAGTATATGCTAACCCAATATGTAAACATTAGTTGTTGTACATATGTATCTAAATCATAAAATCACTTATACTTGTTTTAGTGTTTTATGTGAAAACGTAAGTGTGTTAGGAAACTATTGACTCAAACTATTTACGTATTCTATTTCAAACTATTTACGTATTCTATTTGTTTCGTTAAAATGATTTTACGTTTGTTATCCACAAAACATTAGAAGATCGTAAAATATAAATAAACGTTTTTACGGCTTATTTGTATTAACAATCTCCTCCTTTTTGTTGATGACAAAACATAAAATTATTTTAAGAAAAAAACTAAAATTCGTAGTAAATTTGAATTAGTAGTTTTTACTTTCTTCACCCCTTTTTGTCGAAACAAAAAGTGTTAAAAGAAACCAACACAATTTTTATAAGAAAAATATGTAAAAATGTAAAGAGAGCAAGTGACGGGAATGGTACTCGTCTCAACTCACCGTTGACGAGTCCATCCCTTTGAGAGGGTGTCAAGGACATGACATAAAATAAACTAATTGTGTTTGCAAATATGTTTGCAAATGGTTCGTCTAAGTGACGAAAACGTGCTCCCCCTTGAAGATTGCAAAGTTGCAATAGGGTGTCATGAAGTATAATCCAAAATCGGATTAAGTTGCAAATGTTTTTGCAATATCGTTTGACATAAAGCTCCCCTAGCTTTATGGTGTCAAAATCTTCATATGTATTTTGAAAATCTACAAAGTAAAGGTTAGAAAACAAGAGTATAATGCCTAATTTCCTGCAAATAAAACTCAAGTTAGTAGAAATTTGTGCTTCTGTACCACGGATCCCACGGTTCCCTTCTTGGAGGGATCCGGCTGTCTGTTGACAGTTTCTTTAGTAATGAGAGTGTTTCGATCAATGCTAATGAAGATGTGAAGTAGTATATGATATAGCAAGCACAAAGCACAAAGCACAAAACAATTATGGCATATAGATATTCATTCAATAAAAACAAGAGCTGATCAAACAAATATCCAAAACTAAGAGAATGAACTAGCCATACAAGTGTTACTAATGCTAATGAGTTACCCAAACTCAAGATTCAACTAAAAGCTTAATGATGATCAAGGATGAGATAAGTTTCCTAAACGTTCTAAGTTTGAGCTTGTGACTATGATGCTCATTGTAGTTTAGGCTTGTTGACCTCTTCGAAACGTTCGAGGAGGTGATAAAACATGAAACGTTGCTCTTCACGTAGTTCATGTATCATTTTTATATTATTTTATTTTATTTCTTATATAATATTCTATATATTCTATGTAAATTGAAGTAATATTTGTTGGGTTGTAGTAACAGTTTTATCTTAAGTACATGCATGTACGGAACTAGGATCAAATATGATTGAGTGCACAAACTTTTTAAAACTGTAATATAGAATAATACATGATGAGTGTGTAAATACTCATCATTTTTGGTCAAATCTGAACTGCAAAACGTTTAAAAATGCTCAGAAATGCATCAAAATACTGAAAATATCTCAAAAGTGCATTTTATATGTTTCAGATGCAAAATGTTTAAAATCAGATGAAAAATGAGCAAAGTTTGCAGATTTGGCAGTTTCAGTCCCCCAAGTTTATAAAATTGTCAAAAATAGTCCCTGAGCCCAAATTTCAAAAGAAAAGTCACCAAAGGTTTTTTTAAAATCATTAATTGTCATATTTAGTCCTTTGGTGGGAAATCTAAAAGTTTTGAGAAAATTACAGTTTAGTCCCTGAAAATCCAAATTGGTCAAAATTAGTCCTTGGGAATTTCAAAAATGTCAAAAACTAACCCTTGGATTATTAAAGTTGGCAAAACTAGTCCTTTGACTACTTTTCATAAGTTACATGTTTGGTCCTTTGGTTTTGAGATATTACATCTTTGGTCCTTGTGTTTAATAATTCTACAAACCAAACCAGACCCTTATTTAAACCCAAGCCCAAACAAAACACCCTGGCCCAAATGTTTTACCGGTTCAATATCTGACCCGACAACCCAACCCATTATTTAAACATAAACAAACGCCCCTAAACCTGCAAATCCCCCCCAAAGTGTTCTTATCTTCCCCCCCCCCTCCACCACCTACAGGTCCACTCTACTCCACCATTTGTCTCCCCCCACCTCACCTAACAACTAACACCACATTAAATGCACCTCTCCCTGTCCAAGATATGGAAGCCAATTTTTCCCGCCAAAAACACTCAATGGCCAAGATAAGTTCGAGACATCCAAGGGTTGAGAATTGTGGTGGGATTATCTCAGCAAGGGGAGAGAAAGCTTGGGAGCTATAAAAAGAAGAAAAAGGAAGCAAGCAAAGGAGTAGTTTTAGTTTTAATATTTCCTAATGTCGTTTTTTAGTTAAAAAATTTTAGTTTAGTTCAAAGAATGTAATTTAAGCTTATTTGTATCTCATTCAAGTAAAACATCACTGTATTGTTCTTTTGATCATCAAACTAAGTTTTCACTTGAGTCTTAAAAATTCAAGTTTTCTGTTAAAAGGTTCAGTTTCATTTTCTTATGTTTAATCTTCTTTTAGCTTATTTCTGAGCTTAATATAGTTTATTAAAGCTTCTAATAGCTTTTCATAAGCTATCATGTCGCTTCAAGCATTTTGGCTCAGGGTCAACAAAAGTCAAACCGGCTTGATTTGGGTTTAGACATTGTTTCGTGTTGCAAACTTGGATTTGGGTTTAAAATAGATCGAGGTTAGTTTAAGTTTGGGTTTGGTTAGTCTATGCAAATCGTACTGGAAACCTGTGAGTAGTTACTTCACTTTTCATTTTCAAGTCTACTTTGTATTTTATGCTTATTCTTGCATTTGTGATCATTGGTAGTTTTAACCTGTTTAAGTAGTTACATTTAGGTTATATAAACCTAGTTTGATCCTTCTTGCAAGCTGGTTTAGTGTTTAGAGCATTTTAATTACAAAACAGTAATAACAAAGAGTGTTTGGTTAGGATCAGTTTGTTGAGATTAAGTTTGAATCAGTGGTTTAGTTTTGTTGCTATAAGTTTACTTAGGTCTAAAACATTCAAATCAATCTTGTTCTTGCACTCAAACTCTTAAAAAGTCAAAATCACTTTGTAACCATTCTATAATCTGTTTCTGTCAACATCAGTGGGTATCAATCTTGCATCCAGGCTCAAATTTAGTAGAACTAGCACTTTATCAAGATCATTTTCATCATTTTACATCCAATTCAGTCCTAGGTTTGCATCTAAATCTCACAAAAGTCAAAATACTATTCTGTTCTTTAAAAGTCAAAAGTAGTCTAAAATCAATTTTTGGCAGAACTTGCAGCATATGCTCAGTGTTCATTTTAGCTAGTTAGGGTCTTAGATTTGGCACTTTGGTAGTTTTCCAGGTGGTCTTCAAGACCCTCTATCTGTTTTGCCCATTTGCTTTTCTGATAAGCTCTTAGATAAGCTCAAAGTAGGTCCCTAGTTCACTGGTTCTGTTTCAGCAGGCACCTGTCATTTGGTAGTTTTTGTTTGATCTATAACTCACTCAATACTAGTCCTTATTTGCTGAAATTTGGTACACATAGTCTCTGCTAGGTTGTCTTGAGAACCATGCCTTTTGTTTTCCTGTTAGCTTATTGGTTAAGCTGGTGCAATTGCTAGAAAGTAGGGGTCAAATCTGTTTTTGCTTATAGTGACAGTTGGTTCAAATCAGTGATAGATCACACTTTAGCAGTTAAGAGTAGGTGTAATTAGTTGCCTTAGAATAGTTGTAGTATAGTTTAGCTCCAGTATCAGTTTGGTTCACTGTAGAGCTTATTTGCTTATTTACATTTGCTCATTCTATATTCAGTTACACTGCAGCCTTTGATTTTCACACATAAGCCCATGTTTTATTATTTTTCATAGATCCAGGATAAGATTTTAGTATTTTCCTGAAGTTTTCATAATTTTTGGTCACTGTTTAGTATTTTTCATTATTAAAATCAGTTTTTAGTCATATTTAATTAGCTTTTATTGCAAATAATTAAGAAAAGGTTCAAAAAAATAAGTTTTCATTTTTCTTAGGCTTAGATAAATATAAAAAGTAGAAAAAGTAATTTTCCATATTTTTCATAGTTCATTTTGTAATTTTTAGTAATTTAAATAGTTTTAAATAGTATTTAATTCCTAGAAAATAGAAAAATAATCAGAAAAATACAAAAATAGTTTTGGAAATTCTATTTTGATATTTTAGATTTTTCTAAATCTTAATTTTATTTTTCTAGTCTTATTTCATATTTTCTTTTATTTTAGAGTATTATTAAATAGTTTAAAATAGCTTTTAATTAATAATAATTAGAATAATAATTGTAAAAATAATTTTCCTTTTCTAATAATTTTATTTTATAATTAGGATTGTAAAAATGTATTTTTCATATCCGTAGGTATTTTCTTTCTTTATTTTCACGTTTTTATTTATACGGTTACGTAGTTTTTAATTTAAACGTAAGTTTTAAGTTTTAAGTTTTAAACGTTCATCACTTTAAATATAGTGATAGCGTTTATTTAATAGGTTTTATCTTTCTAATTTCCTTTAATTTTCATTTTAGCCCTTGTAGTTTATGTCCTTTTTCCGTAGTTATAATAATTCCAAATCTCCTTTTCTGTTCAAATCTCGCGATCACTATTTGTTCGATAATCCATTGCATAGCTCGCTGGGACATAACGACCCGGGGAAACACTATACTCCCCTGATCCTCATTGATTTCGTGCTTAAGCAGTTTTAAGTTTCCTTACGCTTGCGTGAGAGAACTTGACGGTTTTGCGCGCAATCAAATTTTTGGCGCCGCTGCCGGGGAGCTGTGCTGATCTATCTTCCGTTTTAGCAGATTAGTTGTTTGAATCCTCACTCTTTGTTTATATCATCCATCTCTCTATATATATATATCCATATTTTCTTCTAAAAAAATCCAAAAACCCAAAAACAACCAAAAACGTATAAAACACAAAAATATTTTTCTTTTGTTTCTATATATGTATCAAATATAAAAATACAAAAAGATTCGTCGTTTTCTTTAATAATTAACAACTTAAAAGATTACCACCGCAAACCAAGGCAGTGCACTACCTAACTGGGTGTGCGACCATAATAAGTTCCCGAACTAAAGATATAAAACTTGCCTTTGTGTCCTTGTGATTGGTGTACCTTTTTCAAAGAAGCCATTCATCTTGGATTATTGGTTAAGTTCACTGTTGTTTTGCCTCGATTTTGTGTTAATTGATTTTGTTGTGATATCGACGTTCAGAACCGAAAACCCCAAAAGATTCTTCTCACCCCATTTTTATAAAACGTCTTCATAATTCTCATTCTCATCTGAAATATCTTCATAATTCCATTTCTCTCCTTAACTCTGAGAGTCCTTAGAGTTAACTCTAGTGCATGCGCACTCGTTCTTCTAGATCATTGAGTCCTTTGCGTGATCTAGCAGAAATTCCTAGACGACGTTCTCGTAGGCGTGCTGCCCAAATAGTCGAACCCGAGATTCGTACTATTTCTAACATCACCATGGCAGACGAACGTACTATGGCGGAAATGCTCCAGGCACCCACCGAGGGTTATGGAGATGCCATCGTTTTACCCGTTATCAATTCTGATCACTTCGAATTGAAGACACATTTGATCCAACTTGTGTCTACAAATCAATTCCGCGGGTCTGATCGAGACGACCCGTATGCACATATCCGTTGGTTTAACAAGTTGACTTCAACTATCAATTTCAAGGATGTGCCACAAAAAGTGATCAAGTTGATGCTATTTCCATTCTCACTTGAGGGGGCAGCCCGGATTTGGTGGAAAAGAACCCCTCGATCCATCGAAACTTGGGAGGATCTTGTTCAAAAGTTTGTCAACTATTTCTTTCCTCCATCAAAGACGACTAATCTTAAAAATGAAATTTCTGGATTTCGTCAAAATTCCGATGAAAACTTTGGAGAGGCATGGGAGAGATTCAAAGATCTCCTCAGGAAATGCCCCCATCATGAATTCACAGAGCTTCAACAAGTTAATATCTTTTATAATGGGTTAAACGGTAATGATCAAGATTCTTTGAACGCATCCGCGGGTGGCAATATCTTGAATCGTAGACCTAAAGATGTGCTTGAAATTTGCGAGAGTAAATCAAAAGTCCCTATTTCTCGCAACAAAGTCAATGTTCCGAACACTCCTGCTTCTTCATCCGGTAACTCTTCCGAGTTAGCCGCTCCGTTAGCCGCTCTAACGGATATGATCCAGTGTATGATAAAAGAGGTGAAGGAAATCAAAAGCGAAATTCATAAGCCGGAACCAATCAAAGCCATAAACAAGGTGTGTGAAATTTGTAGTGGTCCACACGCGTATTATGATTGTCAAGCAACCGATGCTTCCTTTTACCAAGCTCCCGTAGCTTCGGTAAACCACAATCAATACCGACCACAGGCTGATCCTCACTACCGTGCACCTAGCGGTATGACACCACCTGGTTTTCCTCCTGTGCAAAACCATGGCAATCAAAACCATGGCAATCAAAATCGCTTTGTTCCGAATCAAGGACAAAACTTCAATAACTCTCAAAATTTCAATCAGAACCGGAACAATGTCAACCAACATTATCAAGCTCCAAATCAGCAAGGTTATCAACAACCTTTTCAAGCTCCTAATCATCAAAGTTATCAACCACCTCCTCAAGCTCCCATGCCAAATGACTTCATGAAAATGACTGAGTCAAACATGCGTTCAATGCAAACTCAGATCAATAACATGAGAGGTGAGCTAAAAAGGGAAATTGATACCACACTGTCTCGGCAGACAAATGAGTTGAAGAATATGATGAGCAGTTTCATGAACATGAATATGAACAAAGCTTCACCATCTTCTGGGGGACTCCCAAGCAATACTATTCCCAATCCTAATGCCGAGTTGAAAGCCGTCACCACTCGTAGTGGTAAGACGCACAATGGACCTACGACTCCTATGCCCCCTCCTCCTGTGGCATTTAGTCAAGTTACCAAGGAGACAACGGACAAGGTGCATTATTCAAGCCCACGAAGTACCGCACACGTCCCACCTTCGGTAGTCCAAGCTTTAAGTCCGGAACCCGATGTTCCGAGGAAAAATCCTGAGCCAGAAAACACTTCCATCCCGGCTCAAAAGTCTAGTCAGCTTCCTTACCCATCAAGAATGAATGATGAGAAGCTCAAAGACAAAAACAAAGAGCAAATGGAAAAATTTTTCCAAATCTTCAATGAGCTCCACTTTGATATAAGCTTCGTTGATGCTCTCGTTCTAATGCCTAAATTTGCATCCACGCTTAAAGGCTTACTCACCAACAAAGATAAGCTATCTGAGATGGCGAAAACCCCTCTAAATGAGCAATGCTCAGCGGCCATTCTTAATAAGCTTCCCGAAAAGCTTGAAGACCCTGGCCGGTTCTTAATCCCGTGTGATTTCTTGGGGATGTTTCAATGCTCCGCCTTGGCCGATCTTGGCGCTAGCATTAACCTCATGCCACTCTCAGTATGGAAGAAACTGTCTCTTCCTGAACTTTCATCCACTCGTATGACACTCGAGCTAGCGGACCGTCACCGTAACTCGTCCCACTTGGGATAGCCTAGGATGTCGTGATGAAAGTGGGAAAGTTTCACTTTCATGCTGACTTTGTTGTAGTAGACTTCGATGCAGATCCTAGAGTTCCCCTTATCTTAGGGAGAGCTTTCTTGAGAACGAGTCGTGCTCGGATTGATGTGTTTGCTGAAGAGTTGACCATACGGGTTGACAACGAAGAGCTCACGTTAAATATCAACCAGAACTCCAAACCTCTGTACAAACAGAGTGTTGCCACAATTGATCAAAGATCTGAAAGATTCAATGCAACACTCTCAAACTTCACGGTTAAGAGGAGTCATGAAAAACGTGCTGAGCTCAAAGCTTTAAAATTACCCCCTGGTTCAAACAACTGGTTTGAAAGTTGTACCAGGGAAGTCAAGAGTGTTCTTGATGATGATGATGATGATCTAGAATCGGAGACTTCATCGGAAGTGGTGGAAACTGCTAGCTCTAAGAGCACACCACTTGTCCCACCTCCGGCATCAGTTTGTCGCATCGAGATTGTTACGTCTGTGGATGAAACCAAACTCACTTCAGTTTCATCTGAATTGAATGATGATGTTTGTGATCCAATGGGAGACATTCTTCCCATTGATGAATTGCTAAAAAATGATCCATCATCTTCTAGTCTTATTCCCGACTCTTCCATCCCTTCCCTCACTCCTGATGAGGAAGATGACAACTTTTGGAATGAAGTCGATGCATTTCTTAGTGATGAATCAATTCCAACGGGAATTGATAACACTTACCTTAATCCGGAGGGAGACATCCTTTTTCTGGATAGTCTGTTGATTGAAGAACCATTTCCCACCCTCCCTCCCGGACATCTTCTTGACAATCACCATCTAAGCTTCAAGTTTCAGCTTAAAGATGTCAGAACTGGTGATTTACTTCTCTCTGCTGAGGAATGGACATGCATTCTCATGTATGTCTTTATTCCATTCTTCACAGATGGTGTGGTTGCTCTTTCCTTCTCTTTGGAATGAGGACACCATCTTTGACCCCGGTATCATCCTTTATAGTTTCTACTATTTAACAATACCGCGGTTATATCTCGTCGGTGTGGAACTTTCTGATGTTCATATGTTCCTTAACATTGTGAACGAAAGTCCGTTCGAGATTGGTTTTCCACGTTACTTTCCCCATGAACCAATGAATGCGGGGATCGAGTCAAGCTAGCGACTCGGGAATCAAAAACAGTAGCACACTGTATGGGTTTTCACCCATATTTCTGACTTCTTTCTATTTTCTACCACCCTAGTGTGGGGGGGTTGCCCCACATGTTGTATATAAGTGTTTCCAAAAAAAAAAAAAAAAAAAAAAAAAAAAAAAAAAATCTTCTTCTAAATAAATGGCCGTAGTATTTCCCTTTCACGTTCTTTGTTTTGGCATAACCGCCGGTACTTTGAATATTGAGGGCAATATTCATCTCTAGTGTGGGGGGGATTCTCACGAATTTTATCATGTAATTATATCGCCCAATCCCCCCGTTTTTGGCCAAAAATTTTTTTTTGGAGTAAGTGTTCTACACTTACTCATTTGGTTATCATCCGCCATGTCTCAAGACAAAAGGATTAGCTAATCCAGAGCAAACGGCTCTTGGTAAAGAATTCTCAAATCCGTTTATATGGCTTGCAATTTGCCCAAAATTGTATGGTTCTCAACTCACCATGTCCTAAAAGTGAAGAGTTGGCTAGCCCGCAAGGTTATGGCTTGTGGTAAAGGCAGTGGAAAAACCATAATTGGTATTCACCTCACCAAAGATAATTCTGATAATTTATCTAAGAGTTGGCTAGTCCAGAAGGGTACGGCTTCGGGTAAAGACACATCAAATCCGTTATATGGTTTATGATTTGCCAATAAATCAGATGGTTATCGGTGTACCATGGTTCTTGCTTGAACTGAAACATTTGGCTACTCCATAAGTAATGGCTTTTGGTAAAGAGATGCAAATCCATTAAGTTTTTCTCAAAAGATTGCTAGGGACTAGCAATAGTTTAGTGTGGGGATTGATGAGTGTGTAAATACTCATCATTTTGGTCAAATCTGAATGCAAAACGTTAAAATGCTCGAAATGCATCAAAATAATGAAAATATCTCAAAAGTGCATTTTATATGTTTCAGATGCAAAATGTTTAAAATCAGATGAAAAATGAGCAAAGTTTGCAGATTTGGCAGTTTCAGTCCCCCAAGTTTATAAAATTGTCAAAAATAGTCCCTAAGCCCAAATTTCAAAAGAAAAGTCACCAAAGGTTTTTTTAAAATCATTAATTGTCATATTTAGTCCTTTGGTGGGAAATCTAAAAGTTTTGAGAAAATTACAGTTTAGTCCCTGAAAATCCAAATTGGTCAAAATTAGTCCTTGGGAATTTCAAAAATGTCAAAAACTAACCCTTGGATTATTAAAGTTGGCAAAACTAGTCCTTTGACTACTTTTCATAAGTTACATGTTAGGTCCTTGGGAATTCAAGTTTTACATCTTTGGTCCTTGTGTTTAATAATTCTACAAACCAAACCGGACCCTTATTTAAACCCAAGCCCAAACAAAACACCCTGGCCCAAACTGTTTTACCCGGTTCAATATCCTGACCCGACAACCCAACCCATTATTTAAACATAAACAAACCGCCCCCTAAACCTGTCATCCCCGACCAAAGTGTCTGCTATCTTCCCCCCCCTCCAGCCACCTACCAGTCCACTCTACTCCACCATTTGTCTCCCCCCACCTCACCTAACAACTAACACCACATTAAATGCACCTCTCCCTGTCCAAGATATGGAAGCCAATTTTTCCCGCCAAAAACACTCAATGGCCAAGATAAGTTCGAGACATCCAAGGGTTGAGAATTGTGGTGGGATTATCTCAGCAAGGGGAGAGAAAGCTTGGGAGCTATAAAAAGAAGAAAAAGGAAGCAAGCAAAGGAGTAGTTTTAGTTTTAATATTTCCTAATGTCGTTTTTTAGTTAAAAAATTTTAGTTTAGTTCAAAGAATGTAATTTAAGCTTATTTGTATCTCATTCAAGTAAAACATCACTGTATTGTTCTTTTGATCATCAAACTAAGTTTTCACTTGAGTCTTAAAAATTCAAGTTTTCTGTTAAAAGGTTCAGTTTCATTTTCTTATGTTTAATCTTCTTTTAGCTTATTTCTGAGCTTAATATAGTTTATTAAAGCTTCTAATAGCTTTTCATAAGCTATCATGTCAGTTTCAAGCATTTTTGGCTCAGGGTCAACAAAAGTCAAACTGGGCTTGATTTGGGTTTAGACATTGTTTCTGGTGTTGCAAACTTGGATTTGGGTTTAAAATAGATCAGGTTAGTTTAAGTTTGGGTTTGGTTTAGTCTGCAAATCAGCTGGAAACCTGTGAGTAGTTACTTCACTTTTCATTTTCAAGTCTACTTTGTATTTTATGCTTATTCTTGCATTTGTGATCATTGGTAGTTTTAACCTGTTTAAGTAGTTACATTTAGGTTATATAAACCTAGTTTGATCCTTCTTGCAAGCTGGTTTAGTGTTTAGAGCATTTTAATTACAAAACAGTAATAACAAAGAGTGTTTGGTTAGGATCAGTTTGTTGAGATTAAGTTTGAATCAGTGGTTTAGTTTTGTTGCTATAAGTTTACTTAGGTCTAAAACATTCAAATCAATCTTGTTCTTGCACTCAAACTCTTAAAAAGTCAAAATCACTTTGTAACCATTCTATAATCTGTTTCTGTCAACATCAGTGGGCATCAATCTTGCATCCAGGCTCAAATTTAGTAGAACTAGCACTTTATCAAGATCATTTTCATCATTTTACATCCAATTCAGTCCTAGGTTTGCATCTAAATCTCACAAAAGTCAAAATACTATTCTGTTCTTTAAAAGTCAAAAGTAGTCTAAAATCAGTTTTTGGCAGAACTTGCAGCATATGCTCAGTGTTCATTTTAGCTAGTTAGGGTCTTAGATTTGGCACTTTGGTAGTTTTCCAGGTGGTCTTCAAGACCCTCTATCTGTTTTGCCCATTTGCTTTTCTGATAAGCTCTTAGATAAGCTCAAAGTAGGTCCCTAGTTCACTGGTTCTGTTTCAGCAGGCACCTGTCATTTGGTAGTTTTTGTTTGATCTATAACTCACTCAATACTAGTCCTTATTTGCTGAAATTTGGTACACATAGTCTCTGCTAGGTTGTCTTGAGAACCATGCCTTTTGTTTTCCTGTTAGCTTATTGGTTAAGCTGGTGCAATTGCTAGAAAGTAGGGGTCAAATCTGTTTTTGCTTATAGTGACAGTTGGTTCAAATCAGTGATAGATCACACTTTAGCAGTTAAGAGTAGGTGTAATTAGTTGCCTTAGAATAGTTGTAGTATAGTTTAGCTCCAGTATCAGTTTGGTTCACTGTAGAGCTTATTTGCTTATTTACATTTGCTCATTCTATATTCAGTTACACTGCAGCCTTTGATTTTCACACATAAGCCCATGTTTTATTATTTTTCATAGATCCAGAATAAGATTTTAGTATTTTCCTGAAGTTTTCATAATTTTTGGTCACTGTTTAGTATTTTTCATTATTAAAATCAGTTTTTAGTCATATTTAATTAGCTTTTATTGCAAATAATTAAGAAAAGGTTCAAAAAAATAAGTTTTCATTTTTCTTAGGCTTAGATAAATGTAAAAAGTAGAAAAAGTAATTTTCCATATTTTTCATAGTTCATTTTGTAATTTTTAGTAATTTAAATAGTTTTAAATAGTATTTAATTCCTAGAAAATAGAAAAATAATCAGAAAAATACAAAAAATAGTTTTGAAAATTCTATTTTGATATTTTAGATTTTTCTAAATCTTAATTTTATTTTTCTAGTCTTATTTCATATTTTCTTTTATTTTAGAGTATTATTAAATAGTTTAAAATAGCTTTTAATTAATAATAATTAGAATAATAATTGTAAAAATAATTTTCCTTTTCTAATAATTTTATTTTATAATTAGGATTGTAAAAATGTATTTTTCATATCCGTAGGTATTTTCTTTCTTTATTTTCACGTTTTATTTATACGGTTACGTAGTTTTTAATTTAAACGTAAGTTTTAAGTTTTAAGTTTTAAACGTTCATCACTTTAAATATAGTGATAGCGTTTATTTAATAGGTTTTATCTTTCTAATTTCCTTTAATTTTCATTTTAGCCCTTGTAGTTTATGTCCTTTTTCCGTAGTTATAATAATTCCAAATCTCCTTTTCCGTTCAAATCTCGCGATCACTAAACGTTCGATAATCCATTGCATAGCTCGCTGGGACATAACGACCCGGGGAAACACTATACTCCCCTGATCTTTACATTGATTTCGTTCCTGATCCGTTTTAAGCTTGTTACGGTCCGCCATTCACAAGTGGCGGGCTTGTGTGATAAAGCTTGACTGTTCTGGAGCGCATCAATACATTTTGGTGGACCGGATGCATTTAAGAAAAAGTAATGTTTTTTTTCTTTCAAAAATTAATATTAAATCAAAAAAATTCATAGGGGTGCCGGACACCCGCAGAAACCTCATGATTTCGTCCCTGAGTAGATGTTATAATTTAATCGTATTTGTAACGCTATATCTATAGACGTAATATGTTGTCTAGTCTATGAACCACATACATTTAACCACTTATATACAACTAAAATAATTGTCAACAATAATTGTCTAGACGTAATATAGACGTAATAATGATTATTTAAAAGATATTGCCGATGAAATATTGCAACTGATGCTAAACATTATTTTTTGTTTAAAAAAATAATTAATTATTATGATAATGAAAGGTGTCTTATGAAATGTCTTTGATTATTGCACACTGATAAAAATTATTTGATTACTCACAGTTTTTGCATATTGGTAGAATTGTAAAAGCAACAAAATTAAATGAAAAAATAATGTATTTAAAAAAATCAAGTTAAAATATACAATTTATAAGCAATGTATAGATCATCCAAAACATAGTTGAGGTATTTTTACTAGTGTATTTATGTGTGTCACATTGGTAGAATGGCACATAAAACACCTTTTATAATTGAAGAGAGTTATTTTACATACTAAATTTTTTTTACATACCAAGGACTCATCCTAACCCTTCATCTAAAAAGAAATCAATGACTTATATTACAAGCATTTTAATATTTCACCTATTTTTTATAATTAATATCTCTTAAACCGTTAATCATTAAGCGAAAATAATTATACCATCGCGACGAACATTTAATTATCTTTCTATAAACAGGCACTTTGATATACTTTCGACATTTTTTTTCCACATTTTTTTGTATTTAAATTATGTTTAATCACATGTGATTTTTTCATGCTAATTTCAGTAACGAAAAAAAAACGCAAAAAAACGCAAAAAAAAATAATAATAATAAGAAAAGAAAAAAAGAAAAAAAAAAAACTTGTAAACATGGATAATATTTTTTGTTTTCAAAAGTATATATCAAAGTGCATATCTACAAAAAGATAATTAAATGTTTGTCGTAATGGTATATTTTTTTCCGCTTAGCGATTAACGGTTTGAAACATATTAATATTTAAAAAAAAAAAAGAAGAAAAAAATGGGTTTTTAAAATTGTTTGGATTAATCTCATTTATTAGATCAAATAAAGTTGAAATGTGAAGATTGATAACTTGATATGTAAGATAAATTTGGTATGTAAATCATCTTTAATCTTTATAATTAAAATACCCATTTTGTTTCTTAATAGCATTATACATTTTAAGATTAAAAGATAAAATGTTGATACGTCAATATAAAAAAATAAAAAATATTATCTACATGTATAATTAAATTGACAATTTACTACTCAAAATTATTTACTTTTAAGAATTCGCAACTTATTTTAATTCGCAGCATATTTTTGTTTGGGTAAGCCTACGCAGGCACCCCACGTTTTCCTTGGCAGGCACCTCAAGTAGGGTGGGCCCCCTTCCGTACGTGGCTGACTTTTTTTTTTTTTTTAAATTTTGTGTGTAGTGTTTAATTTAGGTATATTGTATAGTGTATTTAATTTGTGTAGTGCTTTTATATGTATAGTGTATTTAATTGTGTAGTGTTTTTATATGATATTTATTTTACGTTATGCTTTTTAATTGTGTGTTTGTTTCCATTTAATTAAACATCAACAATAAAACATTAGACATTAAAACATTAAACGAGTAAAACAACAATGTTTTCAATATTACAACGAAATCTACTCCACATGAAGATTATTAATGTCATCTATAAGCTCATAGAGTATTCCACTCGGCTGACATGCGTGATCAACTGGATTTCTTGCTAATTCCAGTGATGCCTCCAACGCCTTTATTTTTGCCTGCAACAAATTGTTTTCAGCCAATAGCATGTTGATCGTTGTATCTTTAGGCCAGTTTGAGCACTGCCTTGAAGAAGAGGCTTCACCAAAGTACTTTTGTTGAAATATTTCCTTCCACATGAAGTATCGACACCCATAGTCTTTAGTCCTTGGCTGTTACATGACGAAACAATTATAAGAAATATATTCTAAACAAACAAGTTATTGATATATTTACGCAAATAAGCAAACGTTTAATTATTTACCTTTGAGAAAGGACATGCATAATACTTCAGACCACAAGTTTCGGGCTTGTGGGATGTTCTTTCAATTATTAATCCACGTTGACAACGACACAAGTAAGGATTTTGTTGTTGCATCTGGCCAAAAGAATTTGTATAATTATTCACAACATAAATTAGTAATATCATGGTTCACAATAACCAATCTTGTTATAGATTAATAGTTGATACATGGTTCACAAAATTACAATATAACTGGAAACTAAGATCAATCACGCCCGAGGCGTAGTTGCTCCAATGATGCTGCCATCTGTCCCACACGAGACTCTAACTCTGAAATGCGTCTCCTCAATCCGTCAATCTCGCTCGTACTCGGCAACGCGAGACGGCTGTAACAAAAGATGAGGAAGAACCGGAGGACGGTGTATAAAATTGTCCTCATCTGCAGCTGGAGATATAGCTGGAGAGGGAGGCACATAAGATTGAAGAAAGCACATAATCTGGACTCTCAACACGAGCGGGTGTATGGTTGACACAATGAATGTCCCTCCACTGAATGTCATCCGATTCCTGTAACAAAAGATGAGGAAGAACCGGAGCAGGAGCAGAAATCTGTAACAAAAGATGACGAGTCGTTTGCTATAAATCAGTAATCGTCTATACATGTTTTGTCATTTACAATATAAATCAGTAATCGTCTATACATGTTTTGTCATTTACAATATAAATCAATAAGCGTTTTCTACGTATATCTAAACATCCTCTGTCGTTGAGCAAACACATGTTCCCATGGCGCGGCCACGGCATTTCTAAAATATCTCCATTGTGGGTGATTATACGGGAGTGGTGAGTCTTCATCAAGAACCGCAAGAACGAAGTGAGCACATTCGTCGTTCCCCACACGAAGAATCACAACCGGAGACAATATTTCTGCTGAATTGGGAGAACCTCTCAGCGGAAGACACAAAAGAGATTGTGAATTGGTTATACATACAATAGGACGGTTAAGAGCTGTAGCAATAACCACTCCCATTTATGGCATAGTCATCCAATAACGTCGGGGTGCTGCACCGTTAAACCAATTCATCGAGTTACGTGTAGATGTAAAATATTCACCCCACATTTCCCTGTAAACTTCCTCGTGATTGTCTACCTCTTCCCTGGCAAGAGCTCGGATTCTGGGCCACATTTCTTGCTGATGGCCAAGACCTATGGCAAGAGCTCGATAGCCACAATTTCCATCACCCTCCACGTTAAAGATCCCTAGGATCCAACGTCGGAAAAGAGCTGGAATTTCAGTCATACAATATTCGCTAAAGTAATCTGGAACGTACAAGTGGTGTCTTAAGTCGCCCTCGCTAGGTCCTTCGTTAGGTCCTTCGTTTAAGTTTGGGACGTTAGAAGGCTCTCCCACATAAGAATTGTGTCTCGCAGATTCTTTATTTACTTCTGGGACTTTTTTAGGTTTTGTGTAGCTTCTGCGGTGCCTTGTGGGGGGTTCTTCGTTCTAATCCGGGATATTTGGTTTAGACTTGGATTTGTTGTCCTTTGCGCTCGGACGTCGATTACTTTCTTTTAACAGCAGGGTTGTTGGGCTGACACAGATTCAGGAGCGTATATACCTCTGAGCATGTTTAACATATTTTTTTTGACAAACGACGATGCTCTGTATAAACACTTTGGAATTTCTGTACGTCATCTTGACAAGAAAAATATTCAGGCTCTTCAGGCCCTTGAGGCTCTTGAGGATATTCAGGCTCATCAGGCTCTTGAGTATTTCGGACAACAGGCCAGGGAACGCTAAGTGTTCTCCAAAAATTATCAACAAAATCAAGCGGAATTGGTAATCCTGTATTCGAAAAAAGGAACTAGTTAAAATTATCGGTATTGACGGGAGGAATAACTTGATAGGCATAAATTTTAAAATACATACCGTTTGCTTGAAGCCAATACAGTTGGTGATAGCATGGTAAACTGTTGGGTTTATTGATTCGATGATACAAAACAATAAAGAATGAAACATCAAGGGCTTAAAGTGACAAAGAAGAAATCTACAAAAAGATGGAAGGACTTGCTTGCAAAAGAAGATTTATTTATTAGTCCTTCGTAGTATCTTGTAAACCCTAATCCTCTAGTATATAAAGAGGACATGGAGTGTAGGTTTTATGAATTAAGTCTTCCATAATGTAGTCATTTAAGGTGTGTGTGTGTCTAGGCGTCAAGTCCTCTAAGTTGACGCCTAGGATTTGTGTAGTTTAGCCTCAAGGATCTTTGATCCCTGTTACAAGTTTAGTGTAACCGTATTATTCCGATCAAATAATATTTGGGGCTTGGAGTGATTTTAAATATAAACCTTGTGTCAATAACAATTAATGTTTTGTTCTATGTTCCGCTGTGTATAACCATTGTTATTGTTAAACCCTAAGGCTCAAAACGATCTCATGGAGTCCTAACAAACTCCACAATTGGTATCAGAGCTTGGGGAGCTCGTTACCTAGGGATTCGCAAGGTTTCTTGGCGAAAAAGAATGAAGAAAATCGGATTTATGCAGAATTCGCAACTTTTCTGCAGCACTGTTTTTAAACGATGATATCTTTGTCGTTAACCGTTGGATCGAGCTAAAATTTTTTCTGGTGTATCTCACCATATTCATCTAATGTTTCACCGGAGGGATCGTTGATCTTAGCATCCGAAAGATACTGCACGTGAAATCTGCTGCAGAAAAGGTTTTGCAAGTTCGACTTGTAGGGTTTTTTGGAATATTGATCTTTCTAATTTTGTTCTTATCTGGTTTGATTTATTATAAAGGTTGGTATATCAACTTTTTACATATTATTTGATGACATTCCACTGCATGCTTAGTTATTTTACTCATCAAAACTAACTGATTTAAAACCCTAAACTGGATTGGCTTTGAAACCCTAAATTGCTTGATATTGTTTGTGTGCTGCTGCTTGTTTGACGGTATACGAGATTTTTCACCATGCTGCTGCAATTTAATTGTTTGTTAGGGTTTCATGTTGTTCCAAATCGTAACGGAGAAACACGACAGGTCGCTATATATATATGTGCTTCACAGAATGTTTAGTGCACTGATGGTTAAACAATTCCTACTGCTCGAGGTGAACAACTGATGCATTACACGTAATCATGGCTAGTTTTCTCAACCACTGATAGCTTCATCTCGTAACCACGGCTAACATTCCTCGTAACCACTGACAAGCTTCTCAAAACCACTTCTAGTTATATCGAAACCACTGATAGCTTTACTTGTAACCACTGATGGGCTTCTCGAAAGGTAACCACTGCTAGTATCTTCGTAACCACTCCCAGTTTTCTTGTTACCACTGCTATTGTACGGGTTAACACTTCTTGGTTTCTAACTTTTCACTGCTCGTACTTTGGTTTGCTGCTTGTTTTGGTAACTGATGCTCGTTAACAACAGTTTGTATTATAATATTCTTTTGATTTATAACCTGTCATCTTGGGTCAGTGGAATTATTGGTCGAATGGAAGGATTGAGGTTACTGTGCGTTAAAAGGTTATGCTACTAAGATATTCAAATTTAGTAGGGAGATGAACCTACGTGGAATCTTTGACATATATCTTTTATTCATGAATGGCTACTTGTTCTTGGAATGGTCGTTGAGTTTGATGTCAAGAAAACGTGAGTTGTTTGTATGGTAACCAAAGCATTATATATTATATTCTTGATTGGTTAATTATGACGGTGGAGTTTATAGGTCTTGAAGAGTTTTAAATGTCGAGATTGATTCAAAGTTATTATTGGTTATTTGTGTGTTGATATTCGGATGTTCTTTGTTAGACGCACAAAGATTATTTGTTAAGGGGAAGCTAGTAGATCTCGATTTGGTTTTTGGATGGTTTAAAGGATGACACACACAGGTTATTGGTTCACACACACATGGAGTTTGGAATTTGTTCTTAAGTTTTAAAAAGCTCGTTTTTTGTTTTTATTGATTAATTGATTACGAAGACAATTATTTATCACTTATTTGAAGGTGAAGTGGAATATCTTGGATACGTGTTTTATCATATCTTAAAAGTATCATACCTACATTTAAGGTAACTTGTTCGTGCTTCAATGATTGTGACGAAGAATTGACATAACACTTAAAGGAGTGACGTTATTGTGCTCAATGATTATTGTCAAGAGATTGCGGTCTCCTATACATTGGTTGGTATACGCTTGAGTCACGTGGATAAACAAGACATAAGATACAAGTTTGGGTGATTTTATTTCTTCATCAAGTTCGTTATATTTGGTTTTCTTCACAAGTGATCATTACAAGGAGCTTACAGATTTGAAGAATCATTTGATGATTCATGCACCACTCAAGGGGAAGTTTATATTGCTTACATTCTCTATTTGTTGATAACAAAAAGGGGAAGAGATATTGGAGTGGCGTAGCATGGATCAAGGGGAAGAGAAAGGAAGACAAGATTGTTTCATTCATGGTGAGATTTAATTATCTCAACTTCTGCTACTTCGTCTAGGGAAGTTCGTACAAGAACCGTGTTTGTTTTGTCATCATCAAATAGGGGAAGATTGTTGGGTTTATTGATTCGATGATACAAAACAATAAATAATGAAACATCAAGGGCTTAAAGTGACAAAGAAGAAATCTACAAAAAGATGGAAGGACTTGCTTGCAAAAGAAGATTTATTTATTAGTCCTTCGTAGTATCTTGTAAACCCTAATCCTCTAGTATATAAAGAGGACATGGAGTGTAGGTTTTATGAATTAAGTCTTCCATAATGTAGTCATTTAAGGTGTGTGTGTGTCTAGGCGTCAAGTCCTCTAAGTTGACACCTAGGATTTGTGTAGTTTAGCCTCAAGGATCTTTGATCCCTGTTACAAGTTTAGTGTAACCGTATTATTCCGATCAAATAATATTTGGGGCTTAGAGTGATTATAAAGATAAAACCTTGTGTCAATAACTATGATTTGTTTTATTCTGCTGCGTACCAAGTTTATTGTCATTGTTATTGTTAACCCTAGAGGCTTAAAACGATCTCATGGAGCATAACAAACTCCACAATGTTTCATTCACCATCACCTCCAATTATATTAATAACGTGTTACCTAAATGTAATAGGGATCAAAGACTTCTTTGATCTTGGGGGTTAACTAAACTAACACTAACCTAGGCGTACAGAACTACACGCCTAGGACACACACACACCTTTAGACGTCTACATATTGGAAGACTTAATTATCAATACCTACATCCCATGTCCTCTTTATATACTAGAGGATTAGGGTTTACAAATCTCTACTAAGGACTAAATAATAAATCTTCTATTGCAAGCAAGTCCCTCCATCTTTTTGTAGGTTTTACCTTTGTCACTTTAAGCCCTTGATGTTTCATTCTTCATTGTTTTGTATCATTAAATCAATAAACCAACAATATTCCCTATGATGATGACAAACAAACACGGTTCTTGTACGAACTTCCTAGACAAAGTAGCAGATAATTAAATCTCACCATGAATGAAACAATCTTGTCTTCCTTTCTCTTCCCCTTGATCCATGCTACGCCACCCAATCTTTCAGATTAAGATGTTAGACACACACACGAGATTGGTTTTCACACAAAGGTTTTGGTTAATTTGTTCTTAAAAGGATTTAAAAAGCTCGTTTTGGAGATTTATTGAATAGGTGATTACGAAGATGATTGATCATAACCTATTTGATATTGTAGTTAGTACTAACAGATTCTTGTTGATCCCAGTTGAGCAAACGATCTAATATAGAAACTGACTTAGAATAACAACTTATTAAGTATTATGCGAATTTAACACTTAACCTTAAGAAGAAGAACAGTTAACATTCAACACCTCAATATTATTTATTAATAAGAATACTCTTACAGTATTAGGGTTTTGCAACCTTGAAGTGTATCGACCTTTAGATATAAAACTTCTATATATCTAACCTAACCTAGAACCTCCTTTTATAGACTAAGGAGTCCTTTACATAATACAATCCGTAACCTACAAGATAAATATCTTTACCATAGTTATCTAATACAATAAACTAAGCCGACTATACAAAACACTAGCGTGGTTACAATATCATCCGTGGTTACACACTACTACTAGCCGTGGTTGTCTTTATCGAGGTTACATTCTTCTGTCCATGGTTATATCAAACATGTCCGTGGTTCCAGTACTTAAAGTAATTCATGATTCAAGGAACCAAAAACCCAACAATCTTCCCCTAAACTTGATACATTCCAACAGAATTCTCAAGTTTCCTTTAAGCTCAAAACATATGAAATGGAGGATGTAGCCAAACACTTATGAGATTTAAGGATTGTCTCATATTTCTTCAACAAATCATAAGCTTGACCATCATAGGGTAACAACATCTTGATAATACCAGGTTTCAACATCTGAACAATAATTCCTGGATACTTATTCAACTGAGGATAATCACCTTCTACAAGCATGTGAATAACTTTTCGAGAAACAGTTAAAACATGAACTCCACAAGTTTGATATAAAAACCATCTTGTTACAGTACCATTGTAGAGTCCTTTCCACTCGGGTTCATCATGAGTTGGTTCAAATAAAATCTTCAAATTATAATAGACCAGTCTCTCATGATAATCATTTGGATGTACTTCACCAAACTTATTCTTGTAAAGTATCCAAAGATTCATCAAATCATCTCTTTCAAAATATTGAAGCATTTGTGAAAATTTATTATACTCATAAACTTCATTGTTGAGTCTTTGAATTTTCCAAACTCCTTCACTTCCATCATTAAGGTTAAACTCATAAGAAACAATTTGATTAACATCTGCAACTTCTTTCAATCTTTTAGAATCAGATGTCTCTTGAATCTCAAATTTTCTCTTTCTTTTACTTTGCATCCACTCATCATGCTTCTTAATCCACTCTTCATCCTTCCGAGAATTCATTGGACAGTAAACATCATGATTAATCTTCATACATCTTTCATAAATCTCAAGAATTCTTTCAAATGAACATTTACTAAGATTTTCAGAAATGTGAATGCTTGAATTCTTAATAATTTTCATTAGTACATTCCTCATCTGTGCCATTGAAAGAGGTTTCTTTCTTATAACTTGCTTCCTTTCATTACCAACCTTCCTTGCCCATTCACCTAAAAGCCTAGCTTTTTCCTTATCATCCAATAAATTCCATTCTTGTGCAGTATATTCATCATGTATTTGTTGAGAAGCTTGAAGAAAGTTTTGTGATTCATACCATATAGCTAACATTCTCTGACTAGCTTCCTCTTCTTTCTGCTTTCTTTTCTCTAAAGCTTCTTGTTCTTCAGCAACCATATTCTTTGCATATTCTGCATCATAAGCTTCTTGTTCTGCTTTAGATTTAAACTTTAGTTCTGGTATTGCAACCCCTTTACCTTTTCCAACCAGGTGAATCACTTTCTTCTTCAAAGGTTCACCAATAACTAAACTTTTTTCCTCTGGGTTTAGGTTTAGTTCAGCGATAGAATGAACAGACAAAGCGGTGTAGAAATAGATGAATTTTTGCTTAGATTTATCAATGTACTAGCAACTTCTTTCTCAACTTCTTTAGACTTAGGTGGTGATACAGAGAGTGGTGACAACAGTGGAAGTGGTTATGATAGCAATGGGTATGATTGTAGTAGGTATAGTTGTAGTGGTTATTGTTGCCATGTGCTGTACAACATCGAGTGGTTAGAAGTGTACTAACCGTGGTTTTAGACATACCATCAGTGTTTGTGTTCAGTACTACATCTGCTACAACTTTCTTCACATTTTCAAGAACTGCCTCATTCCCATCTTTATCGGATACCAAAAATGTTTGATCTCCACTATCAACATCTTCTTCCATAGATACATTAACACCTCCCTGATTCTTGCCTTCACTCCCTGTTTGGATACATCCTCCATATTCATAGCGGAGGAGTCCACCTTCTTTAGTAGCTTCCTTAAAGCAGCAATCCAGGCCTTTTTATCTTCTCCAAAACCAAAACCCTTGCTGCCTAATATCCTTTTCATGAAACCCAACCAATTCCTTGAGATTCGAGATCGTCTCCTCCATCTTAGTACATTTAACCATCAATTCATTTAATCGTTCAAGAATATCCTCCCACTTCACCTGTGCTGGTCCGAGAGGTGGTTCGTTGGAAAAATCATCATGTACAAACTCAGAATCCGTCAATTCATGTTCAGGTTCCAACCTATCCTCATCACTTCAAGCTTGTTAGCTGCTCAGAGGTGAATCCTTGGATATAGAAAACATAGCATCGGGACAGAGCTGAACATCTATGCCCTGTATTAGCCAGTGGCTAGGGATTCCTCCACTGTTAAGTTCCAGGAACTCTCCACATTACAAGTTGCCAAAGGTTGGGTCTTATTTATGTTTCCACTATCCTGACCAGCATCTAAGCATGTATCAGTAGTGGAAGCCCTTCCAATCATGTCACCTTCACCACCTATGACAGCCTCATGAGCAACCTTCAATCTCCTAGTGAAAACAATGGTTGTAGCAGTGGTTTGAGGTTGACTAGAAATGGATTGAGATACACTATCAGCGTTTACATGTGTTCTATCAGGGATTAGAGATGCATCATCAGTGGTTTCATTTGGTGCAGAATCCTCGTAAAACTCATGATCAGTGGGCAAAGGAATCATATGAGGAAATAAAGGAACATCTATAATGTTTACATATTGTGGTTGATTCCTCATATGTGCAAAAACCTTAGAAAGCATATGATTTACTTCATACTCCTGAGTATGCTTAACAGGCTCCTCTATTTGACTTTCCACAATCAACTGAACAAACCTAGGATACAAATAGTATTTACCCTTTTTCCTAATGTTTTGAACTAGCCCTTCATAGATCATCTTAGACCAATTGAACTTTCTTCCATCGGACAAACAAATAATAGCAGTAGCAATTTTGGAAGGAAAGTCATTAAAGCCTGTGGTCTTATTACTCATACACATCAATAAGGTGTGAATAAGAAACTTCCATTGTTTTGAAAACAAACTCTTAAAATACTGTACCTTATCACCTCGGTGGGTATAACCTAATCTTTCCAAACCATACAATCTCAACATCGAAAGATTATCAACACCATCAGCATCATCAACGTAAAACATCCCTAATGATCTCCTCGAAACGAAATAGCCTTCTCATGCACAACAGTGCGAAACACTTCTACTCCATCAACCTTTTCAAGCTTAGCATTCCTCCAAAATTGATGTATGTAGGCTTTAAAAAGAGTTGGTGTAACAGTTAAGGCATAGTGAATAGGATTGTGAACAAGGAAATCAATCATTTGATGAAACCCTTCGTCGATCATTCTTTGTGAGAATAGCAACAAGATTATGTGAAGTGGAAAACTTTTCAGCCATTGTGATGAATGATGGTTATGATGTGGGTTTTGTGAATTATGCAAAGATAAGGGATTAGGGTTATAAATAATAGAAGTGGTTTGAAGATCAAATAAATGATCCATCCGTGATTTGGGGAAATAATATACTTTTACAAAAGTTACCAAGCGCCCTGTAGTATCAACTCTAACGAAATACTATCCTGATTCTGAACGGTATCGTTTGAACAAACCATCAGTGGATACATAGTAGCACTTCAACCAAACTACCAAGAAGTATAGCAGCAAATCTGTGTTATGATGAAGAGATCTTACAAAATATGAAGGATTACAAATATATATATATATATATATATATATATATATATATATATATATATATATATATAAACAACTTATGCACTAACACATCTCTATGTACATAAATCCCATACCTACAAGATAAACACAAAACAAACACAGAGAGAAAGAAGGTTATGGTTATCGATGGTTAGAAAAAGCCATCGAGGATCCAAATGACCTATCCGCGGTTAGAACGGTAAGTCAATATAGTCAACTTTTTGGATAAATATGGTCCAATACCCAAGAATTTCATTAACTCCTCAACCACATTTAACCTGCCCCTCATTTACTTCCAAAGCCCATTACTCTGCTTATATAAAGAACCAAAAACTCATATAACGCTCATACCAATCAAAATAAAAACCCTAATTACTCCAAAATCCATAATCAACTCCAATCACCATGTGGAACCCTATTTGGAATAAACCAGAAGTTGTTGTTCTAACAACCTCCTCTTCCTCATCATCATCATCAGATGAAGACACTAACCCATGGCAGTTTTACCTCCCTCCACAAGAAACAAGACCAAGAAAATCCCCATTTCTTCCATCATCAGAAGATGATAGTGTGGTGAATCCAAGTGATGCATCTGAGGACTCGAGGACTCCTCGAAGAACTTCAAACCCCCTACCTTCATCATCCCAACCCCAAACAAGACCACGAGCAAGAAACCCACCACTCCCAAACAACAGAGAGGTGGTTCTTGGTCTACCAGCACCAGGTTGTGGTGCTTCTTCACATATCGTAGGGGGGAAAGGAAAAAGGAAAATGGAATGATGCTTTTTGGTGAAACCAGCAGATGCAAGTATGATATGACTATGTCCCGTGCTTCATCTCTGTCGCCATCGTCATCATCTTCGTTTTCATCAATCCATCCTTCCCATTTTGATCCTTAGCTTCTTCGTCGTCTTGGTCATGCACATGACAAATGTATATCCACAAGCTGGAAGAAATATGTGAGCAAGTATAGTAATAGGAAATCATGTATAGAAGTAGTCTTTTAATTTGCACTTGAAGTTGCATTGTAGGCATGTAGTATGCTTTTTGAATGAATGAACAATGAACTTCAGTACTTCTTTTACTTCTATAATGATCTTTCTTGTATGCAAAAATGGTTAGTGAAAACGGGACAACTAGCGATTGGTTTGAACCAAACTATCGATTAGTTAGAAACAAAAATAGCAAAACTAAGATTACATAATAACAGTTCAATACTTATACAAACGGGTACAAAACAATTTGAGAATTTAGAGATTAATCATTCCAATACTAACAACAAGGTACTGAAACCTTCCCACATCAAAAGCTTTGGTGAGAAGATCAGCAACATTGAAATCAGTATGGATTTTTACCATTTGAATCAACCTTTTCTCATTACAATCTCTAATAAAATGATGTCTTATCTCAATATGTTTAGTTCTAGAATGTAAAACAGGATTTTTAATGATGCATATTGTACTGTTATTATCAATGTAAATCTTAGTATGCATAAAATTGTACCAAATCCAGCAATTGATTAGAATCCATAGAACTTGACCACAACAACTAGCGGCTGACCACATATTCACTTAGGTTGTAGAATTTGCCACAATAGTTTGCTTTTTACACTGCCATGAAAAATAAGTCTGCTTCCCAAAACGACATCCTCCAGGTTGTAGACTTCTATCCAAACTAGCACAAGCATAGTCACTATCTGTGTAGCCACCAAGTCAAAGGGAATCCTTTGAGTACTAAAGGCCCAATTTAGGATGACCCTTAAGATACCTAAAGATTCTCTTAACAACATTCATGTGTGATGAATTAGGTGTAACTTGAAATCTTGCACACATATGAGAACATAATATCGGCCTAGATGCATTGAGATACATCAAAGATCCAATCATGGACTGTAACTTCGATCAACTCGGTACTTCCATCATCAGTACAATGGTTTTAGGTCTCCATTGGTGTACTAGCACTCTTCACATCCTGAAACCCAAACTTCTTCAAAACATCGGCTACATACTTATCTTGACTAATGAAGATACCATCAGTCCTTTGTTGAACTTGTAGCCCCAAAAGAAAGTGAGTTCTCCCATAGAACTCATCTGAAACTTATCATGCATAAGCTTAAAATCTTTTCATAGCTCTTTATTGGTTGAGCCAAGATGATGTCATCTACATAAACTGAACCAATAAAATATCATCTTTGTGCTTCCTTATGAACAAAGTTTTATCAATCAGTCCTCTTTTAAACCCATTGTCCATCAAATAAGTGGACAAGCACTCATACCATGCCTAGAGCTTGATGCAAACCATACATAGCCTTCCTCACCTGTAGACCTTGTCAAGATGATCAGGATCTTCAAAACCAGGAGGTTGACAAACATAAACCTCCTCATCAATTGTGCCATACAAAAAATGCACTTTTAACATCCATTTGATACACAACAAAATTTTTGAATGAAGCATAAGCTAAAACAATCTAATAGCCTCAATTCTTGCAACTGGAGCAAACACTTCATCATAATCCAGCCTTCAGGTTTGTGTGTATCCTTGAGCAACCAACCTTGACTTTTTCCTTACAACAATACCTCTTTCATCCCTTTTGTTTCTGAACACCCATTTTGTCCCAATTGCCCTCTTACCATTTGGAAGTTCTACCAATGTCCAAACCTCTTGAAGGTTGAACTGAAGAAGCTCCTCTTGCATTTATTCTACCCATCCTTCTTCAGATAATGCTTCTTCAACTCTCTTGGGCTCCTTTTGAGACAGAAAACAAGCAAACATGCAATTTTGCAAATCTTTATGGTACGTTTCTTTTGTGAAGTGATCTTGCAAAGAACCCATGTTGGAAAGGGTTCATGTTCTTAACCTTGCTTCTTGTTTGAACTGGTGTATTCAAGTTTCCCAGTATTTGTTCCTTGGGATGAATCTTGTGTATCCTTGTTGAGGTAACAGGACTTTCATGAATGACATGTTCCAAATTAGTTAAATCAGCATTAAAGAAATCATCCATGTCTTCATCATCAGTAGTAGTATCGATTTCAATCAAAGCAGCATATCGGATCATGTGGATACTCCTCTTCACCATGTAATGGCTCGTATGTGACCAAAGAAAGTACTACTATCAGTACTTACAGCCGGGATTTCACTTGTAATGACAGTGGTAGAAGTTGTTGGCTTAGCAGTGGTTGTATTAACTCTATCCGTGCTTATGTTTGGCTTATCCGGTGCTGCGGACCTTTTCTTCTTTTCAATTTCTTACCACAGAATTATCTTTCAATAACTCATCCTTATCTTGATGATGATCACCATTGCCTCCAATATTCAAGACATCATCATCAGTGGGACCTTTCTTATCAATGATGGGTGAGACTGAACTAGCTTTCCACTTTTCAAACAGATAGAACTCTTGAGGAGAATCAGCTTCCTTAGAAATTGCTTCTTTGAAATTCTTTTGAGTACATGTATCAACATTAGTGGAAGTTCCTGCAATGATAGGCTCATAATTCATAGACTTGGTTAGCATATCAATGTTAAACAGCCATCGGTCCTTTGGTCTCAACGCTAGGAGTCTTTTCACTGAATTGAACATGTAGATTTTCTTCAACAATTCTAGTCCTCCTATTGTATACTCTAAAGGCTTTACTATTTGATGAATAGCCTAAAAAGTATCCATCATCAGCTTTTCTTGAAACTTGCCTAGGTAGTCTATGGTATTCAAGATAGTAACAGGACACCTAAAAGGTTTTAGGAATGCTATCATGGGCTTCCTATCATGTAACACTCATAGGGGTCATGTTATGAGGCTTCACTACCTTACTTCTATTTTGCACATAACATGCAGTGCCTACAGCTTCAGCCTAAAAGGTAGTTGGTAACTTAGACTCAGACAACATAGTCCTAGCACCCTCAATTAGTGTTCTATTTTTCCTTTCAGCCACACCATTTTGTTGTGGTGTTCTAGCAACACTAAACTGTCTTTCTATACCTTTATCTACACAAAACTGATTCATCACAACATTCTTAAACTCAGTTCCATTATCACATCTGATTATCTTTACTTTATGATTTACTAAATTTTCTATCTTAGTAATGAAACTCTTGAGAACTTCACTAGTTTCACTCTTAGCGACCAAAAAGTAAACAAGAAAATCTACTATAATCATCAGTGATAACTAGGCACTACTGCTTATGGTTCAAACTCTTGACAAAAGTAGGTCCAAATAAGTCCATATGAAGCATAAACGGTGGTTGTGAAATGGTGTTGACAGTTTTGGACTTACAAGAAGCTCTATGTTGTTTTCCTTTTGACAGGCCACACACAGTTCCTTACACTCAAAAACCTTAGAAGGTAACCCTCTCACTAAGTTCCCTTTAGCCAGTTTATTGATTGTTTTGTAATTGAGGTGACCTAATCTTCTATGCCATAACTTAGACTCATCCACAGATGCTTTAGCAAACAAACAAGTTAAGGACCTATTAGGAATTACATCTTTAAGATCAAAACAATATATATTTTCCTTCCTAGGTACCCTAAGTTGTATAAACTTCTCATCGGGCATCTTAAACTCAGGAGACAACACCACACACTCAGTTTCACCAAAAAGTACCCAGTTTTTCTTATCACACATTTGAGAAACCCTGAATAAATTGTACTTAAGTCCCTGTACCAAGTAGACTTTTTCAAAGTCCAAATTCCCTGTTATGATTGTGCCTCTTCCAAGTATCTTTCCTCCCTTTGGATCATTTCCAAATGCCACATATCCTCCATCAAAAGCTTCAAAATCTTCCAGGTTGCTCCCATCCCAAGTCATGTGCCCAGAGCAACCACTATCAAAAACTCCTTTGTCTTTTAGCTCATCTTGTAGATTGCCCTGCACATGAAATTAAACAGATTAGATCCTTTTGTGGACCCAAGCCAATACGACTTGGGTCGCCTACGTGCATCAATATAATCAAATTTGGTTAGGTCCATTGATGCCAGGTTGACATGATGTGTAAAACCTTGGTCTAGGTTTCCATTGCCAACTAGCTGAGGCCTTAACAGCATAAAAATGATTTCCAACCACTGTCGATTTATCACCTTTGGAATATTTAAAACTTCTTTGTTATCTGTGGTGATTTTTGGCTTATCAGTGGTTTGATTTTGCTTAGCCGTGTTTACACTTTGCTTAGCAGTGGTTGGAACCCATTTGGGAGAAGCAATGACAATTGATTTTGTATTCCCATTCCTCATTAACACTGCTCTTGGAATCATGTTTTTATTAGGATGAGAGTTTGTTTTCTTTGAAAAGTTTTGGTGATTTACCCTCCTCCAATGATTCCACACTTGTGGTTGTTTTTATAACAATTTCTCTGTAAGTGCTCAAAACTACCACAACTATAACAAGCTTTCTTGACACATTGAAACTCATTACCTAACCTATTAGTTAATCTCTCTATTCTTAAGATCAATTTCACCACCTAATATATTGATCTTATCTACATACTCAAACTCACATTTAATACAGATATTTAAGCTTCTCTACCACACTCTCTAGACCAACTCTATAACCTAAGTTATCCATAGTCAGTCTTTCTACTTCTTTCCTCATACTCTCATTGATAGCTTTTTGAGATTCTAAGTTATCATGACATGATTTAAAAGAACAAGTAGACTCATTAGATACCTCAGAATCCGAACCAGAAGATGAAGCATAAGCCATAAGAGCAAAGTTATGCTCTTTTGAAGCTTCACTAGCAAGAAAAGCATTGGGTCCTTCTTAAATCTGATCACTCCAATCATAATCACCAAGACCATCTTGAGCCACCAATCCTTGAAGAAGGAGCGGACTCTTCAGTGATCTTCTTAACACCTTCAATCCTCTTAGGAGCTCGACATTCCCTTGCAAAGTGACCCTTCTTCTTGCAGTTAAAGCACTCCATCTTGCTTTTGTCGAACCCTGCTCTCCTTTGACCATCATACTTAACTTGTCTTCCAGTCCTCCTCAGAAACTTCCTTGCTTGGAGAGTCAACATTGCCATTTGCCATTGAAGATTAATCTCTTCCAGATCATCAGGATCAATTTGATCCAGATCTTGATTTAACACAGTAACACTAGTAGTTAAATCAGCCAGAAAAGCATAAATTGCACCATCACTGACATTATCACTAACAGTGGTATTGTTTGCAATAGCCGTGGTTATACCATAGGCAGCAGTGGATACATCTTGTGGGCTCTTGTGATTTGTGGATACAAAAGCAATGTTTTGATTAGCAGAAGATGCATTAGCAAAGTTATTCTCAAACTCATAAACCTTCAAGTTGTTGAAGAGATTGTCCAGAGTCATCTTATCAAAGTCCACCTTATTTCTCCACACAATTGTATGAATAGCCCATTCAGATGATAAACTCCTAATGAACTTCAAATTAATATCTTCTTGAAGAACCTTATAATCTACTAACTTCAGTTGACTAATAAGTTTTTGAAGTCTATTGTATGTACCATCAATCTTTTCTCCACTAAGAGCAGTGAAGGTTTCAAATTGATGCTTGAGCATATTCATCTTGGACTTCTTAGTGGCTTCATTACCAACAAACCTTGTCTCAAGAGCATCCATAACTCTTTAGCGATTCATATTGTTCAAAATCCAAAGCATAGTCATTGGTTATTCCCATGGAGAGAATACTGTGAGCTTTGATCTCCAGCTTCCTTTTTGCTTTATCAATTTCACTGACAATAGCTATCTCTTGACATCCTCACCCCTATGAAGAGTGTCTCCCTTTTCAACGACATCCTAGAGAGCATAATCAATCATGCGAATGTATTGCCTCATTCGCATTCTCCAGATTTGATACTCACCATGCTTGAGCATGGGTACCTTTGAAGCAGTCACCATGTGAGTTTCGTCAGACATCTTATCTTCCTTGAACAAAACTTAACTTGACCTCTTCTTGATTACAGTTTCTAGATCACAAGCTCTGATACCACTTGTTGATCCCAGTTGAGCAAACGATCTAATATAGAAACTGACTTAGAATAACAACTTATTAAGTATTATGCGGAATTTAACACTTAACCTTAAGAAGAAGAATAGTTAACATTCAACACCTCAATATTATTTATTAATACGAATACTGTTGGATCGATATACTTTAATCAAACTATCTTAACTAGCTTGTTAAGGTTTAATAACCTCGGATAAATCCTAAGTTATTAACAAAGAAACACTGAGTAATCTTTATTAAGTATGCGGAATTTACTTAACAAAGCTAAGAAGAATAACCTTTTATTATAAACTCTAAATCTGCTTATTATGCAGATACTCTAATACAACTCTAAGATAATCGAACTTTTCTCTAAAACTCTAATTCTGAAATCGTACCTCTAATGCCAATCTAGGAGTCCTTTTATAGGCTCAAGGATATCCTAGTCGGTTTACAATTGATAACCTTGTACGACAAGTAATCTAAACATAGAATACAATTCTTTCCATAAACGAATATAACAGTTCTTTTGTTCTTGCAGTACTTTGACTTCATATTGTAGTACTTTGACTTTGTCTTTAACAGTACTTTGAGTCTTTGACTTCTTCCAGTACTTTGCACTACAGATTTGATATCTTCAGCACTTTCATATCCCAACAATCCTACCCTAACTTGAATTCTACTTGCTTGACTTCAAGTTCCTTTGTGAATATATCTTTAACAGACTTCATCTTTTTAAAAAAAACGGATTGTTTCTTAGTCTTTAAGCTTTTATCTCTGTAACATCTTTCTGTCAAAGTATCTCTTAAAATTGTTCTCTTTACAGCAGATCCAACAAGCTCCATCTTTTGGCAGAACACAGCAACATATGACAATTTGTACATTTAATTCAGTTTAAGTTGCATACTATTCTCATCACATTCAAGTGAATCATTGAAAAATTAATGGATTTAGATCTCTTTACCAAAGCCATTATCTCTGGAGTAGCTAAATGTTTTGGTGTGTAAGACCATGGTACATTGATAACCATATGATTTTTAGCAAACCACCACCTATCAACAGATTTGTTTTGTCTTTACCAAAAGGTCGCCCTTCGGACTAGTTAGTTCTTTTATCTAATGGTGAACTAATTACCAATAATGGTTTTTCCACGGCCTTTACCACAAGCCATTTTCTTGTGGGCTAGCCAACTCTTCACATTACTGATATGGTGAGTTGAATACCATCCAACTTATTAGCAAATTGTCAACTAAAAACGGATTTGATATATCTTTACGAGCCGTTTGCTGCTCATGGATTAGCCAAACCTTTTGTAACCATGGTGGATTGATAACCTATTGATGTTATCATCACAAAACCCATTTATTGAACCTTTATTTCAAAATATTTATTAATTAGCAAAAGGTTTCTTCTAAAATTCATTTAACTGGTTTATTTCTGCAAACATTACTTTGATGAAAGTACTGTCTGATCAGCAGTACTTTGAATAAAAGTACTGATATATCAAAAAGTATTTATTCAAATAAAATTCATACCAGTTATTGATCATTCTCAGCAATGGTAGTCCAGTTTATAAACAAGTTGATAACCATGCAAGCAGTTTCATTATCCTCTTCTACTTCCAATCCATGCTCTAGCATTCTTCTCATGAGCTCAACTGTGAGGGGATATCTTCTTTCTGCAAACATGTGTATCATTGTTCCATTTTCTAGCTCCAAAACATGAATTCCAGATTCTTCAAAGAATCTCCAGCAAAACTATTTCCAGCTTTCTTGATTCTTCCAGATATCGTTAGTGCTCTCTTCTTCAGTTTCCCATATAGTTATGAGATCACCATGTAAAACCAAACCAATCCCTTTCAATGGATTATTTTCAAAGTAAGCCTTCACAACATGATATAAGTAGAATAGGTCTACTCTATCTATAATATGCAGTAAATCCCATAGCCTTTTAAAAACTTTGAAGCTTTCATCTTCTTTATGAAAAATCATGTAATCTCCATTCTTGGATTTCACAACTTTAAAAACACCGATCTTTGATCTGTTCATCTTCATGTCATCATCTTCCTTTGTATAATCAAAATCTACCATTCTGAGATAATTCTTCAATTTCATCTCTAATCTCAGATCTTAATTCAACCTTTTCTTTCTTTGAAAACTGAACACCTGTAACTTCAGTTTTTCTTTTTCTCTTTAAGCTCTTCTTCCTTTCGATTCAACCAATGAGCTTCTTCTCTAAAGTCTTTAATATCAGCAACACTCTTCTTATAAGCTGCTGTTTCAGCATCATATAGTCTTTTCATATCAACATAGTTTAACTTCTGCAAACCCTTATATCCTCGACTTTTTAAATAAGCCATCATAGCATTCCTGTCCTTAGCTAAATTAGGTCTTCTTGGCATATATCTAACAGGTGTAGGGGATCAAAGGTTGAAGCTCCAGCATCTAATTTATCTTGCACCTTTTGAGTGCTTCTCTATTGAGCTTCTTGAGCTTCATGTTCTTTTCTATCTTGAGCATCTAATTCTTCTTGAACTTTTCTAGCTGCAGCTTCATTCCTAGCAACTTCAATTGCTCTAAGTTCGCCAAAAGTGAGTTTCTTTTCTTTGTTTCAACCAGAATACCTTTCCCTTTATCTTTTGGATCAATTGCAAGTTGAGATGTTCTTTGTTCTTCTTCTTCTGTACATCTCTAATACTAACTCCTCCTCTTGGTTGTGACAAATCTAATATTGTAGCAATTAATTCATCATCACTTGCAGAATGAATAGGTTTGAATGTAGCTTCCTCTCTCTTCTATAACAATTATAGAAGGACCAACATCTTCTTCAAAATTCAATACCCTTGGTGTTATCACTTCTTGCCTAGATGTATCATGAAAAACATTACTTTGAACATCAGTACCTTGAACTTGCACTTCTTCCTCAGAATCTGAAATAATCTTTTCTGCAGTACTTACAGATTCTTTCTTCTTCGCAACATCTTCTTTCAAATTTTCCTTTTCTAAATTCCTCCCCAAGTTGACAGAAGATGATTTAGGAACCTTCTTGCGTTTTAATTCCTTACGAAGTTGTTTACGACGTTTGTTTTCCTCTTTAACCCATAAGTTGAAACCTTGAATATATGGTTTAATAAAATTCCTCAACCAAATATACTTACGCTTCAATTTCCTAAGCGCTTTAGCTTGAAACTCAACATTACCCATCAATATTACCGTTGGAACAGTACTTTAATACGACAAACAGTACTTTCCACATAAGCAGTACTTTCCCAAGCAGTACTTTCAGGAAAAACAGTACTTTGCCAAATTTCTTCATATAAACTAAGTATAAACAAGCATCCTCCCCAAGCAATACAGGACTATACTAATCACCTTATAGTCCTCCCCTTAAACATAGCTTAGTAGTTAATCATTCCAATGCTCACGACCAAGTGATTGAATCGTGAAACATCAAAACCTTTCGTGAGTAAATCAGCTACATTATCATCCGTGTGAACCTTAACAACATTGATGAGCCTATGCTCATAACAATCTCTGATAAAGTGATGCCTAATCTGAATATGCTTTGTCTTGGAATGATACAAGTTCTTCACAATACAAATGCTACTCTCATTATCAATATTGATAGGAGTATTTTTGAAATTGAACCCATAGTCCAAGAGTTGATTTTGCATCCACAAAACTTGACCACAACAACTTGCGCAGCTACATATTCAACTTGTAGATGATGTTGCCGCAATTGTCTGCTTTTGCATTGCCAGGAGACTAGCCTTCTTCCAAGATATTGGCATCCACCAGTTGTGGATCGTCTATCATAATTATCACCTGCATAGTCACTATCTGAAAAAGCTTCCAAGTGAAAAGGTGACTCTTTAGGATACCACAACCCCAACTTAGGTTGTTGTTTCAAATAACAGAAAATTCTTTTTTTGCATTCATGTGAGAGATATTTGGTGAGACTTGATATCTTGCACATAGACAAACTGCAAACATGATATCAGCCCTGGATGCAGTAAGATACATAAGAGAGCCAATCATTGATCTATAAAGCTTGACTTCAACAGGGTGTCCATCTTCATCTTTGCCCAAGGAATTGATAGATTTAATAGGTGTAGTAACAGCCTTCATATCATCAAAATTGAATTTCTTAAGTATGTCAGTAACATACTTGTCTTGACTGATAAAAATACCTTCCTTAGATCGCTTAACTGAAGTCCTAAAAAGAAAGTCAACTCTCCCATTGAACTCATTTGAAATTCTTTTGCATCACCTGCTTTCAAACTCCTTAACCATGGACTGTTGGTAGCCCCAAAGATGATATCATCAACATAAACTTGAACTAACATGATATCTTTCTTGTCTCTCTTGATAAACAAAGTCTTGTCAATAGCTCCCCTTCTATATCCATGTTGCAATAAGAATGTGGAGAGTCTCTCATACCAAGCTCTAGGTGCCTGATGAAGGCCATAAAGAGCCTTAACAACCTTGTAGACTTTGTTTGGATGTTTAGGATCTTCAAAACCAGGAGGTTGTTTGACATAAACTTCCTCTGTAATCTTGCCATATAAAAAGGCACTTTTGACATCCATCTGGTAAACTTGAAAACCCATATAAGAAGCAAAGGCAAGAAATATTCTAATAGCTTCTATTCTTGCTACAAGAGCAAATACCTCATCATAATCTACCCCTTCCTCCCGTCATATACCCTGAGAAGCAACTAACCTTGCCTTGTTTTTGATAACATTACCTCTTTCATCTCTTTTAACTCTAAAAAACCACCTGGTTCCAATAACTCTCTTCCCATCTGGAAGATCACATAAAACCCAAACTTCTTGAAATTTAAATTGAAGAAGTTCTTCCTGCATAGCTTCAACCCAGTTTCTTTAGTCAAAGCTTGAGCAATATTCTTGGGTTCCTCTTGAGAGATAAAACAAGTAAATAGACAGGTTTAATTGTTCCTTTCCCGTAATCCATCCTTCCTCCATTGTGATCATTCCCAAATGCAACTTTTCCTCCACTAATCTTCCTAAAATCAGACAGGATCTCTTTGTCTCCTGTCATACTTCCAGAGCAACCACTATCCACAATAAGATGATCTTTAAGCTCCTCTTCGGGGTTGCCCTGCACATAAAGAAAAGAGTTAGAAACTTTTAGGAACCCAAGCCATTCCTGACTTGTGTTCCCCTTGTGGAGTTACAAACTCAAATTCTTTGAGTATGTAATTACCACTATCTTTCAAATGATGATCCAGAATTATCTTTTGATTTTTAGCATGTGGATTTTCAAAACTTTCTGGTTTTTCAACACAAATCTCTTTTCTGTCATCACAAAAACATCTGATTCACTTTTAGTTGAAAGTCTGTCTACGTCCTCTCTGCATTACTTTCCTTTTAACCCATTCTGTTTTAACACTTGGTTCCTCTGATCTAAATCTCCTATGTGAATTGGAAAACCTTCTAGGTTGATAGTGACTTTGCCTAGAATTTCTATACCAAGTGTGATCAGTACCTTGTTTTGTCTGCGAAGCATACTTTGTGAAAGTCTGGGCCAGAGTTAACATACTGGAAAGTACTTGTGAGATCTGAAGGTTTTGAAAAAGGTTTTCGCTGGTGTGGGTATTTATGATCCGGTGAAATTTCTTTGATTGACCCTATTTGAATTAGTCCAAACTGGTTTGTACTCTCTAGGTTTCGGTTGACAGGCCTTGTTCTTTGGAAATTTGCGAAGGTATTTTGAGTGATGTTCACAATCCTTAATTAGATGAGTAGGACTGAAACACACAAAACACAATTTCGACCCATCTGTCAAAGTGACATTTTCTATGTCTCTGCCCAAAATTATTTTGCCTTCTTGGTGAGTGATTAAACTTGTTTTGACCAAAATTATCCCAAAAAGGTTTAGCAGATCTGTTTTGAAAAGGTTTTGAAGAAGGTACTGCTTGTGGAGCAAGATACTTTGATTTAAAGGTATGCTGCTTGATTTTGAACATTTTCAACAGATTCTTTGGGTTTTTCGTAGACCTAGATTTAGCAACTAGCGTTTTCCTAAACTCTAGACTGTCTACTCCAAAACGAGAAACATCAGGCCTAAGGGATTGATGAATGCCAGTAGGATGTGGAACAGCATGATAATCATTAGGTTTCTTATATTCAGGAGGTGAATCACTTATTGAACCATCATTACTAGATGTATCTACATAATTAATGAGTTCTTCATCACTAGTGGTTATATCCTCATACTCACCTTCATCCTGATTACTAGATTGGTTTTCTTCTATCTTACTAAAATCCATACCAAAACCTAATCCAGTTTTAAGATAAGCTCTTTGCTGTTTTTGAACATAAGAAACATGTGACACCCCTTCACCCCAAGCAAACAAACTTAGCTAATAAATTATCTCTTTCCTTAGTTAATTTCTCAATTTCAGCAATTTTACAGTTTAATTTCCATTCACTAAGCTTTAACTGGTAATCCTGTTGTGCATATTTTTCAGCCCAAGCTACTTCATTAGTTTCATGTGCTAAAATTTTGGCTTCCATAGATTCAAAGGTTATTTGATAACCTGCTACCTCAGACCTAGCCTTAACACAATTATCTCTCTCAATCACATAACTGCTAAGCAATTTATGATAAAAATCATAGCAATTTGAGCATACCTCAGAGATAGGAGATTGATTTGGTGAAGTAGCCACCAATGCTAGTTGAACAGGATCATCTTCACTTTCCTTGCTCCATTCAAATCCTCCAAAGCCATCATCAGATTCCAAAACAGCATGTTCAGGTTCTTCAAAAAAAGCAGTGCTCCAATCCAATGCTTCTACTGAATCTTCAATTTCTTCTTCCACTGCTATCATGCAATAAGTTACTGGTTCATCATCAAACTCTTCACTCCAGTCAACTTCGGATAACTTCTCTTGAGCAACCAAAGCCTTTGTTTCAGTAATGGGAATTTCCTTAAGCTCAAGTTTTGGCTTTTCAGATGTCCTGTTTGCTTGATACTTAGCAAACCTGCACTCCCTTGCAAAGTGACCAGTCTTTTGACAATTGAAGCATTCAATTTTAGATTTGTCAAAAGTTATGCCCTGTTTTGGTTTGAAATCAATGCTTTTGCCTGTCTTCTTCATGTACTTTTGATCCTTGCAGTGATCATAGCAACTTGCCACCTGATATCAATTTCTTCAAGTGCATCTTCTTCAATCTGTGCTAGATCTTCTTCATAAGTGACAGGTAAACTAGCTTGTTGTGCAAAGAAGGAGCACATAACTTCATCTGAGGCCATAGTGGTAGTTGGTGGGGCTTGTTGAACATATGAGGGGGGTGTATAGACAGCAGTACTTTGAGAAAAAAGTACTTTGAGGAGAAGCAGTACTTTTAATGGAAGTACTGCCTTCTTTTCAGATGATAGAAAAGCAATACTGTGAGACTTAGAACTTGTTTGACCACTCATCTCATGCTCATACACCTTGAGTTGATGATATAGATCATCAAAGTCCATGACATCCAAACCTTGTTGTCCTCTGATCATTGTAGCAATCACATGCCATGAAGATGGCAAACTCCTTAGAAACTTCAAATTAGCATCTTCAACGGATACTTCTGCCTTGTATAGCTCCAACATGTTGAGTAGATTCTGAAACCTATCATATGCAGCATCAAGACTCTCTCTTTCACCAACTGTGAAAGTTTCAAACTGTTGCTTTAGCAAATTTTGTGCATCTTTTTAGAGGCTTCATTCCCTCCAAATCTGGTCTTGAGAGCAGCCCAGAGCTGCTTAGCATCTTTAGCATCATGAAATTTGAGAAGATGACCATCTGGAATGGTAGATAAGAGAATGTTGAGTGCCTTCTCTTGATTCCTTAATGTTGCTTTGGTATGCTTGGTTTAGGTGCCTTTGGTTGTCTAGGAATATCAATGGGGTCTGCTACAACTTCATTCCCATTCACAATAACATTCCAAAGAGCATGGTCTGTAATGGCAATGTACTGCCTCATCTTCATGCACCAGAGATCATATTCTCCCTTCTTTATTATTGGAATTCTGAGTGAGGTGATTGAGGGTGGTGGAACAGCTTCAGTCGACATCTTGAATATAGTTGAAGTAGGGACTCTTCCTAGTCAGAGTTTCCACACAAGCTCTGATACCACTTGTTGGATCGATATACTTTAATCAAACTATCTTAACTAGCTTGTTAAGGTTTAATAACCTCGGATAAATCCTAAGTTATTAACAAAGAAACACTGAGTAATCTTTATTAAGTACGCGGAATTTACTTAACAAAGCTAAGAAGAATAACCTTTTATTATAAACTCTAAATCCGCTTATTATGCAGATACTCTAATACAACTCTAAGATAATCGAACTTTTCTCTAAAACTCTAATTCGAAATCGCATTACCTCTAATGCCAATCTAGGAGTCCTTTTATAGGCTCAAGGATATCCTAGTCGGTTTACAATTGATAACCTTGTACGACAAGTAATCTAAACATAGAATACAATTTTCATAACGAATATAACAGTTCTTTTGTTCTTGCAGTACTTTGACTTCATATTGCGGTACTTTGACTTTGTCTTTAACAGTACTTTGAGTCTTTGACTTCTTCCAGTACTGCGACTTACAGTACTTTGATATCTTCATACTGATATCTTCAACACTTTCATATCCCAACAAATACTCTTACAGTATTAGGGTTTTGCAACCTTGAAGTGTATCGACCTTTAGATATAAAACTTCGTATATCTAACTTAACCTAGGACCTTTTTATAGACTACGGAGTCCTTTACATAATACAATACGTAACCTACAAGATAAATATCTTTACCATAGTATAATCACAACAAACTAAGCCGACTATATAAAACACTAGCAGTGGTTACAATATATCATCCGTGGTTACACACTACTACTAGCCGTGGTTGTCTTTATCAGCGGTTACATTCTTCTGTCCGTGGTTATATCAAACCTATCCGTGGTTCTAGTACTTAAAGTAATTCATGATTCAAGGAACCAAAAACCCAACATAAACCATACACTAACCGCATTGATGACCACATGGGTGAACATCCCGTTACTTTCTGCGAATATGAGCCTTAAAGCATCCATTGAAACATTATACCGTAATTCGTTAAATAGAGTGCTCTTACAAGCATCAGTTTCTTGATTTCTTATATTCAAAGAGGCTCATATCCTTGTTTCTTGCGCAGCTATAATCTTGTCGACCGAACACAACAACGTGTCTAAGCTGGGGCATGTGGGGCGGTATAACCAACAGCGCGTGTTGACCCCAACTCACATGTTTGGTTGGCGAAGTGATATGATCGGTAATGTACGACACAAACATGCGGTCGTAATCTCGCAGCCAGTTACGAATATACGGAAAACATCGAGAAAACAAAAGAATTACTAAAGTGATAAAACAATCCGAGTAGTTATTTATTAAATAATAATAAAAAATGTATTATTAAATAACAATTCGAGTACCCTTTTTTCGGACCAATAAACCACGTAGGTCTGATATCTTGCCTGAACACTTCCGATCGGGTGCTTTGTAATCATCGAATCCCATGTCAATCTAACGGACTCATACTCCTTTACGTATCGAATCTTGTCTGCAATGCTTTAGCATTTTGATTGATATGCCATCGAAGTAATTTGTTAGCGTTTGGGAATTCTTCTGCATGCCCACAGCTAAATCTCTGTCAATCTATTGGCGATAACCCGGTAGTATTGTTCTTGTATCACCAACTTAACACATTCCAACACCCAATTAATTAATCAAAACGATCAGTAGAACACCTATACAATATAAAAACACAACAACCTTTTTATTAATACATTTTCTTAAAAAAACTTTAAAAAAAACGTTTTCTTATAAAAACTTTTTTATAAATACTTTTTTTTATGAATACTTTTCTTATAAAAACTTTTTTATAAATACTTTTTTTTATGAATACTTTTCTTATAAAAACTTTTTTATAAATACTTTTTTTATAAATACATTTTCTTATAAAAACTTTTAAAAAAAACGTTATTAACTTTTTTTATAAATGGCGTTTTAGATCTTGAAACCGTGTGTGGTTTTAATGTGTATACGTGTGTGGTTCTTAATGTGAAGACGCGTTTCATTGTGAAACCGTGTGCGCACATGGTTTTCTCTGTCTTGTTGGGGTTGATATTCGCTCTTTTCTCTGTCTTGTTTGCAGTTGATATTCGCTCTTTTCTCTCACTTCTCTCACTCTCACCACTACTCTCTCTCTCTTAAAATATTAGATCTAACATTTTAGATCTAAAATTTGTATCTAACAAGTATTTTACTTGTTAGATTGTTGATGCTGTGGTGGTAGTGGCGATGATGTGGTGGTAGTGGTGAGGCTGTGGTGGTTACGTATGTTTCGTTGTTAAAGTTTTTAGATCTAAAACTATTTTTAGATCTTGAAACGTATATGTTGTTAAAAAAATGAGGTTTGTAAAAAAAACGTTAATTTTTTTTTATTTTCTTAAAAAAAATGTTTCGTTGTCATAGTTTTGTATTGTTGTGGTGATGATGTGGTGGTAGTGGTGAGGCTGTGGTGGTTACGTATGTTTCGTTGTTAAAGTTTTTAGATCTAAAACTATTTTTAGATCTAAAACCTTTAGAAATTTTTTAGATCTTAACCTTTAGATCTAAAACTTTTTAGATCTAAACCTTGTTTTAGATCTAAAACTTTTTGGATCTAAAACTATTTTATATCTTGAAACGTATATGTTGTTAAAATATGAGATTTGTAAAACGTAAAATCATTTGATTTTCTAAAAAAAATGTTTCGTTGTCAAAGTTTTGTACTTGTTGTGGTGATGATGTGGTAGTACTGGTGAGACTGTGGTGGTTCTACGTTATGTTTTAAATTGTTAAAAAACTCTTTTAAGTTTAAAAAAAAAAAAAAAAAAAAAAATCATCATTGCCTTTTAGATGTTTGTATGTTTGTTTAAGTTTTTAAAGCTTATATTTTATGTTTGTTTTGCAGGTTTGCACATAGGAGGGACCATTTTGTTGTGGGCAAAGCCTACACAGGCACCTCACGTTATCCTTGCGGACCCCACGTTATCCTGGCATTACTGGATGGTAAAGTGATTCACTTGCAACTTTAATGAAAAAACTTAGTGTGGTATAAAAAATTCATTCTGGATGGTAAAGTGATTCACTTTGACAAATTTAAGAAAACTTAGTGTTTTGGTATAAAAAAATTTCATTACTGGATGGTAAAGTCACCATTCAAGGTCATTTTGCAACTTTAATGAAATAAAAAAGCATGATGATTTTAAAAAAAAAAACTAAAAGAGTTTTGGCGAGGCAAAACTGAATTTGCAGCCAACATGAGCTATAAAGCTAATAATCTGAGCTTTTGATAAGTTGTTTACCTCTTGTGTGTTAAATGATGAACTAGACATGGTGGTTGATTGTTGTTGTTGATCTGGACCACTAGTTGTTGTTGGTTGATTGTTGTTGATCTGGACCACTTGTTTGTGTTGTTGATTTCACCTAGGATTATATGGGGTGCTTGCCTAGGATTATATTGTTGTTGGTGTTGTTTCTGGACCACTTGTTGGTGTAGGCTTTCACCTTGTTATTTTATGGGGTGCATGCCTAGGATAATATTGTTGTTGGTTGATTGTTGTTGGTGTTGTTGCTTTCACCTGGGATTGTTGGTTGATTGTTGTTGGTGTTGTTGCTCAGGGATTATATGGGGTGCCTTTGAGAATCTTAGTACACCTTGTGAACTTTTGAGAATATTAGTACACCTTGTGAACTTTTTGTGGTAATTTGTGAGAATCATGTTCAAAACGTGTAACTTGTGTAACTTGTGAAACTGTGGCTGGTGAGTCTTGTGCTTGTACAGTTGTGAGGCTTGTGCAGTTTTGTGAGGCTTGTGCAGATTTGTGATGCTTGTGCAGATTTGCGAGGCTTGTGCAGTTTTGTGCAGTTCATGTGAACTGGTGACTTTGTGCAGTTGTGACTAAAACTTTTCCGAGGCGATGATGATTTTTGAGCCTAAAAACTTTAAAAACTTTCTGAGGCGATGATGATAAAAACCGAATGGACGGTAAAGTGAGATCAAATCTCACTTTGCAACCTTCGGTTTGAGCCTAAAAATTTTTCCGAGGCGATGATGATTTTTGAGCCTAAAAACTTTCCGAGACGATGATGAAAACCGAATGGACGGCAAAGTGGGATAAAATCTCACTTTTGCAACCTTCGAACTGAGCCCAAAATTTTCCGAGTACGATTTTTTTAAAGTTTAAAACTGAATTTATATCATAAAAAAACTTGTAAAACCAAAAAAAACTTGTAAAATTGTAAAACCAAAAAAAAAAGTTATAAAAAAGTGGTATAAGTTATAAAAAAACTTGTAAAAAACACTGTAAAAAAAAGCATGTACAAAAAACTGTAAAAAAATAAAAAATAAGTGGTATAAGTGGTAAAAAATAAGTTGTAAAAAACTTGGCACGAATCGAGAAATAATCATTACCATGATTGAAATGATTGGCACGGCAATCGAGCCTTGGCACTTTGAAAGTCAGCACCTACCCATGGGGTGCCAAATAGGAGGACCCTTTGTTTTAGTAAAAGTTATAGTCAACTTTGTAGGTAGCATTTAATACACATGAGTTGAAAGTCATGCTTCTCGTGCAAATAGCATATTTGTGTAGTGCAAATAGATAACCCCCTGCTCTAATAATACTATTTATTCCACTAAACAAACCTTAGTCAAAACTTAGTCACAGCTTTCTTTATTGAAAATATAAAATCTAGATTATTAAAATTTTTAACTTTTTTATTGATGAGACAAAAGTGTGGAAAACTAGAAGGGGGGTTGAATAGTTTTACCAATTTAAAACTACCTTTTAAATATTTAGATCGACTTATGTCAATCTATTTGGTTGTTTATGTTGGACGTTGATAGATAGATATATAAACGTGTAATGAAATATAAAGAGTTAGAAGCACATCACCACGGCACAAGTATTTATAGTGGTTCGGCTACAAGGACACTTCCTTGCCTACTCACTCCCGAGTCACCTACTCGAGAGTTCGTAAACACTACACCAACTCCTTATTTGGAGAAGCCTTCAACGCTTAACAACCTTTTTTCGAGTACAAAGCTAAATATCGAGTTCCTTCACACCAAGGCGAACCACACCTAACACAACGTCGCCTACCCTTTATCTGGTGCTAGGCTAACCACCGAGTTCTTTCACACCAATGAGAACTAATCCTATCACAACGTCGCCTACCCTTTATTAGGTACTAGGCTAAGCACCTAGTTCCATTACTATGGAGGAACTACTACCCTTCACAACACAACACCTAATATCAAGGAGATCCACACCTTGTTACAACACCATCAAGGATATCACCATCCTTGGAAGTAAACAAATACTTATATGTGATGCACCTCATCGATTATACGACATAGGCATTCTTCACAAATGCCACTTAATTTGATTCTTAGGCATCCTTCACTAATGCCTTTGACACAACGCTTGGAACTCTTCACTAATGCCTTCGTCTTGACACCTTTAGCATTCTTCACTAATGCTCTTGACACGGACGATAAGCACCTTTCACTAATGCTTTCATCTTGACACTTTCGGCATCACTAATGCCTTCAGAAACATTATCGGAGGAAGAAAGAACTATCAACAGAGAACCTTAGTTGTCTTGATGATGAGCGACATGGCAACTCATGGACTTGAGCTTGTTCGTCTTCAAGTGGTGATCTCGCCTTTAAGAGGAACCTAGAGAATCACACAAAAACAAAAGACAAACTACATAGATCACTTGGATCTGAGGTTAGAGGGTTATAATACTTGGGGAAGTATGTGTGTAAAGTGGTGAGTAGAAAGGAAGAAATGGCTTTATTTATAGAGAATTTTTCCTATGTCCCCGGATCCCGCGGATCCCTCCCACAAGGGATCCGGCTAGCACAAAGCCAGGGATCCGTGGGATGCTCCTCTTTACCCATGGGTATTTTTGGTTATGGGTCATGGGTCATGGGTTATGGGTTGATCCATGGTTTTCTTTCTAGATACAATGTATCTCAAGGATACAATGAACTTGGTTAGGTGGTATATATAAAACCATGGGTTATGGGTCAATACCATTTGCTAGTTTTACCCATTTAGTATATACTTGTTTTTACCCATTTTAGTATACTTAGTTTAAGTATATGCTAACCCAATATGTAAACATTAGTTGTTGTACATATGTATCTAAATCATAAAATCACTTATACTTGTTTTAGTGTTTTATGTGAAAACGTAAGTGTGTTAGGAACCTATTGACTCAAACTATTTACGTATTCTATTTCAAACTATTTACGTATTCTATTTGTTTCGTTAAAATGATTTTACGTTTTATCCACAAAACATTGGAAGATCGTAAAATATAAATAAACGTTTTTACGGCTTATTTGTATTAACAATCTCCCCTTTTTGTTGATGACAAAAAATAAAATTATTTTAAGAATAAAACTAAAATTCGTAGTAAATTTGAATTAGTAGTTTTTACTTTCTTCTCCCCCTTTTTGTCGAAACAAAAGTGTTAAAAAACCAACACAATTTTTATAAGAAAAATATGTAAAAATGTAAAGAGAGCAAGTGACGGGAATGGTACTCGTCTCAACTCCCCGTTGACGAGTCCATCCCTTTGAGAGGGTGTCAAGGACATTACATAAAATAAACTAATTGTGTTTGCAAATGGTTCGTCTAAGTGACGAAAACATGCTCCCCTTGAAGATTGCAAAGTTGCAATGGGGTGTCATGAAGTATAATCCAAAATCGGATTAAGTTGCAAATGTTTTTGCAATATCGTTTGACACAAAGCTCCCCTAGCTTTATGGTGTCAAAATCTTCATATGTATTTTGAAAATCTACAAAGTAAAGGTTAGAAAACAAGAGTATGGCCTAATTTTCCTGCAAATAAGGCTCAAGTTAGTAGAAATTTGTGCTTCTGTACCACGGATCCCACGGTTCCCTTCTTGGAGGGATCCGGCTAGGCATTTGGAGGGATCCGGGTTTGTCTGTTGACAGTTTCTTGATAATGAGTGTTTCGATCAATGCTAAGGAAGATGTGAAGTAGTATATGATATAGCAAGCACAAAGCACAAAACAATTATGGAATATAGATATTCATTCAATAAAAACAAGAGCTGATCAAACAAATCTCCAAAACTAAGAGAATGAACTAGCCATACAAGTGTTACTAATGCTAATGAGTTACCCAAACTCAAAATTCAACTAAAAGCTTGATGATGATCAAGGATGAGATAAGTTTCCTAAACGTTCTAAGTTTGAGCTTGTGACTATGATGCTCATTGTAGTTTAGGCTTGTTGACCTCTTGAAATGTTAGGAGGTGATAAAACATGACATGCTTTCTTCACGTAGTTCATGTATCAACCTTTCAACATGTTTACAATGATAGTAATCCTTGTCATGGTTTTGAATTTCTTGAAGTGGAAGTTCAAGTAAAGTGGGTTGAGGATCTTCAAATGAAGGAGGAATTGGTGGAGGCTCATTAAGTAATGGCTCTACAATGTTTGAGGGTGGAGGTAAAGAAGCATCAACTTCCATATGGTCGGGTGGTTGACTTTGATGTCTTCTCATAATCCAAAATGGACTATTGGGGGTATTAGAGAGTTTGATATTGGGTCAAGTGTTGATTCAACACTTTGATTTTGTTGCCCAACCTTTTTAAGTGAGTTTGTTGGTAGTGGTGGAAGGTGAGATGGCCAAGGAGGTAAGTCTTCTCCATTGTGAGAATGTGGAGATGATTGTGAGGTGGCTCTTGGCACCAATGATGTTGGTTTAGTTGTGGAGGGTATGTTTGGTTTGGTAGAGTTTGGTGATGAAATCCTAGTGGGAACAATTTTCTTGGGAATTAGTTTGATTGGTTTCCTTGGTGTAGGGGAAATCCTAGCATTAGTGGACTTAACCGGAGATGATTCAGTTGAGGAAACTTCGTGTATGATCCTAGCAAGTTTTTGGGTGGTTCTTGAGTGGATGAGTTAGCACTAAGAGCCTTTCTCATGATGAAATGACTAAGGAAAATAGTTGTAATTGCTGATAATTGTGTTTGTGTTTGATGACTAAAGTGATCTTAGCAATATGGCTTATAAAGGGAAGAACTTGGCAAGTGCATTTAAGACTTAAGCTACTAAGATTCTTAGAGATGTGATGATTAACATGCACAAGGTTGAAGTTCAAAGTTTCACTGATCTAGGAACTCATTTAAGATGAGATGGAGTGTTTGAGTTAGGAAGATGAGTTGAAATGATTGCTTTAGCAAGGTTTGACATAATCTGTCACCTGGATCCCACGGTTCCCTCACTTGAGGGATCCGTCTAGGCTAATCCTAGGGATCTCAGCCAGTTATGACAGGTTAGAAATCAAGTTTCTAAAATCTAGATCCTATATTATTTTGAGTGTTTCAGTCCTCCTAAGTTCCTAAGATGAGGGTACACTTGAATGATCAAGAGTAATGAGTGTTATAGCAAATGATTGCTTTTATGGAAGGAAGATGGGACTAGATGACCACCAATGGATGTTCAAGGATAACACTAAGAGCTTTGGTGGTGTCAAGTTATAATAAATGATCCTAGAGATCAGATTTTAGCTTGACGTGAAGTTTGAAAAATCCTTAAAAATCACAAGACTTTGAAAAACTAATTTTTGACCCACTTTGAGATAAAGATGACTAGAAACAATTTCCTAAAATTGTTCAATATGTCCACTTGGGTGTTTTGAAAGATAATAAACAATTTGTGAGTGTTGAAGCGGAAATATAGTGAGTTTTGATGTGTTGATAAATCAAGAGGCATTTTGACTAAGATCTTAAGTAAGCCATAAATGAGTCTAAGCCTTTCTCATCCTTGAAGTGGACTTAGTTGGGTTCTAATATCATATGTTTAGCTAATGTGATGTTATCTAGAAAGTTATCTTGATGTAAGGGATGCTGTATTGCTGATCTGATGTCACGGATCCCACGGTTCCCTCAAGGGAGGGATCCGTCTAGGCTAATCCTAGGGATCCGGCATCTGCAGATCAGAATCTTCACAGAATTGATGTGCAGATTTTGCACACTAATAAATCGTTAAGCTAAGCAATAAGAACAAGCATGTCATCACAAAGCACCACTTATAAAAACATGATAAAGTAATAATATCCAAATTACCACAAATCAAAGTGCTAAAACGTAATCATTCATACATAAAATAAAAGAAAATAAGCATATTCCATGTCTGTTTGTCAATCCTTTCTTTTCCTTTTTGCGGCTTAGTGAGGTTGTAAGCAAGGTTTTGAATCATGCCCCTCATTTGTTTGAATTCCGCGGTTTCGTTTGAAATGGTTGGAAGTTGTTCGTAGTAATCAAAGGGTTCCAATTTGATGTTGGCTATGGGGTCGACATCTTCTTCTTTTTCTTCTTCTTCTCCTTCGAGGAGTCCGAGAGAGCTTTAGGTTTATTTCCATTGACCTTGAAGCGTTTAGAGGGTATTTTGGTAAGAGGTACCATTACATGATCGGCAAGGAAATGATCATTGTTGATAGGGGATGGTTGCAATGCACTAACATACTTACAAAGTTGTGTTAGGAGCATACCATATGGAAGTACCATGTTGGAAGCTTTGAATACCCCAGCCATTCTCCTTACCATGTAATAGGCGAGATTAAATGGCTTTTGATGGATAAGACAATAGATCATTTGCACAAGACATGCGTTTGGATGATCTTTGTTTCCAACTAGACTTATGACGTTTTCCATAAGGATTTCTTCCCATTTTCTATACATGGGATGGATTTCTAAAAGTTCCATTTGAAAAAGGATTACGGTGAATGAGTTTCTTGTTTCGGTCGAAAACGGATTGGTCGGCTCTTATTGTGAAAATGGTGTCTCGGATGGTTTCAGGTTCATCAAGAGGAGTATGGTACATTGGTTTAGAATCAAGTGCAAGGTTTTGAGTGTTAATTGCCCAATCTTGAGAGTACATACAAATTTCTTCACAAGAAATGCGAAGAATTTGAGCAAAGGTGTTGAGAGGAAGAGTAAAGTTTTGTGTATTGATGATGAAAGCGATTGAAATGCTATCATCGAAGTTTCGAATGATCCTAATGCTCTTATAAAACTCAAAGATGAAGACCGGACAAATTTGTTCATCAATGTCAAGAAGACAATCAAAATTGATTGCGAGAGACTTTACGAATGTCGGTATCCTCAAGGAAACATTCCTTGACTACACGACCTTCGTGGATAATTCGTTTTTCGAGCTTTTTGAAGACCTTGCGGTTTTGAGAATTCCTCATTACGATAATAATGAGTAAGGTAATGGACGGTATCATGATGATCTTGTTAAGTGGCTTTAGGCATGGTTGATCCTAAAAACACAAAATTTTCAATTAGGTAAGATTAGTTGAGGTGGGTTTATGGTGATTTGTATTATTAACAATGTTGTGAACACAATGTGAACTTAGTTATGTTAAAATCCCCTTTTCATGATTAATTTTGAAAAACCTAATTAAACTAATTGATTAGAGATTTGTGAAACCATAAACCCTAGAATGAGGATCATGAAAATTATAACAAGTTAATGTAATTACTTACAATAGTGTTCTAGGAAGGAATACTTGAGAGTATGGAATCCAATGAGGATGAAATTAGTGTTTTAGTCGATTTTGTGTTAAGTGAGTAGAGGGAAAAGATCAGTGGTGATTTTTGAAAGGTGAGTTACGTTCCACGGTTCCCCGGATCCCTTGTTTAGGATCCGAGTACAACTAGAGGGATCCGGCTACTGTGGACAGAAAAAGGGTTGTTTGGCATTATTTTTGTAGTAGGCTTATAAACTAGCTTACAAAAAATAGTTTGGAGGTATTAGATGAAGATTGTTTTGGATGGCGGGTTTTGATGAATAACTTATCGAGGGTTCATATGTGACGACGGCGTTAGTTTGACGAATCAAAAGGAATACTATTCCGATGATGAATATCGGAAAAGTGGCGAAAGAGACTTCTTGATGCTAGTAATTATTAAACAAAGAAAACTATGAAATAAATTAAACTCATGTAACCTATCTAATGAAAAGTAAAACATACCTCTATGCTTCTTGGTTTGGCATAATACCAAAAATACTTCATGAGCTTTTAAAGTAATCCTTTGTACTTGGTGTACGTAAGTTGTGATTACTTTTAGATCCTTCCTTGAATGTTGACTTCATTATTCTTTGAATAGAGATGAAGGTTTTGAAATGATTCTAGCATGAAGATTTCATGAAACAAAAATTGTTAGAATGATCTATCAATTTCCAACAAAATGACTTAAAAGAAAATACGACCTTAAAAAAAACTTTCTTTGTAGTTTTCAAACATACATGGATCGTATCAAGTCTTTAAAGTACAACATACTTTAAGAAACTTGGAAACGAAGCTCTGATGCCAATTGTGGAAAACTAGAAGGGGGGATTGAATAGTTTTACCAATTTAAAACTACCTTTTAAATATTTAGATCGACTTATGTCAATCTATTTGGTTGTTTATGTTGGACGTTGATAGATAGATATATAAATGTGTAATGAAAGATAAAGAGTGAGAAGCACATCACCACGACACAAGTATTTATAGTGGTTCGGCTACAAGGACACCTTCCTTGCCCTACTCCTCTCCTCGAGTCACCTACTCGAGAGTTCGTAAACACTACACCAATCTCCTTATGGCGGATAAGCCTTCACAAAAACTCGCACCTTTTTCGGGTACAGGTAAATACCGAGTTCCTTCACACCAAGGCGAACCACACCAAACACAACGTCTCCTACCCTTTATACGGTGCTAGGCTAACCACCAAGTTCTTTCACACCAAGGAGAACTAATCCTATCACAACGTCGCCTACCCTTTATTAGGTACTAGGCTAAGCACCTAGTTCCATTACTATGGAGGAACTACTACCCTTCACAACACAACACCTAATATCAAGGAGATCCACTCCTTGTTATAACATCATCAAGGATATCACCATCCTTGGAAATAAACAAATACTTATATGTATATCGATGCACCTCATCGATTATACGACCTAGGCATTCTTCCCAAATGCCACTTGATTTGATTCTTAGGCATCTTTCACTAATTCCTTTGACACAGCTTGCACTCTTCACTAATGTCTTCGTCTTGACACCTTTAGCATTCTTCACTAATGCTCTTGACACGGACGATAAGCACCTTTCACTAATGCTTTCATCTTTACACTTTCGGCATCCTTCACTAATGCCTTCAACCCAACATCTACGGAGGAAGAAGAACTATCAACAAGAGAACCTTAGTTTTATTGATGATGACGAAGCATGGCAACTCATGGACTTGAGCTTGCTCGTCTTCAAGAAGTGGTGATCTCGCCTTTAAGAAACCTAGAGAATCACACAAAAACAAAAGACAAACTACATAGATCACTTGGATCTGAGGTTAGAGGTTATAATACTTGGGGAAGTATGTGTGTAAAAAGTGGTGAGTAGAAAGGAAGAAATGGCTCTCTATGAGGAATTTTCTCTACTGGTCCTTGGATCCCTCCCACAAGGGATCGGCTAGCACAAAGCCAGGGATCGTGGGACTCCTCTTACCCATGGGTATTTTGGTTATGGGTCATGGGTCATGGGTTATGGGTTGATCCATGGTTTTCTTTCTAGATACAATGTATCTCAAGGATACTATGAACTTGGTTAAGTGGTATATATAAAACCATGGGTTATGGGTCAATACCATTTGCTAGTTTTACCCATTTAGTATATACTTGTTTTTACCCATTTTAGTATACTTAGTTTAAGTATATGCTAACTCAATATGTAAACATTAGTTGTTGTACATATGTATCTAAATTATAAAATCACTTATACTTGTTTTAGTGTTTTATGTGAAAGCGTAAGTGTGTTAGGAAACTATGGACTCAAACTATTTCATTACTATTTGTTTCGTTAAATTGATTTTACGTTTGTTATCGACAAAACATTAGAAGATCGTAAAATATAACTAACGTTTTTACGGCTTATTTGTATTAACAAAAGGATGCTGCTAAAAATTTGCATTAATTGAATTTCACCAAAAATTTCAAAACAAAAAAATTCATTCAAAACATATTTACATCGTTGGATCCTTATTTGCAGTTTACAAACACAAACAATTGCAAGATTTTGAATAGAAACAAAACACACATTTGAACAAACCGAACGATGACAAAAATTACATGAACACACACACACGAACAATTGGTGGCCGCGTTATGGTTGGGAGTGGCGGTGGTCCGTGTGATTCGCGACAGATTGGTGATTGATGGTGTCGAGGGTTGGCGATGTGGTGGTGGTTATGGTTGGTGCGATTAGCGGTGCTTTTGGTGGCGCTGGAGTGCGGTGGGTGGTGGCAAGGATGGAACAAGCTGTGTTTGGTTGTGTGGTTGAGGCATGGAAGGTGACATAAATAAATGGTGGTTGGAGGCAGCAATTAGTGGTGTCATGGGTTATGAGGAGGGAGGAAGGAAATCAGCATTTTTAAAAAAAGTGGCTAGGTTTTAGTTTTTAGGAGTTGTTACAGTTTTCAAGAAAATGTAAAAAATTAAAATGATTACTTAATAAATTAAGGGTATATTTAGTGGATTAATTGGGTATATTTATGATGACCCATTCTTATCACTTGCCAAACTCCTTCCCACGTAACTTTTAACACCAACATCATTAAAATCATTCTCCATGTACATGTCATATACTTTTTTTAGACCCACCATAGTATTTTAATTTCCATTCTTTTAAGCCAAATAATGTTTTATTCATTAAAAAATTAAAATTACACAAATTATTTTATACCAACTAATTACACAAATTATTTTAAATAGATATGCATACATGAAAGTTTTAGTATACATATACAAAGTTTCTAAATTATAAAGGTTAACTTTGAAATTTGAATATTTATAAAGGTTTAATATATATATATATATATATATATATATATATATATATATATATATATATAGTGAGGATCAAATAAGAAGATTACTTAAAATAAAGATGGAATAAGAAGAACTATAACCAAAAATCCGAGATATTTCAAAATTAGATGCATCCATGTAATCTTAGATGCATTATAACGCGCCATAGTGTGTTTTCTAGCTTTTAATCAGGATGCATATCTGAATATTAGATGCATTTCATGATTTCTATTATTTTTGTTCCTACTCGTCGTGCCGAAATGAAAATCAATTTACCATCTATACATCAAATTAACTTTCAAAACTCAAGATGTTGCATCTATATAAATAGAAATACATCTAATGCAAGTCGTTGCATCTCAAATCGTGGTTTGGTCACTTCTCACCACTTCTTATTTTAATTTACTTCTCACTGGATCCCTACCCTATATATATATATATATATATATATATATATATATACACACACACACTAGATGTCGAAGCCCGATGGGCGCATGATTATATTGTAATTTTGATTGTGTTAGTTAACGGAAAATTATTTTTAAGGACGTGGTCATGAATTGTAATTGCGATTTTTATGGTGTTAGTTAATGGAATACCCCAGATCAGTGTTAGTTTGTATAAGCATCAAGAAAATGTAACTACTCTTCTCAGAAGTAATGTGCATTTAAGATACCCGACTATAACATCATTTGTTATTCAATTATCCTTTTGAGTGTTGTTACTAAAAGAAAATAAATAGGAAAAAGTAACCTTTTTGACACCTTAATGAAACCTTTAATAATCACTTTTTATGAATAACAAATATTAGCATCACAACAATCAATAATTGTATGAAACACGCAAAAATCAATAATTGTTTTATGATCACATAGATTTTAGGATTGTATTTATACGAATGAACACGAAAAAATATGGGAGGTAAAATAAATATTGCTTACCAATGTATAATATAGTTCAAAAGAGTTTCCAAGTCTATATGTTTTAATACAATACGATAGACACTTATTATAATTCATGTTCAAAAGAGATAAATTATAAGAAAAATGAAATTACCAAAGCAGATGTTGGTAAGCATATGTAGTGGCTAGCAGATCAAGGGGTCTACATTTTGGGGTGGAAGGTCGGAACCAATGAGAGTCAAAAATGGTCGCCCTCCTTGGTTAACCTCAACATGGAAAACCTCATCCGGTAACATTGTGAGTTTTATGACTCACAAGTTTTGTATATGTGAGCTTAAACTTAGTTTTATACTATCATTATTTTCCTCCTTTTCCTCCCTATACAACGGATCAAGCTAAAGCATGATTTAGACACCATATTCAATTCCATTCAGTCTATCAGTCATAATATTCAAAACAAACAAACCAACAGATGCCAATAATTTAATATGGAAATATTTTCAAATACAAATAAAAGTATTTTTAGGCTCATGTGAAGAGTAGCATACTTATTTGTCAGATCTGTCCAAGTTCACAATAAATATAAGGTTGTAGTTGCATCAATATGAAATGATATAGTACTTACCTAAGAATTTAGAGGTTTCGATTACAACATACTGATCTTTCCATTCAGTAGTTGCATCAATATGAAATGATATAGTACTTACCTAAGAATTCAATGGATGCCGATTATAACATACAACTCTTGCCCATTCAGTATGGACTCCGGCCAACTCACCAAACCGTTGCAAGCATCCAATTCCAACTCTGGAGATGTTTGAATTTGCATAGGCGGTGCACGAGCAGTTATCCTAGCAAGCTACCTCACATTCCTAGAGGCTCATGCTGCCATCATACACAACATTTTGTGTGTAATTTCATGCTTGCAAACTTTTGAAATTCCTCTCCAGGTCCATAATTGAAGGCTGAAGGCTCTGCTCCGTCTACATCTGTTAGTCCAATTATATAGATGTAGTTCTTTTAGTCTTTTGAGTTCAAAACCTTTCAAACATATATAATTTTGATAAGTGGTATTACTACTGACTTCGAATGGACCACATATTCCATAGTTGTCACAATAATCATAGGGTAGGGTAAGATCTCGCATCCACTCTTTGTTGAGCATAATTGCGGACCTCAAGCTCACTAGGAGTCAATATCATCCTTAATGAGGTCGTGAATGATCTCCTTATGGTCCATGTTGAGTGATGGCGGAGACTTCAAAATGACTCCACCGAGCATAGCTTTTGAACCTAAAACATAGGCGGACAACTTGAACATAAGACATAAAAGTTAGGTAGTCGCATACAAAAGTTTTAGAATAGTAGAAACATTTTCTAGATTAATGAGTTTGTATAAAGTTGATCAGTACATGAAATATATACGAAGTTTCCAATTAGCTAATAGTCTTTTATAAAAGTAAATAGTTTGACATTACAACGATCATTAACCAAAATAACAAATTTCATAAATATTGTTAATAATCTTACTTTCCAGATATTGTATTTGGACAACTTTCTTCCCAAAAAGCAGATCATGTTTTGTCGGTAGTTCTTGCTATAACATCTTTCTAAAAATCAGATGTTACAAATTTTGTGAGCTTCATCCGGGGATTATGTAACAAGTTCAACCACCGAGTTAAGCCATGTTTTCCAACATATATTATCAAAAAATTTATATGCAATATATATATTGAAGAGGTAGCATCAACAAAATGGCAACATCACCATAATGACTCAAAGTGGATAACACCACACTTCACATAAATAAACTTGAACCTGTCTTCTTCGTTGTATATAGTTTCACATTATCATCAACCCAGGGCTCAAGGTTATTTAGGTCACATCACTGTGACAATTCTTTTGCCCATTCTTTTGTAAACCTCTCGTCATCATTCCAACCAGTTATTTTTTCTTGGGGGTTTCCATTTCAACTTCCGAGTATGTTCTCTTCAGTCTATTTTTCCCAATCACTAAATGTAACTTGAACGTTCCTATTTTCCGTTGACTAAATCCCTTCTCGCGGCTTTGACGATGCAAATTTTAGTTTTTTTCGCTATGTCCTTAGAGATCTGGCCACTGTCATTTATTCAACCAATCTCATGATGACATATCATAAAGCCATTTCATCATGGCCATTGTTAAGAAAGATTCCTGAAAACAGAATATAGTAGAGTTCCTTTATACTTGAGTAGCCAACTTGAGATTTTGCCATATTGATTATTTCTTTATAAATTGGTTGAAAGATACCCAAAGTCTTTTTATAATGAGAACAACCTCCTAAATCGCTTTAGTCAAACATCTAGATTATTGTTGTAGTAATATTTTTTTTATTTCTAGTAAACACACTCAAGGTTGGTTTATAATGCAAACAACATCGGGTGTTTTGGTAAACACAATCTTTGCTATTTGGACCTATAGTAAAACATATATGTTACCCAACCCACAAATCTTGCCATCAATATCAGCCATAGTTCAATAATCACGATATACCTTCATCTATGCGGTTGTAGAAGGTGGTTTGAGAATATTCAGCATCAATATCTTCAATAGCATTGCTCCCTATTGAAATTGGCAGTCTGCATTTCGGATAACATCAGGAACCATTTTGTATTTTACATTTGCGTTATTATATTTTTCCGGCTTCGCCGGTATCCAACGAACTATTTTCTTGATTGGCAGACTCGAATTTGACAAAATATGTTGATAATGGAAGGAAAAATTGGAACCGTTTAGATATTATCCCTCTTTTTACAGATTCACGCCTTGTGGGTGAAAAGAACATCATGTGTGACATACTAAATTGATGAAAGAACTACTAAAGGTAAATTAAAACAACTCAAACTTTAGGGTAAGTCAACAGATCAATGCCCATGTCATCACATTAAAAGATAATACTCACGATACAGTATAACTGACCTAAAATTTAGAAAGGAAGTCCTTCACCTGATAAAGCGAAGTGTCAAAGATGCAAGTATCTTGAAATACTTAGCTCAACAACCTATATGCCTATACAATATCACATGCCAACTTAGCGCCATTTGAAAAATTGGAGTGATATTTCATACGCATATATATTTAGAAAAATAATGATCAATCCCATATAAAAAGGCCAAAAGCTAGAGACCAGCATATAAATTTGAAGATCAATATCATAAAAACTCTTTTATGATGTCTACTTATAGAGTGAGTGGTTTGAGAAATGACTCTGCGAGAAATCATACAAAGCATCTTAATATGATTCTTGAACTAAAAAACATCTTATATTTTCATTGCAAAAGACTTTACAAAACCTTGCCAATAAAGACTCAGTTCATCCCATTATATGCATTATTTAGTTTTTACCTTTGCCCTTTTTTACCCTTCTTCCCTTTGCAGTTTTTCCTTTCCTTTTTTGTTTTTGCTTTAGGGGTTACCACCAACGTTGATGAACACACAAATGATTTAGCGACGCACATGTTACATGGTAACCCCGGGTTCTTTGAGGGTTTGTGTTTCTTGGTGCAGCTCGGGGTTGGTGCATACGAGGTCAGAACCAACACGTGCCGAGATGGTGCAATTCCTCAAGGAGCTTGTTGTTGTTGAGGCCCTCCACCTTGACCTAGCTGCAGCTTCTTTTCGGGAAGTTCTTGAGGAGCCATGCCACCTGTCCTTGTGGTGGTGTACACATAAAAATGGACTATTTTTTTAATAACGATTATGCGTTGTTAAGTTTTGTGAATTAGATTCAAGAGCTCTTGCAAATATCAATTGTGACAACTCGTAAATTCCTTGATGGATGCGTGGTGGTGAAACATCAATTAGAGCGTCGTTTGATTTAATTAGAATCTGAGTCATGTTATATATAGTTTTTATTGGAAAATTATTTTAAAACAAATAAGCGTAACTCTAGTCACGAATCCTCGTTTACTAGTCAAAATGAGCCCCAAACCTAATATAACGAAATTTTTCTGAAGTTTCATCTATAGTCCTTGTGATAGTTTCATAAACGCTCCTCTCACTTTCAATGGTACAAGAGTAGCCTCTCCTTGTAGTATATATACTCCTACTCCCCACCACTCTCCCATTTCCCACTTTCTCACTCTCTCTCTACAAAAGACACACACACAAAATCTCTCTCTCTCTCTAAATCCGGCCCATCCCATCTAGGGTTCTGCGCGTCACGGAATCCGGCCAAATTCCCGCGACCTCCATAATTACACCACCCGTCCCATCTTGTAGATCGGGATCCCGTGGTTCCTTTTTCATAACATACTCACATTAAAACCCGCGTCGCGCTCCCCATCTCAAATTTTAATCTCGGATTATTAGGGTTTCCAGGGGAAAAACGTTTTAAATAGTCTTGCTTGATTCTTGGTATCACAGCGGAGTCGTACTTGTATGGGACACCATGGCTACCTCGCTCTTTTTTCTCTACGGTAAAATAAGGAACCCATTAGTTTTTTTTTTTTTCTGTTTTGGTTAGTTACATATATCGTTATTTCTTTATTTTCGTGGATATAAAGATGTCAATACAAGATTTTAAAATGTTATGTGAAAATGAGAATCAACCGGATATAAACATATATTTGTGTTTGCAACTCGAGGTTAAAACAAGTAAAACTTAGTTATTGGCCTTGGTGTGTGTAGTGGTAGCGGATTCGCAAAGTCTGAGATTGGTCCTTTTAGGCTAGTGATATCTTGTGTGGGTGGATAATCGGGTCAGACCGACTAGGGTTTGAGGTTAAAACTAGTCAATGGGTGTGGCTTTGTAGGGATAGGTTTTGGATTGATGGACCAGGATAGATCCATGTTAGTCCTGTGTCGGGTTGGTCCCATGGCTGACAGTCGAATCATCACGGGTTGAATCGATAAACCCGGTTCGAGTTTGATAAAAGGTTTTTCTTGATTTTGGTTGATTAAGGGTCGATGGGCTGTTTGGGGTTAGAAACGGTGTGGGTCGGGTCAAGTTGACCAAGATGTTAAATTAGTAATTTGCTTTGTGTTGATTTATGAGTCGGGTTATAATTAGAATTACACATTGGATACTATGGATATATCAAGAGGTGTAATTACGAATCATAATTTAGACTTAGTCAATTATTGGACAATGAATATTTATTTAACGTTGGATAACTTGGTCAATTAGACCTAAATGGATATAACAAATGTTAGACTCGAACGAATAATGAACGAGTTACTTATAAAACGAGGCGATATCGTTAATAACTAACTATGTGATTAATAAATGGATATAGTATAATTCGTATTTCGTTATAAATTATAAGGTTCAACACGGTTTATGAATTAAGAATGACATTAGATACCCGAGATATATTGGTTATGAGTTATACTATATTAAATGTTTTGGCTTGAACAAGTATAAGGTATTAGACTTGGAAATGGGTTTAATATATTTGTTTTGTGATATGCTTAAATGTTCTATTTTCTCATGTCAACTAATGACGGGATGTTTTGATATATAAATTGTCAACAAATACGGTTTTATTTAGTTAAAAACCCTTATTATCTACGATAATAACTGGTGTTTTATAAATACAAAATATCTTTTATAAACTTGTCGATAACAGTTATAATGATTAGTATGTCGTATTTTATTAAGCGTTTGGTTTTAATAAGTTAGTATAATTGTTTTGCGATAAAACTAAATATTCCGTTTTCACATCTAAGTTGCTATCAAATTATATAACTATATATATTATTGTGGATATAGTTTAATCTATTATAAACCCTTATTAGATACTATGGTAACTCGTGTTTTATAATATATGTTAGCTTTTATAAACTTGTTTGGAAGTATTATTTTGATAAGATAACTCGTTAAAATGTAATGGTTTGGGAGCGTTGGAATAAGCGTATCATTTATAGTACACTACTATATATACAATGTGAGAAGTACTTTCTTATAAACTTGTGTAATTACGAATAACAATTGGAAAACCTTCATTGATTGAGCGATAAATGAAAACTTGTCTTTGGTTATTAAACATGTATGTTTGGGGATTATTGGGTAAGTTGCCGAAACTTATCAATTAACCTATTTATGCATCATAAATAGATGTCGTCATTTCCTAGTCTTTGACTAGCTTGAGTATTGTCGGCATTTCTTGACTTTGTCGATGTCTTTACCTTTTTGGCGTGAGTTATGGTCCGCAACTCCATTTATGCATAAAATGAGTCGAGATAACCGCAACTCCAAATCGTTTTCATATAGGCACACACTAGAACCAAAGCGCTAACTTTGTTCTATTTTTAACATGTAAATTCTTGCTCATAGGAATAACCATATAAAATTCTATGATCACAAGGATACTCTCAGCTACATCCCTAAACACCACAAAACCAAGGGCCTCTCCAACAAATTGAAATCTTTAAGAGTCTAGAGCAAAGTACTTCCGGGGTAGAACCATTCACTCCTCCTTCGTGGAACCAATCTCTGTCAAGAACTTGCCACCATTCACTTGATTGTCATGACATTGATGAACCCATTTGCCCTAGGTTTATTTTAGGGTTCTATGCTAGTGTTACGACCTTCATTGATGAGGATGATGAATTTGGTCTTAGGTTTAGGATCAATCAAAACGACTACTCCATCTCCTTAAGCCAATTTGCTCAAGTACTAGGAATTCCCAACCAAGGTACGTGTACCTTTCGGATAAGTGGTCACTCACTATCCTTGATGCAATCAATGACCCTCCCTATCAAACTCCTTTAGCGGATAAGGATGTCATCCGTGAGAACCTTTGCCTTAAGGGCCGCTCCAACCCGTGTCACCCGAAAGGAAGGAAGTAAACAAGATCCATATGGTATGGGCTCAATGAATTAAGCCGAATTCAAGAAATGGGAGGAACTTTTTAGAGCCAATGTCATTAGCACTATTGGAAATAGGGACCATATCAATGCTTGCCTTTGTCACATGCTCTACAACTTGTCCACCCGTCAACCATTCAATTTAGCTTACTACATTGCTAGGAGAATGATTGACATTCCAACTCAAGGATCGGTTGCTCTTACATACACCCCCAAAATCGGGTTTTAGCGGAAGCATACAAGTTTTTGGTGCTACTAATCGGTATCACAACACAAGCATAGAGTAAAAGGTTTTTCTTAAGAAAACTCATTTATTTAATAAAATCAATGTTTACAATAAAATTTAATGCGGAAATAGGCCCATAATAAATAAACGGTCCCCAAATACAAATATCAGTGTCTATCTATGCCATGCCATTCCTTGCAGCGTCAAAAGTAAACAATCGCCTCAATACCGAGAATACCTTAAAGTGTCAACACGAGGTTGGTGAGTTCATAGGTTTTCATAAAAGTATTTCGAGTTCAAAAGATCCTTTTGATCATTGTAGGCCCACAATATCAGCGAAAACAAGGTTTTTTTTAAGCAAAAGAATAGAAAGGTGGACCACAAGGTTTTCAAGTGCAAATCATTTCTCATAAACAAGTCAAATTTAATCAAGGCATACCCTGCCTAATTCCGCGAGTATCAAAACATTTATACGCAAAAATAATTCATAAACAACCACTTGGACCATCTCAAAATCAAACACTACAACGAATATAGTGTCCGCAGAAAACTATTACGCAGGTTAAGTTATAAACATTTAAGCAACCATCACGCCCTAATCACATTTATAAACCGACATGTTTATCGTCATGGCAAGTTGGTGCATCCACAAATCGGGTGAAATCCCGGCAAGTTGGACAACCAAAGTCCAGACGGGGTGGTCAACCACGATAGATCTATCCATAACATTCGCACCATCCTGAGCCAGGATGTAACAATTCGTAACAACACTTGGGCTTCTAACCTTAACCTATCACGTAATAGCTTACAAAACATTTCCAGGTCCAATCAAAACAGTTTTCAAGCACTTGTGTCCACATAATACATATTTAAACCAAATCACGCATTTCATCAAACCAAGTAACAATCATTTATTCAAATAAATCGAGCATTTGCATTTAATAAAAATGAGCATGTATTCTCCCCCAAAATAGTTTAAAAGCAAGTAAAAGTAGGGGCCATGAACTCACCTCGATACGACAACGCAGAATCACAACTAACAAGTGGCATCAAAGAGCAAGCACAACCAAATCATGAAGGAATGCCGCGTCGATATCCAAAAGTACAAGTACAAAGGTACTACATCGTCCACGACCTAATAGTATCATATTATCTCAAAATACGTCTCAAAAAGTAAAATAATATAATATCCGAAAGACCGCGTGTCTTAGTTTTCGTGGAATACTCGAATCAAAGATTTCAAAATCCATTATCAATATCTTAAAAGTTTAGTTTTAACATTTCGTGTGGTGGTAAGAAAGCAAAGACTCCAAACACAACTCACGCCATACTAAAATGTAACTCACACACAAGTATTTAACTCACGCCAAAACAACTCACGCTAAGGCATAATGCATATCCTAATACATTATAAGGATTAGTCAATAAGAATTGACCAAGACTCAACTCGAGTAGACAACGACTATGAAGAAGTCGGGGAACTAAAAACACATAATTATGCTAAGAAAATAAGTTAATTGGTAAGTTTCGGCATTTACCCATTTCTTCCAAAATAGTTGATATATCGTCAAAACGTATAAGTTTTGAAAACGTTTTAGGATATTTAAAGAAATCATAAATGATTTAAGTTTTATAAAAGATTTTACGAAATTTCGGCATGAAGCCTATTTATAAACATTTCCAAGTCATAATGACTCTTGAATAATATAAAATTTATCATTAAGTTTCTCAATTCGTCAAATGCTACAATTTATAATATAAAATTGATATATCATTCGTATATATTAATTGTTTAGTTTTATCGACCGTTTGTATAGTTCGGGTCGGATATGTTAAACTCTTATGAGTCTAACATATACCTTTCCGTCGTGTACCAAAGGGTCCATAATGTCAAATAATTAATACCGCAAATCCAATCGTCTAATCCTTGTCCAACAATATATGTCATAATGTTAAGTAACGAGTCCAATAAATCAATGCCTCAATGTTGCAATATATATTCCCTTAACTATTGTTATCTTTTTAGTTGTTGTTATCGTTTTCCCATTTCAATTAAACTTTTGCCTAAACCATCACGAAACATAAATAAATAAATGAAACAAATTAACCAAACAAAATAAACCTCGCCGTGACTCCCGTGAGTCCGCGACTGTTCAATTGAACCCATGTAGCTCTCGGTTAACCACATGCACTAATAACGGGCTCCGACCAACAATTTACAATTTTGTTAACCCCAACGCACCTAGTTTTCGCCCGCAAACAACTCACACAACTACACATTAACGCAAAAAACCAACCCAACGAGATGACAAACACAACTCTAAACGGGTTTCTACTTTAGTACACTAGAATCACATTAGCTCGACATGAGCCTAAAACACGGTAACCATGACCACCTTGTCGCGACCGACACCCTATGTGGGTTCCTTTTCCAGCCGAGACCAACGAACACTCGAGTACTACTAAACATCCTTTTAAAATCAAAACTTACCACGAAACAACAACATCCGGCGTTTTAAGATCATCTTCTCCACACGAAGCGATACCACATCTGTTAATCCATTTTACACGCAGAATCAAACAAATACGCTTTTATATCTGGTTCTAAACCATTCCTTGACCACGAAAATAATACCAATCGGTTAAATCCCACAAGACTAATAACTCGCTTTTAGATTAAATAAAAAGAACCAAATCGTTTTATCCCATTTGTATTCCACGAAACATTTACACTTGATATAATCGGTTTTATGACAAGAGTAGTAACAAAGACGGGTTTCACGTTTTAACTTACCACAATAACGAGAGAAATAATAAAAAGATGGTGGTGGGTGAGATGGAAAACGAACACAAACATTATAGAAACATGGTTTGAAAACCCATGTCTCTATCTCTTCGTTTTTCTTGACCCACGTGAAGAGAAGAAGCAGTGGTGGTGGCGGTGGCAATGTAGTGACCATCGATGGTGGTGAGTATGGCGGCTAGAGGTGGTGCGGTGGTGGACGTAACATTCCTGAATAAACAAACCCACTAACAAGATCTCTTCTCAACAAACCCGATTCTAAAGCAACCAAAGCTGACCGCGGGGATGATGGTGGTGGCGTTTGTGTTAATGGTGATGGTGTGGTAAGGTGGTGTTGTTGCGGAAGGAGGGTGCGCCGGTGAAGTGGGCGTGCGAAGAAACCCTAGAGAGGGGAAGGAGTGAGGTGTAAGAAAATGATATTCTTGAAATGAAACCCTAATTGGGTTTTATTAACCATGAGGACCAAAACTAAAATTTTCCAAGTCAGATGATGGTGAAACTTCTTTCCGGGGGCCACTTATGCGATTTTGTAATCTTTCGAGATAACGATTTGGGGCTCATTTGGACTAGTAAACTAGCGATTCAAATCGAAACTTAGCCATTGCGTTTGAGAATAATTTTCGATAAAATGAGTATTTACACGACCAATTTCTAGCAAACTAAAATAATGAACAAATCAAATTGATTTTCACGAGTTTACGGTTGTGCGGTGCGCGTTGTGTCTAAAATCTACATTTCACGAGATGACTCTCTCGTTTCACGTCAAATGAGCTCAGAACGTTTATGGCGAAAGCAGGCGAATTTTCTCGGAAAACAAATATAGGAAAGAGTGCGGGTGGTTCAGACTTCCCTCCTTAGCGGAATCGCGTCCCGCGTGATTCAATTCGAAGTTATCCGTTAGATTTGAAAAGAGATATAGATACTTTCTCAGATTCCATTTCCGCGTTCTCATGCGATTGAGATATTTCTTAGAGTTTCCAGCGATCATTAAAATAGGGAAACGACTTTTGCAGTCATTCGACTTCGATTTCGATAGGTTCCTCAACGGCTTAAGCGTTCGTCGATGGATATCTTCCAGCGGGGACAACAATTTCCTTCATCCCGAGGCATTACCTCAAATTACGCGATGTAAGCGTCCTGAATAGCTAAGTTCTGGCGGTAGCTCAAGTCTCTAAGCCACTAGTCCAACTCTAGCAAGAGTCTTAAAAAGGATCAACACAACGAAGATTAAACGTTTACTAAGCGTATCACACAATCCTTGGTGAGATTTTAAGCATAGCTTAGCCTCCAATCATGGAGTCTCAAAGATTCATGTCATTCATCCATCGTAGCTCTTACGTGCGGTTTGTTTTACGCTTTTGGATCTAAACAATCTCTCGAGGGTTCCATGAACAGTCTTAGGATATCAAGTTGGGTATCCCCACCCCGATCCGACAAATTATCGAGCGACATGTTCAACCATAAAGTGCCTCGTACCACGTGGCTATGGTTATAAGAGATTCCAACCAATAGGGGGTATCTACCCCAACCATTGCGAAATCGATCACGCGACCGCAAACATGTCCTTAATCGTTTGGATGGTCCTTTCACTCCGACCAACAATCACGTAGATGATCACAGTACTCATACCAAGACTTGTTCCTATGGCTATTGAAGTGATGACCAGAAATTTGATGTGGAACGATTATCAGATTAGAGGTGATAGGAATCGGTTACTCGGAATGTACAACAATATCCTTCACGTTGGTGGTGAGTGTTTGTCATAGTGACCGTTTCTTTGATTAGCGAGGCGAGTAGGTTTGGTGACGACCAACAATTACCTAGATGGAGGCGGGTCACTTCCGGTTTCAGTTGGTAATACAGCCAAAGGGTGGAATGATTTGCGGAAAGTTGAAAATAGTTTGAAAGACAATAACGGTCGGGCTCAATATATCATAAGGAGGTAGCAAGAATCACATATATTCCCAAAGGGGCGAGAATTGTGGACGTGGGATCGGGTTCAAGTTACTCCTTAAAGTCTTAAGGTTTCGTTGGGCCAAAGTCTCCGTCAAAAGAGGGTTAAGCGGATTGAGTGCGACTCTGAAGGAGAGCATTAACTACAACTAGCGGTCAATAGATTGATTCCGTAGTGTACTTAATATACTTGTGAAAGATACAACATTCAAATCCAACGTCAATATTTCTAAAAGAAATTCGACTACCAATCGATATCAAATCAAATTCTAAATACAATTGAACGACGATGATTCCAAAAAGTTATGCTAAAAGCATACACATCGATAGAGCGCAAGGTGCAACATCAAAAGAACGGATCAATGGAATAATCATCGTCGAAGATAAGGAAGCAGAGTAAGTCTACAACAAGACCCAAAACAAAACCACGAGAATAAGCAAATCCATTTTCACCATAGGAACCAAAATCGCATAATCTAACAATCCAAATTGAACGTAGCCAAGATCGATTCCAAATATCCAAGAAGCCCTGTGAGTTTATTACAACTTCAATGCAAACTTGTGACCAATCGGGTCTAACGACCGATGCAAAACAAGGTCTTACAGTTCCAACGATTGCAAAAATAATCCAAAGTCAAATAATGATCGGTGGTGGCGAATAGCGATTCATAACAAGGGAAGGATATGCGATAAACAAGAATTTGTGATGCCCGAGTGTTGTGTGTGTGAAGGGAAGCTTTTATAAAATTTCATGCTCGTATACACACACCAAAACTTTTCCATTTCCCGAAATCAAACCAAAACCAACTGGACATAATTCTATTATAACTACTCCAAGTATCGCAAAATTCACTCCGAGTCGGACATAGGTGATCAGGCTATGTCCATCGTCCCTGGTTGAATATAGGTGATCGGTCCTATATTCACAGGGTTCAATGAATTTTTTGATATACTTGACTTAGTTACTCTAGCATCATGTCTTTCACTTTCCAAAATCCATTTTCAAAAGATTAAAGCAAGTGTCCACAGGGGCAGTGATGAAGTTGTGCGAGGAAAGAGGCTAAGCGCACAGATCACGATCGTAAGCGTAAAGTATGTCGAAGATGCTTATAACAGATAGTAAAAGATAAATGGATATACTCATCCAATAGTAAGGCACACATCTCATCAAATATATTAGCAATCAAAGTCACAAGTGAGGCATCGGCTTGGCGGCAGGCCGCGTCGGTCATAGGGTTAAATTTTCATAAAAGTGGTTATAGTCTAGGTTTTGAAAATTTACCCAGTTCTCTATAACCTAAGCTCGATACCAATAAACACCCCCAAAAATCGGGTTTTTTAGACATGCAAGTTTTGGGTGTGCTACTAATCGGTATCACCCAACAACACATAGAGTAGGGTTTCTTAAGAAAACTCATTTTATTTAATAAAATCAATGTTTATCAATAAAATTTAATCGCGAGAAATAGGCCCGTAATAAACCAGCGATTAGAATCTGAAATGCTCAGTGGAGTCTATGACCATGCCATGCCATTGCCCAAAAGCTGCATCAAAAGTAAACAATGGCCTCAATACGAGAATATAGCGCTAAAAGTGTCAACATGAGGTTGGTGAGTTCATAGGTTTTCATAAAAGTATTTCGAGTTCAAAAGATCCTTCGATCATTGTGGAAACCACAATATCTCAACAAAGTTTACCTTTAAGCAAAAGAATAGAAAGGTGGACCACAAGGTTTTCAAGTGCAAATCATTTCTCATAAACAAGTCAAATTTAATCAAGGCATACCCATACAATTGATATCAAAACATTTATCATAAAAATAATTCATAAACAACCACTTGGACCATCTCAAAATCAAACACTACAACGAATATAGTGTCCGCATAAGCTTAACTATTACTGCAGGTTAAGTTATAAACATTTAAGCAACCATCGCTAATCCATTTATAAACCGACATGTTATACGTGGTGGCAAGTTGGTGCATCCACAAATCGGGTGAAATCAGCAAGTTGGGCAACCAAAGTCGAGGCCGGGGTGGTCAACTTCCGCGATAGATCTATCCATAACATTACAGCACCATCGAGCGGGATGTAACAATTCGTAACAACAAGCTTGGCAGCAACACATCACGTAATCAACACCGCAAAACATTTTCGAGGTCCAATCAAAACGGGCAAGCACTTGTGTCCACATAATACATATTTAAACCAAATCCGCGCATTTCATCAAACCAATTAACAATCATTTATTCAAATAAATCGAGCATTTGCATTTAATAAAAACGAGCATGTATTCTCCCCCAAAATAGTTTAAAAGCAAGTAAAAGTAGGGGCCATGAACCACCTCGATGCGAGAAACAGCTCCAAGAATCACAACTAACAAAGGCGGCATCCAAGAGCAAGCATAGCAAATCATGAAGGAATGCCGCGTCGATATCCAAAGGAGTACAAGACTACAAAAGGTACTACATCGTCGCGACTGTGGTATACGTATTATCTCAAAATACGTCTCAAAAAGTAAAATAATATAATATCGAAAGACCGTGTCTTAGTTTAGATGGAATACTCGAATCAAAGATTTCAAAATCCATTATCAATATCTTAAAAGTTTAGTTTTAACATTTAGTGTGGTGGTAAACCCAAGACTCCAAACACAACTCAGCCAAATATACTAAATGTAACTTTCACACCAAGTATGTAACTCCACCAAACATAACTTCGCTAAGGCATAATGCATATCCCAATACATTATAAGGATTAGTCAATAAGAATTGACCAAGACTCAACTCGAGTAGACAACGACTATGAAGAAGAATTAGGGGGAACTAAAACACATAATTATGCTAAGAAAATAAGTTAATTGGTAAGTTTCGGCATTTACCCATTTCTTCCAAAATAGTTGATATATCGTCAAAGCGTATAAGATTTTGAAAGCGTTTTTAGGATATTTAAAGAAATCATAAATGATTTAAGTTTTATAAAGGATTTTTCTGAAATTTAAAACGGCCTATTTATAAAACATTTCCAAGTCATAATGACTCTTGAATAATATAAAATTTATCATTAAGTTTCTCAATGCGTCCAAATGCTACAATTTATAATATAAAATTGAATATATCATTAAGCTGATATATATTAATTGTTTAGTTTTATCGACCGTTTGTATAGTTGGTCGGATATGTTAAACTCTCATGAGTCTAACATACCTTTCAAAATTAGCGTGTACCAAAGGGTCCATAATGTCAAATATTAATACCGCCAAATCCCAATCACGTCTAATCCTTGTCCAACAATATATAATGTCATAATGTTGTAAAGCGAGTCAATAAATCAATGCCTCAATGTTGCAATATATATTCCCTTAACTATTGTTATCTTTTTTAGTTGTTGTTATGTCGTTTTTCCCATTTCAATTAAACTTTTGCCTAAACCATCACGAAACATAAATAAATAAATGAAACAAATTAACCAAACAAAATAAACCTGCGTAGTGACTCCGGTGATTCATTTCGACTTCAATTCGAACCCATGTAGCTCTCGGCTTAACCAAACACATGCTAATAGCGAGGGTCGACCAGCAATTTACAATTTTTGTTACCCAAGCGCACCCTAGTTACTGCGCCCATGAACTTCGCACAACTACACGTAGCATAAACCAAACCCAACACGAGATGACAAACACAACTCTAGCGGGTTTCTCTACTTTAGTACACACTAGAATCACATTAGTACCGACATGAGCCTAAACACATTAACCATGACCACACCTGCTGCGGCCCGACACCTATGTGGGTTCCTTTTTCAGTAGGAGACCGCGAACACTTTCGAGTACTACTAAACATCCTTTTAAAAATCAAAACTTACCACGAAAAAAACATCCAAAAGCGTTTTTAAAGATCTTTTACATTTTGAAAGCGATACCACATCTGTTAATCCATTTTACGCACATAATCAAACAAATAAGCTTTTATATACGGTTCCTAAACCATTCCTTGACCACGAAATAATACCAATCGGTTAAATCCCACAAGACTAATAACTTCGCTTTTAGATTAAATAAGACCAAATCGTTTTATCCCATTTGTATTCGTGAGAAACATTTACACTTGATATAATCGGTTTTTATGACAAGAGTAGTAACAAGGCGGGTTTCCGCGTTTTAACTTACCACAATAACGAGAGAAATAATAAAAAAGATGGTGGTGGTGAGATGGAGAAACGAACACAAACATTATAGAAACATGGTTTGAAAACCCATGTCTCTATCTCTTCGTTTTTTCTTGACCCACAGCATGACGAGAAAGAGAAGCAGTGGTGGTGAGCAGCGGCAGCTGTAGTGACCATCGATGGTGGTGGTGATGGCCGTTGGAGGTGAATGCTTGGTGGTGGGCTGTAACATTCACGAATAAACAAACCCACGAACTAACGATCTCTTCTCAACAAACCCGATTCTAAAGCTTAACAAACCGGCCTTGAGGATGATGGTGGTGACGTTTGTGTTAATGGTGATGGTGTGGTAAGGTGGTGTTGCCGGAAGGAGGGGTGGCGCCGGTGAAGTGGGCGGCGAAACCCTAGAGGGGAAGGAGTGAGGTGTAAGAAAAATGATATTCTTGAAATGAAACCCTAATTGGGTTTTATTAAACCATGAGAACCAAAGCGAAATTTTTCAAGTCACGAGGCGGTGGTGAAACTTCTTTCGGGGGCGGCTTATGCGGTTTTTGTAATCTTTCACGAGATAACGATTCGGGGCTCATTTGGACTAGTAAACTAGCGATTCAAATCCGCGAGAAACTTGCGCCATTCGTCTGGAATAATTTCTCGATAAAATGGTATTTTGTGACCAATTTCTAGCAAACTAAAATAATGAACAAATCAAATTGATTTTATGAGTTCTGATTTAATGTGATACTTGGCGTTATTCTGCAAATCTACATTTCCGCGAGATGACTCTCGTTTTCACGTCAAATGAGCTGAGGCGTTTGTATGGCGAAAGCGAGCCAATTTTCGGGAAAACAAATATACGGAAAAGTGCGGTGGTTTACATCTTCCTTACGGATGCTCCTCACGCGTCTCTATAGAGCTTTGCACCCATTCCACCAAGCGGGTTGAAGCTTGACTATGCTCTCATCCCTCACATTTTGTGCCCTTGAGTGGCCAGTGGCTAAGACTAAAGGCAAAGGGCAAAACTTCCAACTCCATCATCATCATCAAAATAGCAGGATGGTCTCCAAAATTCTCGCCTTCCACCTCAAAGAGTACTATCATCTCTCGAGATTGAGAATGAATCGGGGTTCAAGCAAAAACCAAGGGGATGTTCAAATGTCTTGGTAGGATGATGAATAAGATCTACAAGAAGTTGGATAAGTGATGTTCATTTGAAGGAGTGTTTGGAACAAGACAATAACTTTGATGTACGATACAATTTGGTTGTTTTAAATTTGTAGGATGATAATATGACTGAAACAATGTTGTATGCTAACCGGTTCATGCAGGGGGATAGCACAAGTATGTTATCAAATTTTACCCATTTTCACTTATATGTGAAAATCGTTAGCCCTTGGTCAAAGTCTATGCTCCACTATGTTTGTATATGTGTTATAGATTTTTCCTAACTAGAAATAATTAATGTCACATGTTTTAAGCAAAATTTCGGGTTTAGGAAAAGTCCCCGACACCTAAAAAAGTGTTCTGTGTTGATTTCTGGTCACCATGGACAGGACGGCACCAAAATTTTGGTACCGTCTGTTATGTATTTTGGTACCGCCGTACCTGGACAGGCGGACCAGGCGGCACCATTTAATGGGTTCCGCCTGTGTAAAGTTTTGGTGTCATGGATCCTCTGAGGTAATTTTAAATTTCATATTTCAACATTCTAATTTACCATACATTGCTTCTAGGTTGATCTTAACTTGTTCTTACCCATATTAGAACTAGTATAACACACTTAGGCATCTAGGATATTCATTTCCCCCAAAAATTCAAAAATTTCAAAAATCCACCCAAGGAGCCCTTTTTCATAAAGGAAGGAACCAAAAATTTGGTTCCTTGCAATCCGTCAGGTGATCGATTCTAAAGATCCCACAATCATTAGAACACATTTATTGCAAATCTTTGTCACTTCACTCCATCCTTCTTGTATGGATTGACTTGGGTGATATGACTAGCATTAAACCCACTTCAAAATCATTAGGAACCTCATTTCTTCTATGGTTTAAGATCAAATCAAACACATTTCTCCATAATTTTCTAATCCTATAAATTAAGAGCTTTTACCATGATCATCTTCACACCTTCTCAATTCTTATCATCTACTAGCAAAACCTTGAGTCAAAATGACTAAGTCTTCACCATCAACCAAGCCTTGCAAAGAACCGCTAGAATGAGCGTAAGACCTTGTTGCTTTGTCAACATAAGCTCTTCTGAATCTTCTCCATTAACCATCTCATCTCCCATAAGAGACGAGACACCTCTCTCTTTGGCTACTCCTACACCCCCACAATCACCTATCATTATCACTACTCTACCACCAACAAAGACTCCTAGCTCACCACCACCGGCTCCTATCCAAACATCAAAATCACCATCACCTCCAAAATCTCAACACTTATCCCATTAGAGTTATTCTCTACACCACCTACATCTCCAAATCCATTTTGGAAGACTTGGAGGACTTGCCCCTAGGCTCAATCATCCGCCCACCACTACCATCTTTTGGTACTATTGAGCGAATAGCTCATAAGTCTCCACGTCCATCTTTTGACCCAAACGCCCGTTAGGGCAATACCTCTTCTTTTCCATCCCATCCACAAGGAAATCCATGGTCCTTTGTATGGGGATCAACCACTACCTACAACATCAATGCCCTCTCATATAGAGGACATTGAGGAATCCATGTGGGAGGATCACCCCACCAAAGAAGAGATTGAAGCCGAGCTCAATCACCTCCACCAATTTTCTAATATGGTGGATTCGCATCTTAGTGATGCCATGCAAATGCAAAGTGCTTTGCTAGCCTCCATAATTACCACTCCAAACACCAACACCAACCTCCTATTCACCACCACAAAACCATGAACCATACTACCCTCCTAGGCATGGTTGTCCAATTATGAGCGGACCGCCCAAATCACCGAAGGACCGGGTGATGGTCCATGAGCTTCAAGACGAAATGAGGTTCATCCTCAATCACATCTTAGAGTGTATCAGTGCTCTTGCTCATCCACCACCTCAATAGGAGGGTCCTAGTTTATTCTCTTTAAGCATTTTTATTTTTCTAGGCTTTTCTTTGTATTTTTTATTTTCTAGGAATTTTTTTTCTAGGATTTTATTATTGTACTAACACTTCATTATGTTCTCTTTTCATTATTCCTATATGTGAAAAATTTTAACAAATGAATGGTGTTTCTTATATTGTTGTTGATTGTTACATGATGTTTGGAAATGCTTGTGATGATGCTTATTACTAACAATTTGTTTTTGTAGCTTTTTTGCAATCCATGTATCTTTCTCTTGGCACCCAATTTCGGGGGAGCATTGGTCAAGGGGGAGATAATGGCTCCGGCTCATTACATATTCCGCCTCGCATCTTCTTTTTATTGAGACAAAAAAGGAGAGAAATATATAGAACTTGGTTATATTTGACTTTTATAAAAGTCAACTGCATACTTTGACTTTCTGAAAATTCAACATAATACTTCAACTAATGAAGACTTTGACTTTCTAATAAAAAGTCAACTGCATACTTTGAGTTTCTGAAAAGTCAACATCATGTCTAAATTGGACATACTTGCATTATCATTTTTTTTTATCTTTCAAGTTCTAAAACTAATATTTTTATAACTCTTGTACAATCTTTACATCTTTTATAAAAATAAATTTTATATTTTGTCCTCAACAAAAAGGGGGAGATTGTTAATACAAATATCGTCATTAAACGTTATTATATTTTATGATCTTTACCTAAGTTTTGTTAACGACAAAAGTAAATTTAATTTTTATAAAGCTTAAGCTTGTCAAGTTAAATAGATATTAAAACAAGCTTTTCAAATAATATCTTCATCACTCAAGCATTTACATTTTGATTAATCATATTTTGATATGACTCTAAACCATAATGTATGTTAGTATTTTTAGTTCAAGAATGTTTTAGTTTCTTAAAACAAAACATTACATATGTATTTTAACATATTTCTAAAAATAAAAAAACAAACACATGAAATCATGTAGTGCATCATTGAAATCATTGGAAGATTTCACTAGATACTTTGTGTAGATTTAGACTTTACATATATTACACAATCTTGGATACATATGGTTGACTTTGGTAAGATTTTGGTGATCTTGCTGTCAGACCCGGCGACACCAAATATTAACACGGACGGAACCCTTTTGAGGGGTCCGTGGTGCCTGCTGAGCATTTTGGATATAAATAGCAAAGCCAAACCAAGTTGTTTTTCATCCCTTTCTATCATATTCTCATACATTCCTTCTCTCTAACATTTCTAACTCAGTTTCATATCATATTAGTGATCTCTTTTGTAGCAAAGAAGATCAAGGCACATTCAAGCTTCAACAAGAAGTTGGAAGTCTTGTTTGTTTGTTATTGTATGATCTTGTGTTGATTCATACATCATTGTTGTATCAAACCATCATAATCTTGTGAGTGTGAGTGGTTAGTATTTTAGTCCCTAAAATACATTGTGTGTGGGAGTGGTTGTACCCTTGAAAAGAACTCGACATCTAGCTTAGTGTCGGAAATAGTGTGTAAGCGAAGTGTAAAGGTTTCTCCGCCGGTGAAAGGAGCTTGTGACTAGTGAAGTTAAACTCTCGAGTGTGAGACTCGGGGAGTGGAGTAGGGCAAGGAAAAAGAGTCCTTGTAGACTGAACCACTATAAACAACGTGTTGTGGTTTGATTGTTTCTTTCCTTATCTACTATTTATATATTGTTTACATATTGATTATTATTCACTAACATATCTAAGATCAATATCAATTGATCTTTCAATAAGTTTTAAAACAAAGTTTTTAATCGGTAAACTATTCAACCCCCCTTCTAGTTTTCCACAATGTCATCACAAATAATAAGTTTCACACTATGAATCTTCTTCCCCTTCATCTAATAGGGGTCTTGTGCAACTCGTAGACGATTCCCCTCAAGTGATGCATGTAGATGGTAAGTAAATAAGCAATAAGCTTCCCTTTAAAAATATACGAACCATCTCAATTTTTTTTAAACAAAAGAAATAAAGCGCAGCAGCAGAAAAATAAAATCAGCAGCAGAATCCAATAGTATACCAGTAGGAACGGAGAACCAATAGTAATACCAACGTAGGCGTCTTATATCTTGCACTATCCATATGACTCCAAATCTTGATAAATCCTCAATCAATATGAGACACTGAGCACAACAACGTAACTCCTTAAAGTGATAGCAAATGTGAGCATTAGGCACCTTTAATCTGTAGATCACACCCCTCCACTAACACTGAGCACTACAACGTAACTCCTTAAAGTGTTAGCAAATGTGCGCATTAAGTACCTTTAATCTAAAGATCTCACCCCTTCGCTAGATTTATCAAGTCTTTGTCACACCATTAAAGTACGAACAAGTTACCTCAAAAGTGTAGCTGCTCACTTTGAGATATGATAAGACACGCAGCTGATCAACTAGTAGGAACTCCATAACAACCAGTAGCAATCAATCAGAAGGAACCAATCAACAGCAACTGATCAGTAGAAACCAATATCACCAGCAGGAACCAAGGCTACCAGCAGGAACCGATATCAGTAGGAACCGATCAGCAGGAACCAAATAATAAAACCAGAATATGCAGCCAGTAGGAACATCAAATCAAGCCGAAAATATAATAATTACTAGGGCTCATCATTGAATAAAAATTCAACTCACCAAGACTAGTAAAACATTAGAAGACTAGCACAAACTGTCAGGATCAGAATTAACATATACAACAACCGATCATGAGCAGTATAAACAATAGATGACCAGAATTTAAATTCCCACACTGCTGTATAATCACTGTATTAATATCTCAAAGTTGTTACTGTCCTATAAAATATGACCAGAATTTAATATTGTTGATGGCCAGTAGAAACTCTTTGTCAAACAAATGTGTGGACTGGTATAAAAGAGATGCATAGTACACTGATTTATAAAATATCAGCAACAATGTCCAACAACCAGTACTATCCATATGAATCTATCTCATGCGTGTAGACCAACCTCACGTGAAGTCAAAAGTCAAATCACTTGAGTCTACCATAAGCTCCATACACCACATTACACTTAATCAAATCAAAAAGTAAATCAATCAAATGTCATGACCCACGTGAACCTTGTTTAGCCAATATAGCCATGAATTAATATCACGTGACCCCTCGAATGTGTGCAAGCAATTAACTAAATGAGCCAATGTGATTTTCCAATTAAAACCAGCAGGAATGAATGGTGGGTCCATCACAATACCACGTCAGTATATTTGGCCAAAATGTGACTCAATGAATTCATAGTACCACGTCAGTAACAGTAGCCAACCAGTAGGAACACATGATGCATCAGTAGGAATGACACAACTAGCCCCACATGAACACGTGACCGGACCAGGATGAATGAGTGACCAGTTCCTTGGCCACCAATAGAGATATATCACATGAGAACATTGACCAGTCAAATTCAAGCCCTACGTGAATACCACCAAACAATGAAATCAGTAGGAACCATTTCTCCTGTAGAACGAGGGACCCATTACACGAGACCACATCCACACAAATATAATCAGTAGGAACAAAAAAGGAATATTAACATGATCAGTACCAAGAATATCACATGAATATTTTTGAGTAAATATCACGTGATGTCCTACTCATAATAACCTATTCGTCTCCTAGCCAATCAAAATGCCCCATCGTACAAATCAACTCACATATTTAATTCCCTATGTGACCATCAAAATGTTTGACCACGTGATGACAGCGAATCGGACACGAGGAATAACATTCGAATAAATCAAACACATTGAAAGTTATTTCGTACCTTCACCAATAAAATAACTGAATCTGATATGCTTTTGAATTTGATCTACCTCAATGCCTGCTGCCTCTTTACCATCTGCTGCTATGGATGAATTAGGGTATAAACCCTAAATCATGAAAACCTTATAAACCCTAGATCGAGAGCCACGAGGCTCTGATACCAATTGTAGAATCCATGGATCTGGACTCAACTAGGGTATGAATAACATTGAATATGCACAACGAATTTAACAAGACAAGAACATCAATGTTACTAATAAGGTTTTCTTTATTAAAACATAAAGAAACTAATATTACTATAACTACTACACGCTCTATGCGTTAATTAGACTCTCATTGGGAGATGTCTACTATGAAATGAATTGAAAAGATTAATGAAAGGGATGATTTGTAACTAGATGCCTACCCTCTTTATATAGGAGAGGGAGGTTACAAACCCTAATAATAGCTTACTATAAAAACTACTAGCTATTACATAATAACCCCTCGTTGTTTCTTCTTTCTTCATTCTTGCTTGTGGTTTTGTAATCTGCAATTCCCAACATAATCAACCTACAGATTTAATAATAGTTCAGTTCATATGACATATTATAAATATATTTGAATCATAAACCGGGTACATAAAACGTATATAGCAACTTACAATACATCATTAATGCCTTAGAACCCTTTACATACTACTACCAATCCTAGGTAAGGATAGTGATCTCCTACGAAGACCCATGCCACCAATATGCATATCAACTATAGTCACTCCTTGCGCTTCATGCACAACTGGTTCATGATCACTACCATCATCACTCGCACTTTCTGCTGGCGTGGGTTCCTTCCCCATCAATTATGTGTTTTCCTCTTCTTCATTATTGTTACCATCCTCAGGAGAAGTGTCATTAATGGTACGAAAGATGGTGACACTCTCTTTCAGGAGACTTTTAATAGGAAACTCTTGTTTTTTGTATTAGGAAAAAATTTTCCCATTAAAAAAGAGTTTTCCTATTAAAAGTTTTCCTATTAAAAGTCTAATTGAAGGGTTTTCCTATTAAAAGTCTAATACAGAGACTTTTAATAGGAAAACTCTTGTTGTTTGTAATAGGAGACTTTTAATAGGAAAACTCTTGTTTTTTGCTTCAACTTACTCTCTTTTCAAGAAAGTTTCATAGATTTTGGTTTTGAAGCTTCTTTTTCTTCCAAAATAAGCAACAAAATCGGACCAAGGCTGCTACTAAACTCAATAGAATTGTTTATATGAATAGAAATAATCGAATTGCTTTCTTGTTACCTATGAAATAGAAGTATGAGTATTAACTACTTCAATGGTACATCAGTGGTTTCTTTACTTGTATAGTTGCTAAGGCGCCTAATTTCCATCATGGAACAACTTGATTCAAGCTTCTGAGCTGTTGAAATAAAATTACTATGACAATATACAAATCAAATAAGCAAATTATACATAAAGTTATGAGGTTTTTACGTGTATTCAAGCATGAAAGTGGATTGCCACTATCTACATTAGGTAAACTAAGATGATGTAAGCACAATCATATTGATTGTACATAAAAGTGGTTCAACAATATATGCCAAAACTTACTTCAGATGGAAAGAAAAGCAAGAAGATTACTTTCATCCAGAGTATAGCGCCTTAGATCAATATTGTAGAATAAGTTCCACAATGAACCTGTTTCAGTGTTGAATAAGGAAAGTTATATTATGTCCCATATATATATATATATATATATATATATATATATATATGTTAGGTCACTAGATTTACAACACAAGCTTAATAGAAAGATAGAGAGGCGATTGAACAATAAACCAACACACATACACGTATAAAACTAAGAAGGGTTAGGCGTAGAGTATGTGTGAAAGGAAATGAATTGAACAACCAACCCTCAAGTGAGGGTTTTACAAGAGTATTTATAGGCAAGGAGCTAGGGCAACACTCCCACTCCTTCCCTTTTCCTTAATGGACATGGGCCTAAGCTTATGGGCCTTCTACATAAGCTAGACCTTAAACAAACATAAAGGCCATAATAAGCTACCTATTACATATGAGTAACTAACACTTGAATAAAGGTTTAGGAGTGATTCCAACAATCTCCCCCTCAAGTGTTGGTGATGAAAAACGGTGAAGGCGTTGATGTAATAGTAGCTTTGACGTCTTCTGACATTCTTCTTTCTTGTGAGAAGAATTGCCTTGATTCGAACCATCTCCCCAGTGTAGCGAGATAGTTTTCTTTGAACAGTTATGCTTTGACGTCATCTTTAACTTTGTTCTTTGATCATTGTTCTTTGTGATGAAAGTGATAGTATGTTGTTATCTGCATCTAGTTTGCCTCAGGTCTGCTTCACTGCTTCAGTGTCTCCACGTCTTTCTCCAACATGCTCACACACTCTTTAACGTTGGATTACGGTACTGATGAAGTTCTTTAAGTCTTTAACTTTGTAGATTCTTTGATTTGACGAAGAATCATTCTGACTTTTGTGTTGCTTTAAGATAGAACTTCTTTGATGATGTTGTTGGTGTGAACAAGTGGAGAATCTGCACGATCATTCCGCTCCAGAGCTTCCATAAGAAGTAAACATTAAAACGGTTAGTAATAAGCGGATTCCGGCACTTACAAGTTTGAACTTCGAGAGTGTTGACAGTATAGTGTGAAAACACAACTCTAATTCTTACAAAGGCCGTTCCTGAATCGGAGTCCCACAAGTGAGATAACACGATGTACCGAAGTACACCTATGATTCAGATGAGTCACTGAGGTACACCGAAGCATCACCTCACGACTGTAGACCGTTTGAGACCACTAAGCGCAATCCACGGGGAGTTGCCGAAGCGACCTGCTGTCAGGGCTGTTTTGATGTTGACCCTGGCAGGAGTTTCCATTCAATCACTGAGGATCACAAATGTGAACCTCTCATAAATGTTCTCGACAGATTGCTAAGATCTGTGAAGGACTCGATAATGTACCACTGAAATTCTTATTGTTGAACGTCAAGTGATGAAATGTCAAGTGTACCTAAGAGATCTTTTGATGAATCTCGTGGCTCTAGACTCAATAGTGCATTTTTGTTTTCCTGAGAGGAGACTAGGGAGAGGGTCTCCTTCTTCAATACCAGCAATCTCTAAGAGAAAGCCGATAGTTTACGTAGGGTTCCCTGTGAGAATGAAACAAGCTTCTGTTGAGAGAAACTTGAGTGGTTAAGAAGGTTTAGTGCATGCGTCACTGGGTCCATGACGACTTTTAATCTTCAATACCGGTGTCATCTAGTGACAACCAGTAGCATATGAATTGAACCCGGTGTCTGTCCTAAGTTGAATAATTTGGAGGGCTATTTCTTTTCACCCTTTTCTTTGCATTTCTTTTTAATTCTTCAACTCCTTCTTTCTCCGATTCTCATTCTCTCCTTTTTACAATCATACCTAAGGACTTCTAAATTCTAACTATTGGTAGTGTCCTTGGGTAGATCCCTCCGGCTCTGGCGGATCATTGGACGGTTATTCCTAACCTTAATCACCTTATAACTCCATTGCCATAAAACCATTTTCAAGAAAATCTCTCAAAGGGTTTGTAGATGAAAACATGTTTGAACCACTATGAGAGTTTTATCTTTTAGCATAAATACTCCCCCTCCACATGTGCTTTAGAGTTTAGACAGAAATCTGCACAGTGAGGAAATAGCGCGCACTTTTGAATTGATCGACTCAAGATAGACATTCCCCCGCGAGACACGGTTACGTGGCATAGTTAAAGAGTTGCATTATCAGCTTTTAGGTGACAACTAACTCTAATAACTATCTTGAAGGTGTGGACAACCCCGAAAGGTTGTCAAACCCGTCAAGGTTCATGTCTACCAAGAGTTTCTCGAATGGAACATTCTACTCGGACAAGTCTTTTGCGAGACACGTTTACATCACTAGCGAACTAGCTTGAAATTATTACCCGTCCCGGACAAGTCTTTTCGAGTTACTGACAGTTAAGTTCTCGTCAATTCTTGGGTTAAAGTCTTTTCACACGAGAGTTCATATAGCAAAACACAACATATTTCTTATCACGTATTTTCTCCCCCTAAAAAATGGCATATAAAATGTTATTTTTGAAAAGTTGAGAATAAATATGACCATTTCGAGTGTTGCGGGAAGAATGACCACTGTGAACAATTTGTGAACAAAGTTTTAAGTCAAGTACTCCCCCTCAACGAGTGATATAAACGGTTGAGGTTTTGAAAATCATAAGGGAAAGTACTTGTTCTTTTGAGCAAAACCTTGAAAAGTGAAAGGTTTGATAGGTTTTACTCAAAAGTAAGAAGCTTTCGCTCCTTTTATAAGGATTGTGGCACTGAAGCGTACCACAGGGTCCTTTATTTACAAGAACGGGTTGTACATTATAATGTGTGCACAAGCCATTGACATAATAAATCATACATCCAAATTTATAATGAAAGAAGCAGTTCAAGGGGTACCATGTAGTCCAGAGATGTCGCCAGGAGTGTGAATCGGGAGTTGAAAGCCGATGATGTTTCTCCTGGGTCGACCACCAACATAGCTTTCCAATCTTCTGAACTGATCCCTTCTATACAACCGTTCATCAATCATTGTGATGATCCTCTTCACATCCCTTCGATCCTGAGAATTCCATCACTTAGGAGACCCGATCTTTTGGTGTATATCCTTCAACCGGTAAGCCAATCCGTCCCTAACCATCTTCAAAGTGTGATCTCCAAACTTGTGAAGATCTCTGCACGCCATCAAGCAATTTCTTTGAAGTTCACTGCGGTAAATGACGCCGAATGGTTTGCTGATGAGTGTAAGTTGTGAGAGCTGGTTGATGTCGGGAAGATCAAGCTGCGGTGGAGTGAAGTTGACACGGGTCTGATAAGATTCAACTGCCAGCTGGAGATCTTCTACACGTTCTTTGATAACTATGCGTCTGATGAAGATGAGCACTGATTTGATGAATTCACGTTGTACTTCAGTGGAGAATTGTCTCATACGACCCTGTACTTTGGCAAGGTACATGTCTTCGATGTCGTTGATAGACAAATTCTCAAAGTCAGCTTCAGAGAATGCATAATCCCTTTCGTCTTGTCTCTTGACCACAATATTCTTGAGATACGTGTAGTCCCATTTGGACAAAAAATGAACGTGTTTGATGGCAACGATGTTTTTAGTACTGAACACTGCATGTTGAGACTTCTGTACCTGGCAGCTTCTGTAGTAGATTCTTCGGCGTTCCGGCCAATGATGAATCCCATACATTGCATCTCGGTCGTATGCTTCCACTTTGTTGGAGAACAAGTGATTAGCTCTTTCCTCGATAGCTATGCAGTTAGAGTATTCGGCTGCTGGGAATGGAAGTGTCAGGGATGTAGCGTATTTCCTTGAACCATCGCCACCGTGAAGAATAAATTCCAAGTCTTTGTTGAAAAAATATCTGAATGGGATCCTAGGCTGATCTGGTTGGCTGATCGTTGGTAGTGGTTTAGACCAGTCGATGTAATATGGAGGGTTGTCCCGCTTCGTAAAGTCGATGTTTGCTTCTGGGTTGAGCCAATCCATGTTATTAGACATAGCTCGAGCAATGTTGTCAAGGTGATATTCGACCTCGATGGCACTTTCTGAGCTATCTTTCCACAGTTGAAAAGCTTCATTTTTGATTCGCCGCAACTCAGATTTCGTCATCTTCTTTACTCGGAATTTTTCTTGCAGTATCTTTGCATGCTCCAATGTATTACCGTCTACCAGATCTTGACCTTCAGCAGGGTAGGGAGTGGAATTAACAAGAGTAGAGAACCATTCAAATTCCTCTGTGTTATCTTCATCTAGCCAGGATAGGACGTCAGCCTTGGGCACTTTCTTCTTCTTTTTCTTAGGCCTAGATGAGGATTCTGGTTTCTGTACTTTTTCGGGAGAGGTGGGTTGTTGTTGGGGCTCATGGTATTCTTCATCGTCACCACCCGTATACTCAAAGTGATCACCGGTTTTCTGAGTCTGGGGTGGTGTCTCGGAATCCTGAGGTTTATCTGCAGAAGAACGAGGAGGAGATCTTTGTTGAGCAGGAGTCCTTTGTGGTGGAGGCGGCATTGAGTACTGAATCGAAGATGATTCACCAGACTTCTTTGTGCGTTTAGGCTCCTTATCCTTATCTTGATCTTTGTCTTCATCATCTCTTGAACGCTTAGGCCTTATAGCCTCTTCTCTGAATGATGACTTGAGTTGGTATTCCAGCAATGCTTCAAACAGTTTAGTTTCATGGGAGGCAAATGTTGCAGAGCGTGTTGACATTTGTGCTACCAGCCAGTTTACTAATTCATCATCTGAGAAGATTGTAGTTTCAACTGGATTGATGCTCAAATTCATCGGAGTTGATTTCATGGCTTGCTTGGCTAAATGTAAGAGATTCGGATAAAGTTGTCTGGTATACATCTCCTTTGTCAGTTTCGGAATGACCTCCATTAAGAACTTGTGAGTGTATCCTTTTATCATCTCGTCCATGCTCCCTTGAAGATCATCCTTCATAAGCTTCTGTACATACTCCCTTTCGACTTTCATCTTGTCCGTCTCATCGTGAAGATACGTTATCTGATCAGCAATGAAATTCAGCTTTCTATAGAGCATGTCTTTCTTTCTGACTCTTTTGACAGCTTTGGTAATTCGGTTCTTAGCTTGAGACATCCAAGATGGAGTTGGCTTCTTCACTGATTTGGATGATGATTTGGTTGATTTCGTTGATGGTGGTGGTGAAGAGTGAGATGATGAGTCTGATGAGGAGGAGACATGAGGAGACTCGGGGTCCTTAGGCGGTTCAGAAGTTTCCTCCTTAGACATAGCCTTGTCATCAGTCTTTGTTTCATCAGCAGGTATTTCCTCAGTCTTTTCTTTTGCTGGTTCCTCAAACTCATAATCAATAGAATCCTCCAAAAGTTGTTGTTGTTGCAGAAGAGTGGTGGCACCAGCTCCCTTATCGGGTCGATTAACCGCATCAGGAGATGGTTTAGAGTGGGAAGCACCACTTGAACCTCCAGGGCCACCCATTTGATCCTTTGCAAATTCCTTTGCAACATGTTGGAGTCTAATGAGTTTGAACTTCTTCCTGTAAGATGTATCCAGTTGCTCTTCATCACTTTCTGAGCTTTCATCATATGGCACAAGTACATGAGTCTTCCCTTTGCCATGTTCAGCTATTGGACTAGGAGGTTTTGGTACTGATGGAGTGTCATCCTTTGAAGTTTCAGAGTAGTGGACCTCCTCGTCCGATTGTGTATCTTCAGAGCTTTCGTCCAGTAGCTTTCTTTGTGGTTCAGGTGTAGGACTAGGAGCAGCTTCCTGGGAGGGAACTTTCTTCTTTGGAGTAGGTTTCCTCTTTGGGACCTTCCTTTGACTCTCTGTGCTTACTGCACTTCCAGCACTTCCTCTTCTGGTTCTCCGAGTAGGAGTTCCAGAAGGCTTTTCATCGAGATGACCAACTTTGCCTTCTCGTACTGCTACTCGATACCTTTTGTATGTTTCAAGCTTTTTGATTTCATTTGTCAGAAGGTGATCAGGCAGCACGACACCTTGTTTCTTTGTTGACGATTCCTTGATTCTGACTGATAGGATGGGTTCAGTCAACATGTCGTGATTGTCAGGGTCATTGAGCCTCTTGGGAATATCAGGATGAAGTCCAAGTGCTCTCTGGATCAACAGCTTTGTGTATCTGACATAGGGAATATTTGAGCCAAGCTTTTTGAGAAATGACATCATGTCATCCCATATCAGAGCTTCAATTTCGATGTCCTTCTTGTTGATTAATGACCAAAATATTTGCAGCTCCATGAGCTTGGGATGCTCATAGCCACTGTCACGACCAGAGATTAACTTGGTGATGATGATGTAGAGGGTTCTCCACGGTTGAGGAATGTTCTTAAGCTTCACATGAGAATGCTTAGTGATAATTCCTGAAGCTTCATCATAGCCAATATCCATCAGGAATTGCAGAACTGTCTCTTCAGTAGGTGTGGCATAGAAGTCGGTTGGCTCGATGTCAGGAATAAGAAGAACAGCCCGTAGATCTGCATGTGTGATGGTGATTTGTTTGTGATTTAACGTCACTGTCACCGCACTTTGACCTTTGATCCTTTGCATTGAATTCCAGAATTGTTGTATGTAGATCTCCGGTACTGTAGCAGAGTGTGAGAGCATGTTCTGGTACGGATGATTCTTAAGAATATCCACAGCAATCAGGCAAGAAGATTCTGAGCATGTGAGGGTTTCAAAGTCAACTCTGAGATTGTTCTTTACAATCTTTCTTGGATAGCCATTAGGGAAGATATCAGCAATTGTGAGAACTTCTGGTGCATCCACATTCATTTGAGCAGCCATGTCGTGATCTGAAATAACATTAGCCAAAAGAACCAACATATCGAAAGACATAATGTTAGTCAACAGAAGGTTTTAATGACTAATTATTGAACGTAGAGTGTTATTGATTGTTACGAGTCCTAAGTCACTTGTTTGTCCAATAGTCCAATGACGTCGTGAAACGTTTCGTGAGTTAGTTAACTTTAAGTTTTAAAGTTATGTTATCACTTATAGTTCACCACATATCAAACGTTTAAGTTTATTAGTGACATTATTGGATTCGTGACGTTATGATTCATTTATTTACAAGTTTGCACGCGTAACAATTCAAAACGAAGGTTTGATCAAGGCTTATGCGTAGGAATAGTAGCTTATGCGTAAACAGGGGTTATTTGCGTAGGCACAAGCATACGCGTAGGAATCTGTCTTACGCGTAAGAAATATTACGCGTAGGAACAGGAGAACCTTATGCGTAAAACTTAAGCGTAGGCGTATATAAACCTTACGCGTAAGGATTACTCGTAAGAGTGAACCTTATGCGTAGAGTCACTGTTTACGCATATCCTTCACAGGATACGCGTAGTCCCATTGTAGAACCTTACGCGTAATAGTTACGCGTAAAATTTCTCTTACGCATAACTTTCTACGCGTAAGATGATCCTTATGCGTAGAGTAACAAAGACCTTGATTCTGAGTTTTATGCGTAGCAAGCCTGAAATAAAAACATCATATCATCAATTTTGACTTATACATACAATCTTAAAACAGATCAAGGCATGAAAGTATGTTAAGCAGTTAAGCGTAGAAAGTCATACGCGTAAGTCAAAACCCTAAGGTTCATGAATTACGCATATAATTTCTAGCCATAGGATATGCACCAAAGTGTTTCTGGGGGTTCTAAGAGGCATATTGAGTATGTTTATCCAAGTTTTAACATCAAAAATGTCAAGAATCAAAAGTACCCAAACCTAAGAACATTAAACCCTAAATTCCAATTCTAACATAATTAGTGTTTCTGGGTTGTTATAGGGCCAGGATATCATCAATTCAACATGATATTAACATTACACAACAATCTTTTTGACCAAAAACAATCACATTTGAAAATACCCAAAACTACGCATAAACCCTAATTTCACAAGTCATTCAATTCGTGATTCTGGGTGAGTTTTGATGATTAAACCGGTATCATTGATGTATTAGAAACGTTTTGACACTGACCTTTTAACCATAAACACACAATCTTGATCATGTGTTCATACACATACGCGTAGAACACAAAAACAAGATTATACAACGTTTTGACCGTTGGATTCATGTAAAAATCAAAACCAATATTTAAAAAACACGTTAAGATTATGAAACAACTTACAAAATGATGATCCAAAACACAGATTTCTTGAACGATTTTCGTGCGTAGGATTAGATAGGTTATGAGTAATAAATGTGAGTAGAAATGTTAGGTGGAAGAGTTTTTATTAAAAGTAACTTTAAACTTTTGGCAGTTTTGGTCCCTCCACCTTTTCCTTTTTCATACAAAGCCATTTAACTTCCATTTTGGTTACCAAACAAAGATTTTAAG
>OU343221.1:51707988-51765947 GCA_910596185.1 Chrysanthemum makinoi | reverse complement strand
ATGATTGATCATAACCTATTTGATATTGTAGTTGAGTAACACAGATTCTTGTTGATCCCAGTTGAGCAAACGATCTAATATAGAAACTGACTTAGAATAACAACTTATTAAGTATTATGCGGAATTTAACACTTAACCTTAAGAAGAAGAACAGTTAACATTCAACACCTCAATATTATTTATTAATATAAATACTCTTACAGTATTAGGGTTTTGCAACCTTGAAGTGTATCGACCTTTAGATATAAAACTTACGTATATCTAACCTAACCTAGGACCTCCTTTTATAGACTAAGGAGTCATTTACATAATACAATACGTAACCTACAAGATAAATATCTTTACCATAGTTATCTAATACAATAAACTAAGCCGACTATACAAAACACTAGCAGTGGTTACAATATATCATCCGTGGTTACACACTACTACTAGCCGTGGTTGTCTTTATCAGCGGTTACATTCTTCTGTCCGTGGTTATATCAAACCTGTCCGTGGTTCCAGTACTTAAAGTAATTCATGATTCAAGGAACCAAAAACCCAACAATCTTCCCCTAAACTTGATACATTCCAACATAATTCTCAAGTTTCCTTTAAGCTCAAAACATCTGAAATGGAGGATGTAGCCAAACACTTATGAGATTTAAGGATTGTCTCATATTTCTTCAACAAATCATAAGCTTGACCATCATAGGGTAACAACATCTTGATAATACCAGGTTTCAACATCTGAACAATAATTCCTGGATACTTATTCAACTGAGGATAATCACCTTCTACTAGCATGTGAATAACTTTTCCAGAAACAGTTAAAACATGAACTCCACAAGTTTGATATAAAAACCATCTTGTTACAGTACCATTGTAGAGTCCTTTCCACTCAGGTTCATCATGAGTTGGTTCAAATAAAATCTTCAAATTATAATAGACCAGTCTCTCATGATAATCATTTGGATGTACTTCACCAAACTTATTCTTGTAAAGTATCCAAAGATTCTGAAGCATTTGTGAAAATTTATTATACTCATAAACTTCATTGTTGAGTCTTTGAATTTTCCAAACTCCTTCACTTCCATCATTAAGGTTAAACTCATAAGAAACAATTTGATTAACATCTGCAACTTCTTTCAATCTTTTAGAATCAGATGTCTCTTGAATCTCATATTTTCTCTTTCTTTTACTTTGCATCCACTCATCATGCTTCTTAATCCACTCTTCATCCTTCTCAGAATTCATTGGACAGTAATCATCATGATTAATCTTCATACATCTTTCATAAATCTCAAGAATTCTTTCAAATGAACATTTACTAAGATTTTCAGAAATGTGAATGCCTGAATTCTTAATAATTTTCATTAGTACATTCCTCATCTGTGCCATTGAAAGAGGTTTCTTTCTTATAACTTGCTTCCTTTCATTACCAACCTTCTTTGCCCATTCACCCAAAAGCCTAGCTTTTTCCTTATCATCCAATAAATTCCATTCTTGTGCAGTATATTCATCATGTATTTGTTGAGAAGCTTGAAGAAAGTTTTGTGATTCATACCATATAGCTAACATTCTCTGACTAGCTTCCTCTTCTTTCTGCTTTCTTTTCTCTAAAGCTTCTTGTTCTTCAGCAACCATATTCTTTGCATATTCTGCATCATAAGCTTCTTGTTCTGCTTTAGATTTAAACTTTAGTTCTGGTATTGCAACCCCTTTACCTTTTCCAACATCAGATTGAATCACTTTCTTCTTCAAAGGTTCACCAATAACTAAACTTTTTCCTCTGGGTTTAGGTTTAGTTGCAGTAGAATGAACAGACAAAACAGGTGTAGAAATAGATGAAGTTTTGCTTAGATTTATCAATGTACTAGCAACTTCTTTCTCAACTTCTTTAGACTTAGGTGGTGATACAGAGAGAGTGGTGACAACAGTGGAAGTGGTTATGATAGCAGTGGGTATGATTGTAGTAGGTATAGTTGTAGTGGTTATTGTTGCCATGTATGTTACAACATCAGTGGTTAGAAGTGTACTAACCGTGGTTTCAGACATACCATCAGTGTTTGTGTTCTGTACTACATCTTCTACAACTTTCTTCACATTTTCAAGAACTGCATCATTCCCATCTTTATCAGATACCAAAATGTTTGATCTCCACTATCAACATCTTCTTCCATAGATACATTAACAGCCTCCCCTGAATTCTTGCCTTCACTCCTCCCCTGTTTGGATACATCCTCCATATTCATAGCTGGAGAGGAGTCCACCTTCTTTTTCCGTAGCTTCCTTAAAGCAGCAATCCTAGGCCTTTTTATCTTCTCCAAAACCAAAACCCTGTGCTTCAAGCGCCTAATATCCTTTTCATGAAACCCAACCAATTCCTTGAGATTCGAGATCGTCTCCTCCATCTTAGTACATTTAACCATCAATTCATTTAATCGTTCAAGAATATCCTCCCCACTTATACCTGTGTGAACTGGTCCGAGAGGTGGTTCATTGGAAAAGTCATCATGTACAAACTCAGAATCCGTCAATTCATGTTCAGGTTCCAACCTATCCTCATCACTTCAAGCTGTGTTAACTGCTCCGAGAGGTGAATCCTTGGATATAATAAACATAGCATCAGACCAGAGCACGAACATCTATGCACCTGTATTAGCCAAGTGGCTAGGGATTCCTCCACCCGTGTTAAGTTCCAAGGAACTCTCCACATTAGGAGTTGCCAAAGGTTGGGTCTGAATTATGTTTCCACTATCCGACCGGCATCTAAGCATGTATCAATAGTGGAAGCCCTTCCAATCATGTCACCTTCACCACCTGTGACAGCCTCATGAGCAACACCACTAGCACTAGCCTGAGGTAGCTCAGTGCCCTTCAATCTCCTAGTGAAAACAATGGTTGTAGCAGTGGTTTGAGGTTGACTAGAAATGGATTGAGATACACTATCAGCGTTTACATGTGTTCTATCAGGGATTAGAGATGCATCATCAGTGGTTTCATTTGGTGCAGAATCCTCATCAAACTCATGATCAATGGGCAAAGGAATCATATGAGGAAATAAAGGAACATCTATAATGTTTACATATTGTGGTTGATTCCTCATATGTGCAAAAACCTTAGAAAGCATATGATTTACTTCATACTCTTGAGTATGCTTAACAGCTCCTCTATTTGACTTTCCACAATCAACTGAACAAACCTAGGATACAAATAGTATTTACCCTTTTTCCTAATGTTTTGAACTAGCCCCTCATAGATCATTTTAGACCAATTGAACTTTCTTCCATCAGACAAACAAATAATAGCAGTAGCAATTTTGGAAGGAAAGTCATTAAAGCCTGTGGTCTTATTACTCATACACATCAATAAGGTGTGAATAAGAAACTTCCATTGTTTTGAAAACAAACTCTTAAAATACTGTACCTTATCACCTCTGTGGGTATAACCTAATCTTTCCAAACCAACCACAATCTCAACATCTGAAAGATTATCAACACCATCAGCATCATCAAACTGTAAAACATCCCTAATGATCTCCTCAGAAACAGAAATAGCCTTCTCATCCACAACAGTGCGAAACACTTCTACTCCATCAACCTTTTCAAGCTTAGCATTCCTCCAAAATTGATGTATGTAGGCTTTAAAAAGAGTTGGTGTAACAGTTAAGGCATAGTGAATAGGACTGTGAACAAGGAAATCAATCATTTGATGAAACCCTTCAGATCGATCATTCTTTGTGAGAATAGCAACAAGATTATGTGAAGTGGAAAACTTTTCAGCCATTGTGATGAATGATGGTTATGATGTGGGTTTTGTGAATTATGCAAAGATAAGGGATTAGGGTTAATAAGAGCTCCAATAGAAGTGGTTTGAAGATCAAATAAATGATCCATCCGTGATTTGGGGGAAATAATATACTTTTACAAAAGTTACCAAGCAGCCCCTGTAGTATCCAACTCTAACGAAATACTATCCGCGGTTACAGAACAGCTATCAGCGTTTAGACACAAACCATCCGTGGATACATAGTAACACTTCAACCAAACTACCAAGAAGTATAGCAAGCAAATCTGTGTTATGATGAAAGAGATCTTACAAAAATATGAAGGATTACAAATATATATATATATATATATATATATATATATATATATATATATATATATATATAAATAAACACAAGCAGCTAACACATCAGCTCCTATGTACATAAATCCTTCATACCTACAAGATAAAAACACAAAACAAACACAGAGAAGAAGGTTATGGTTATCAGTGGTTAGAAAAAGCCATCAGGGGATCCAAATGACCTATCCGCAGTTAGAACAGGTAAGTCAATATAGTCAACTTTTTGGATAAATATCAGTCCAATACCCAAGAATCTCATTAACTCCTCAACCACATTTAACCTGCCCCTCATTTACTTCCAAAGCCCATTACTCTGCTTATATAAAGAACCCAAAACTCATATAACGCACATACCAATCAAAATCAAAACCCTAATTACTCCAAAATCCATAATCAACTCCAATCACCATGTGGAACCCTAGTTGGAATAAACCAGAAGTTGTTGATCTAACAACCTCCTCTTCCTCATCATCATCATCAGATGAAGACACTAACCCATGGCAGTTTTACCTCCCTCCACAAGAAACAAGACCAAGAAAATCCCCATTTCTTCCATCATCAGAAGATGATAGTGTGGTGAATCCAAGTGATGCATCTGAGGACTCTGAGGACTCCTCAAAGAAGAGAACTTCAAACCCCCAACCTTCATCATCCCAACCCCAAACAAGACCACGAGCAAGAAACCCACCACTCCCAAACAACAGAGAGGTGGTTCTTGGTCTACCGGCACCAGGTTGTGGTGCTTCTTCACATATCGTAAGGGGGAAGGGAAAAGGAAAATGGAATGATGCTTTTTGGTGAAACCAGCAGATGAAAGTATGATATGACTATGTCCTTCGTGCTTCATCTACTGTCGCCATCGTCATCATCTTCGTTTTCATCAATCCATCCTTCCCATTTTGATCCTTAGCTTCTTGTCGTCGGTCATGCACATGACAAATGTATATCCAAAGCTGGAAGGAACTATGTGAGCAAGTATAGTAATAGGAAATCATGTATAGAAGTAGTCTTTTAATTTGCACATGAAGTTGCATTGTAAGGTAAGTCGTAAACTGTTTTGAATGAATGAACAATGAACTTCAGTACTTCTTTTACTTCTATAATGATCTTTCTTGTATCTGCAAAATGGTTAGTGAAAACAGGACAACTAGCAGTGGTTTGAACCAAACTATCAGTGGTTAGAAACAAAAATAGCAAAACTAAGATTACATAATAACAGTTCAATACTTATACAAACGGGTACAAAACAATTTGAGAATTTAGAGATTAATCATTCCAATACTAACAACAAGGATCTGAAACCTTCCCACATCAAAAGCTTTGGTGAGAAGATCAGCAACATTGAAATCAAGATGGATTTTTACCATTTGAATCAACCTTTTCTCATTACAATCTCTAATAAAATGATGTCTTATCTCAATATGTTTAGTTCTAGAATGTAAAACAGGATTTTTAATGATGCATATTGTACTGTTATTATCAATGTAAATCTTAGTATGCATAAAATTGTACCCAAAATCCAGCAATTGATTATGAATCCAAAGAACTTGACCACAACAACTAGCGCTGCCACATATTCACGGTTGTAGAATTTGCCACAATAGTTTGCTTTTTACACTGCCATGAAATAAGTCTGCTTCCCAAAAACTGACATCCTCCGGTTGTAGACTTCCTATCCAAACTAGCACAAGCATAGTCACTATCTGTGTAGGCCACCAAGTCAAAAGGGGAATCCTTTGAGTACCAAAGGCCCAATTTAGGATGACCCTTAAGATACCTAAAGATTCTCTTAACAACATTCATGTGTGATGAATTAGGTGTAACTTGAAATCTTGCACACACACATATGAGAACATAATATCTGGCCTAGATGCAGTGAGATACATCAAAGATCCAATCATGGACTGTACAACTTCGATCAACTCTGGTACTTCCATCATCAGGTAGCAATGGTTTCTGAGTCTCCATTGGTGTACTAGCACTCTTCACATCCTGAAACCCAAACTTCTTCAAAACATCTGCTACATACTTATCTTGACTAATGAAGATACCATCAGTCCTTTGTTGAACTTGTAGCCCCAAAAAGAAAGTGAGTTCTCCCATAGAACTCATCTGAAACTTATCATGCATAAGCTTCTTAAAATCTTTTCATAGCTCTTTATTGGTTGAGCCAAAGATGATGTCATCTACATAAACCTGAACCAGTAAAATATCATCTTTGTGCTTCCTTATGAACAAAGTTTTATCAATCAGTCCTCTTTTAAACCCATTGTCCATCAAATAAGTGGACAAGCACTCATACCATGCCCTAGGAGCTTGATGCAAACCATACATAGCCTTCCTCACCATGTAGACCTTGTCAGGATGATCGGGATCTTCAAAACCAGGAGGTTGACAAACATAAACCTCCTCATCAATTGTGCCATACAAAAATGCACTTTTAACATCCATTTGATACACAACAAAATTTTTGAATGAAGCATAAGCTAAAAACAATCTAATAGCCTCAATTCTTGCAACTGGAGCAAACACTTCATCATAATCCAAGCCTTCAGTTTGTGTGTATCCTTGAGCAACCAACCTTGACTTTTTCCTTACAACAATACCTCTTTCATCCCTTTTGTTTCTGAACACCCATTTTGTCCCAATTGCCCTCTTACCATTTGGAAGTTCTACCAATGTCCAAACCTCTTGAAGGTTGAACTGAAGAAGCTCCTATTGCATTTATTCTACCCATCCTTCTTCAGATAATGCTTCTTCAACTCTCTTGGGCTCCTTTTGAGACAGAAAACAAGCAAACATGCAATTTTGCAGATCTTTATGACTGTTTCTTTTGTGAAGTGAGCTTGCAAAGAACCCATGTTGGAAAGGGTTCGTGTTCTTAACCTTGCTTCTTGTTTGAACTGGTGTATTCAAGTTTCCAAGTATTTGTTCCTTGGGATGAATCTTGTGTATCCTTGTTGAGGTAACAGGACTTTCATGAATGACATGTTCCAAATTAGTTAAATCAGCATTAAAGAAATCATCCATGTCTTCATCATCAGTAGTAGTATCGATTTCAATCAAAGCAGGCATATCAGGATCATGTGGATACTCCTCTTCACCATGTAATGGCTCTGTATGTGGACCAAAGAAAGTACTACTATCAGTACTTACATCCGGGATTTCACTTGTAATGACAGTGGTAGAAGTTGTTGGCTTAGCAGTGGTTGTATTAACTCTATCCGTGCTTATGTTTGATTTATCCGTGCTTGCATGCTTTTTCTTCTTTTCAATTTCTTCTACCAACACTGAATTATCTTTCAATAACTCATCCTTATCTTGATGATGATCACCATTGCCTCCAGTATTCAAGACATCATCATCAATGGGACCTTTCTTATCAATGATGGGTGAGACAGAACTAGCTTTCCACTTTTCAAACTAATAGAACTCTTGAGGAGAATCAGCTTCCTTAGAAATTGCTTCGCACGAATTCTTTTGAGTACCTGCATCAACATTAGTGGAAGTTCCTGCAATGATAGGCTCATAATTCATAGACTTGGTTAGCATATCAATGTTAAACAGCCAGTCTGGTCCTTTGGTCTCAACACTAGGAGTCTTTTCACTGAATTGAACATGTAGATTTTCTTCAACAATTCTAGTCCTCCTATTGTATACTCTAAAGGCTTTACTATTTGATGAATAGCCTAAAAAGTATCCATCATCAGCTTTTTCTTGAAACTTGCCTAGGTAGTCTATGGTATTCAAGATAGTAACAGGACACCTAAAAGGTTTTAGGAATGCTATCATGGGCTTCCTATCATGTAACAGACTCATAGGGGTCATGTTATGAGGCTTCACTACCTTACTTCTATTTTGCACATAACATGCAGTGCCTACTGACTTCACCAAAAGGTAGTTGGTAACTTAGACTCTGACAACATAGTCCTAGCATCCTCAATTAGTGTTCTATTTTTCCTTTCAGCCACACCATTTTGTTGTGGTGTTCTAGCAACACTAAACTGTCTTTCTATACCTTTATCTACACAAAACTGATTCATCACAGCATTCTTAAACTCAGTTCCATTATCACATCTGATTATCTTTACTTTATGATTTACTAAATTTTCTATCTTAGTAATGAAACTCTTGAGAACTTCACTAGTTTCACTCTTAGCAACCAAAAAGTAAACCCAAGAAAATCTACTATAATCATCAGTGATAACTAGGCAATACCGCTTATGGTTCAAACTCTTGACAAAAGTAGGTCCAAATAAGTCCATATGAAGCATAAACGGTGGTTGTGAAATGGTGTTGACAGTTTTGGACTTACAAGAAGCTCTATGTTGTTTTCCTTTTTGACCAGCCACACACAGTTCCTTACACTCAAAAACCTTAGAAGGTAACCCTCTCACTAAGTTCCCTTTAGCCAGTTTATTGATTGTTTTGTAATTGAGGTGACCTAATCTTCTATGCCATAACTTAGACTCATCCACAGATGCTTTAGCAAACAAACAAGTTAAGGACCTATTAGGAATTACATCTTTAAGATCAAAACAATATATATTTTCCTTCCTAGGTACCCTAAGTTGTATAAACTTCTCATCGGGCATCTTAAACTCAGGAGACAACACCACACACTCAGTTTCACCAAAAGTACCCAGTTTTTCTTATCACACATTTGAGAAACACTGAATAAATTGTACTTAAGTTCCTGTACCAAGTAGACTTTTTCAAAGTCCAAATTCCCTGTTCTGATTGTTCCTCTTCCAAGTATCTTTCCTCCCTTTGGATCATTTCCAAATGCCACATATCCTCCATCATAAGCTTCAAAATCTTCCGGTTGCTCCCATCCCAAGTCATGTGCCCAGAGCAACCACTATCAAAAACTCCTTTGTCTTTTAGCTCATCTTGTAGATTGCCCGGCACATGAAATTAAACAGTTAGATCCTTTTGTGGACCCAAGCCAATACGACTTGGGTGCGCCTGTGCATCAATATAATCAAATTTGGTTAGGTCCATTGATGCACAGTTGACATGATGTAAAACCTTGGTCTTAGGTTTCCATTGCCAACAAGCTGAGGCCTTAACAAGCATAAAAATGATTTCCAACCACTGTATCAGTTATCACCTTTGGAATTTTTAAAACTTCTTTGTTATCTGTGGTGATTTTTGGCTTATCAGTGGTTTGATTTTGCTTAGCCGTGTTTACACTTTGCTTAGCAGTGGTTGGAACCCATTTGGGAGAAGCAATGACAATTGATTTTGTATTCCCATTCCTCATTAACACTGCTCTTGGAATCATGTTTTTATTAGGATGACAGTTTGTTTTCTTTGAAAAGTTTTGGTGATTTACCCTCCTCCAATGATTCCACACTTGTGGTCTGTTTTTATAACAATTTCTCTATAAGTGCTCAAAACTACCACAACTATAACAAGCTTTCTTGACACATTGAAACTCATTACCTAACCTATTAGTTAATCTCTCTATTCTTAAGATCAATTTCACCACCTAATATATTGATCTTATCTACATACTCAAACTCACATTTAATACAGTATTTAAGCTTCTCTTCCACACTCTCTAGACCAACTCTATAACCTAAGTTATCCATAGTCAGTCTTTCTACTTCTTTCCTCATACTCTCAGTAATAGCTTTTTGAGATTCTAAGTTATCATGACATGATTTAAAAGAACAAGTAGACTCATTAGATACCTCAGAATCTGAACCAGAAGATGAAGCATAAGCCATAAGAGCAAAGTTATACTCTTTTGAAGCTTCACTAGCAAGAAAAGCTGCATTGGGTCCTTCTTCAATCTAATCACTCCAATCATAATCACCAAGACCATCTTGAGCCACCAATGCTGAAGAAGGAGCAGACTCTTCCGTGATCTTCTTAACACCTTCAATCCTCTTAGGAGCTCGACATTCCCTTGCAAAGTGACCCTTCTTCTTGCGGTTAAAGCACTCCATCTTGCTTTTGTCGAACCCAGCTCTCCTTTGACCATCATACTTAACTTGTCTTCCAGTCCTCCTCCGAAACTTCCTTGCTTGGAGAGTCAACATTGCCATTTGCCATTGAAGATTAATCTCTTCAAGATCATCTGGATCAATTTGATCCGGATCTTGATTTAACACAGTAACACTAGTAGTTAAATCACCGAAAAGCATAAATTGCACCATCACTGACATTATCACTAACGGTGGTATTGTTTGCAATAGCCGTGGTTATACCATAGGCAGCAGTGGATACATCTTGTGGGCTCTTGTGATTTGTGGATACAAAAGCAATGTTTTGATTAGCAGAAGATGCATTAGCAAAGTTATTCTCAAACTCATAAACCTTCAAGTTGTTGAAGAGATTGTCCAGAGTCATCTTATCAAAGTCCACCTTATTTCTCCACACAATTGTATGAATAGCCCATTCAGATGATAAACTCCTAATGAACTTCAAATTAATATCTTCGTGAAGAACCTTATAATCTCTTGACTTCAGTTGGTGATAAGTTTTTGAAGTCTATTGTATGTACCATCAATCTTTTCTCCACTAAGAGCAGTGAAGGTTTCAAATTGATGCTTGAGCATATTCATCCTGGACTTCTTAGTGGCTTCATTACCAGCAAACCTTGTCTCAAGAGCATCCAATAACTCTTTAGCAGATTCATATTGTTCAAAATCCAAAGCATAGTCATTGGTTATTCCCATGGAGAGAATACTGTGAGCTTTGATCTCCAGCTTCCTTTTTGCTTTATCAATTTCACTGACAATAGCTATCTCTTGACCATCCTCACCCTTCCTATGAAGAGTGTCTCCCTTTTCAACGACATCCCAGAGAGCATAATCAATCATGCGAATGTATTGCCTCATTTGCATTCTCCAGATTTGATACTCACCATGCTTGAGCATGGGTACCTTTGAAGCAGTAACCATGTGTGTTTCGTCGGACATCTTATCTTCCTTGAACAAAACTTAACTTGACCTCTTCTTGATTACAGTTTCTAGATCACAAGCTCCGATACCACTTGTTGATCCCAGTTGAGCAAACGATCTAATATAGAAACTGACTTAGAATAACAACTTATTAAGTATTATGCGAATTTAACACTTAACCTTAAGAAGAAGAACAGTTAACATTCAACACCTCAATATAATTTATTAATACGAATCTTGTTGGATCGATATACTTTAATCAAACTATCTTAACTAGCTTGTTAAGGTTTAATAACCTCGGATAAATCCTAAGTTATTAACAAAGAAACACTGAGTAATCTTTATTAAGTATGCGGAATTTACTTAACAAAGCTAAGAAGAATAACCTTTTATTATAAACTCTAAATCTTCTTATTATGCAGATACTCTAATACAACTCTAAGATAATCAAACTTTTCTTTAAAACTCTAATTCGAAATCGTACCTCTAATGCCAATCTAGGAGTCCTTTTATAGGCTCAAGGATATCCTAGTCGGTTTACAATTGATAACCTTGTACGACAAGTAATCTAAACATAGAATACAATTCTTTCCATAAACGAATATAACAGTTCTTTTGTTCTTGCAATACTTTGACTTCATATTGCAGTACTTTGACTTTGTCTTTAACAAGATTACTTTGAGTCTTTGACTTCTTCCAAGTACTTTGCATACTTAGTACTTTGATATCTTGACACTTTCATATCCCAACAATCCTCCCCTAACTTGAATTCTACTTGCTTGACTTCAAGTTCCCTTTTTTAAATATATCTTTAACTGACTTCATCTTTTAAAAGCGGATTGTTTCTTAGTCTTTAAGCTTTTATCTCTGTAACATCTGTTCTTGTCAAAGTATCTCTTAAAATTGTTCTCTTTACTGTGGCATCCAACAAGCTCCATCTTTTCAGCAACACGGCAACATATGACAATTTGTACATTTAATTCAGTTTAAGTTGCATACTATTCTCATCACATTCAAGTGAATCATTGAAAAATTAATGGATTTAGATCTCTTTACCAAAGCCATTATCTTCGGAGTAGCCAAATGTTTTGGTGTGTAAGACCATGGTACATTGATAACCATATGATTTTTAGCAAACCACCAGCTATCAACAGATTTGTTTTGTCTTTACCAAAAGCTGTACCCTTCTGGACTAGTTAGTTCTTCTAACTAATGGTGAACTAATTACCAATAATGGTTTTTCCACGCCTTTACCACAAACCATTTTCTTGTGGGCTAGCCAACTCTTCACATTACCGATATGGTGAGTTGAATACCATCCAACTTATTAGCAAGTTGTCAACTAAAAACGGATTTGATATATCTTTACCAGATCCGTTTGCTCATGGATTAGTCAATCCTTTTGTAACCATGGTGGATTGATAACCTATTGATGTTATCATCACAAAAACCATTTATTGAACCTTTATTTCAAAATATTTATTAATTAGCAAAAGGTTTCTTCTAAAATTCATTTAACTGGTTTATTCTGCAAACAGTACTTTGATGAAATACTGTCGATCAGCAGATACTTTGAATAAAAGTCTTGATATATCAAAAGTATTTATTCAAATAAAATTCATACCAGTTATTGATCATTCTCAGCAATGGTAGTCAAGTTTATAAACAAGTTGATAACCATGCAAGCAGTTTCATTATCCTCTTCTACTTCCAATCCATGCTCTAGCATTCTTCTCATGAGCTCAACTGTGAAAGGGTATCTTCTTTCGCAAACATGTATCATTGTTCCATTTTCCGCTCCAAAACATGAATTCAGATTCTTCAAAGAATCTCCAGCAAACTATTTCCCAGCTTTCTTGATTCTTCCAGATATCGTTAGTGCTCTCTTCTTCAGTTTCCCATATAGTTATGAGATCACCATGTAAAACCAAACCAATCCCTTCCAATGGATTCTTTTCAAAGTAAGCCTTCACAACATGATATAAGTAGAATAGGTCTACTCTATCTATAATATGCAGTAAATCCCATAGCCTTTTTAAAACTTTGAAGCTTTCATCTTCTTTATGAAAAATCATGTAATCTCCATTCTTGGATTTCACAACTTTAAAAACACCGATCTTTGATCTGTTCATCTTCATGTCATCATCTTCCTTTGTATAATCAAAATCTACCATTCCGAGATAATTCTTCAATTCATCTCTAGTCTCAGATCTTAATTCAACCTTTTTTTTCTTTGAAAACTGAACACCTGTAACTTCAGTTTTTCTTTTTCTCTTTAAGCTCTTCTTCCTTTCCGATTCAGTCCAATGAGCTTCTTCTCTAAAGTCTTTAATATCAGCAACACTCTTCTTATAAGCTGATGTTTCAGCATCATATAGTCTTTTCATATCAACATAGTTTAAGCAAACCCTTATATCCTCGACTTTTTAAATAAGCCATCATAGCATTCTTGTCCTTAGCTAAATTAGGTCTTCTTGGCATATATCTAACGGTGTAGGGGATTTGTAAGGTTGAAGCTCCAAGCATCTAATTTATCTTGCACCTTTTGAGCCGCTTCTCTATTCAGAGCTTCTTGAGCTTCCTGTTCTTTTCTATCTTGAGCATCTAACTCTTCTTGAACTTTTCTAGCTGCAGCTTCATTCCTAGCAACTTCAATTGCTCTAAGTTCCGCCAAAGTGAGTTTCTTTTTCTTTGTTTCAACCAGAATACCTTTCCCTTTATCTTTTGGATCAATTGCAGGTTGAGATGTTCTTGGTTGTTCTTTTCTTGTACATCTATAATAGTAACTCCTCCTCTTGGTTGTGACAAATCTAATATTGTAGCAATTAATTCATCATCACTTGCAGAATGAATAGGTTTGAATGTAGATTCCTCCTCTTCTTCTATAACAATTGTAGAAGGACCATCATCTTCTTCAAAATTCAATACCCTTGGTGTTATCACTTCTTGCCTAGATGTATCATGAAAAACATTACTTTGATGTTCAGTACCTTGAACTTGCACTTCTTCCTCAGAATCTGAAATAATCTTTTCTGCAGTACTTACAGATTCTTTCTTCTTCGCAACATCTTCTTTCAAATTTTCCTTTTCTAAATTCCTCCCAAGTTGTGAAGATGATTTAGGAACCTTCTTGCGTTTTAATTCCTTACGAAGTTGTTTACGACGTTTGTTTTCCTCTTTAACCCATAAGTTGAAACCTTGAATATATGGTTTAATAAAATTCCTCAACCAAATATACTTACGCTTCAATTTCCTAAGCGCTTTAGCTTGAAACTCAACATTACCCATCAATATTACCGTTGGAATAGTACTTTAATACGACAAACAGTACTTTCCACATAAGCAGTACTTTCCCAAGCAGTACTTTCAGGAAAAACAGTACTTTGCCAAATTTCTTCATATAAACTAAGTATAAACAAGCATCCTCCCCTCAAGCAATACACAGGACTATACTAACACCTTATAGTCCTCCCCTTAAACATAGCTTAGTAGTTAATCATTCCAATGCTCACGACCAAGTGATTGAATCGTGAAACATCAAAACCTTTCGTGAGTAAATCAGCTACATTATCATCCGTGTGAACCTTAACAACATTGATGAGCCTATGCTCATAACAATCTCTGATAAAGTGATGCCTAATCTGAATATGCTTTGTCTTGGAATGATACACAGGATTCTTCACAATACAAATTGTACTCTCATTATCAATATTGATAGGAGTATTTTTGAAATTGAACCCATAGTCCAAGAGTTGATTTTGCATCCACAAAACTTGACCACAACAACTTGCAGCTGCTACATATTCAGCTTGGTAGATGATGTTTAACGCAATTGTCTGCTTTTGCATTGCCGGAGACTAGCCTTCTTCCAAGATATTGGCATCCACCAGGTTGTGGATCTTCTATCATAATTATCACCTGCATAGTCACTATCTGAAAAAGCTTCCAAGTGAAAAGGTGACTCTTTAGGATACCACAACCCCAACTTAGGTTGTTGTTTCAACTAACAGAAAATTCTTTTCTTGCATTCATGTGAGAGATCTTTGGTGAGACTTGATATCTTGCACATAGACAAACTGCAAACATGCTATCAGGCCTGGATGCGAGAAGATACATAAGAGAGCCAATCATTGATCTATAAAGCTTGACTTCAACAGGGTGTCCATCTTCATCTTTGCCCAAGGAATTGATAGATTTAATAGGTGTAGTAACAGCCTTCATATCATCAAAATTGAATTTCTTAAGTATGTCAGTAACATACTTGTCTTGACTGATAAAAATACCTTCCTTTGAATGCTTAACCTGAAGTCCTAAAAAGAAAGTCAACTCTCCCATTGAACTCATTTGAAATTCTTTTCTGCATCATTTGCTCAAACTCCTTAACCATGGACTGTTTGGTAGCCCCAAAGATGATATCATCAACATAAACTTGAACTAACATGATATCTTTCTTGTCTCTCTTGATAAACAAAGTCTTGTCAATAGCTCCCCTTCTATATCCATGTTGCAATAAGAATGTGGAGAGTCTCTCATACCAAGCTCTAGGTGCCTGATGAAGGCCATAAAGAGCCTTAACAACCTTGTAGACTTTGTTTGGATGTTTAGGATCTTCAAAACCATGAGGTTGTTTGACATAAACTTCCTCTGTAATCTTGCCATATAAAAAGGCACTTTTGACATCCATCTGGTAAACTTGAAAACCCATATAAGAAGCAAAGGCAAGAAATATTCTAATAGCTTCTATTCTTGCTACAAGAGCAAATACCTCATCATAATCTACCCCTTCCTCCTGTCTATAACCCTGAGCAACTAACCTTGCCTTGTTTTTGATAACATTACCTCTTTCATCTCTTTTAACTCTAAAAACCCACCTGGTTCCAATAACTCTCTTCCCATCTAGAAGATCACATAAAACCCAAACTTCTTGAAATTTAAATTGAAGAAGTTCTTCCTGCATAGCTTCAACCCAGCTTTCTTTAGTCAAAGCTTGAGCAATATTCTTGGGTTCCTCTTGAGAGATAAAACAAGTAAATAGACAGGTTTAATTGTTCCTTTCCCAGTAATCCTTCCTCCATTGGGATCATTCCCAAATGCAACTTTTCCTCCACTAATCTTCCTAAAATCAGACAGGATCTCTTTGTCTCCTGTCATACTTCCAGAGCAACCACTATCCACAATAAGATGATCTTTAAGCTCCTCTTTCGGGTTGCCCTGCACATAAAGAAAAGAGTTAGAAACTTTTAGGAACCCAAGCCATTAATGACTTGTGTTCCCCTTGTGGAGTTACAAACTCAAATTCTTTGAGTATGTAATTACCACTATCTTTCAAATGATGATCCCGAATTATCTTTTGATTTTTAGCATGTGGATTTTCAAAACTTTCTGGTTTTTCAACACAAATCTCTTTTTTTGTCATCACAAAAACATCGATTCACTTTTAGTTGAAAGTATCGTCCCTCTGCAGTACTTTCCCTTTTAACCCATTCTTTTTTAACACTTGGTTCCTCTGATCTAAATCTCCTATGTGAATTGGAAAACCTTCTAGGTTGATAGTGACTTTGCCTAGAATTTCTATACCAAGTGTGATCAGTACCTTGTTTTGTCTGAGCGACTTTGTGAAAGTACTGGGCGGATAGAGTTAACAGTACTTTGGAAAGTATTGTGAGATACTGAAGGTTTTGAAAAAGGTTTTCGCTGGTGTGGGTATTTATGATCTGGTGAGAAATTTCTTTGATTGACCCTATTTGAATTAGTCCAAACTGGTTTGTACTCTCTAGGTTTCGGTTGACAGTGCCTGTTCTTTGGAAATTTTCTAAGGTATTTTGAGTGATGTTCACAATCCTTAATTAGATGAGTAGGACTAAAATACACAAAACACAATTTCGACCCATCTGTCAAAGTGACATCTTCTATGTCTATGCCCAAAATTATTTTGCCTTCTTGGTGAGTGATTAAACCTGTTTTGACCAAAATTATCCCAAAAAGGTTTAGCAGTTCTGTTTTGAAAAGGTTTTGAAGAAGGTATCTGCTTGTGGAGCAGTACTTTGATTTAAAGGTACTGCTTGATTTTGAACACCATTTTCAACAGATTCTTTGGGTTTTTCAGACCTAGATTTAGCAACTAGCTTTTCCTAAACTCTAGACTGTCTACTCCAAAACGAGAAACATCAGGCCTAAGGGGTTGATGAATGCCAGTAGGATGTGGAATAGCATGATAATCATTAGGTTTCTTATATTCAGGAGGTGAATCACTTATTGAACCATCATTACTAGATGTATCTACATAATTAATGAGTTCTTCATCACTAGTGGTTATATCCTCATACTCACCTTCATCCTGATTACTAGATTGGTTTTCTTCTATCTTACTAAAATCCATACCAAAACCTAATCCAGTTTTAAGATAAGCTCTTTGCTGTTTTTGAACATAAGAAACATGTGACAAACCAGCTTCACCCCAAGCAAACTTAGCTAACAAATCATCTCTTTCCTTAGTTAATTTCTCAATTTCAGCAATTTTACAGTTTAATTTCCATTCACTAAGCTTTAACTGGTAATCCTGTTGTGCATATTTTTCAGCCCAAGCTACTTCATTAGTTTCATGTGCTAAAATTTTGGCTTCCATAGATTCAAAGGTTATTTGATAACCTGCTACCTCAGACCTAGCCTTAACACAATTATCTCTCAATCACATAACTGCTAAGCAATTTATGATAAAAATCATAGCAATTTGAGCATACCTCAGAGATAGGAGATTGATTTGGTGAAGTAGCCACCAATGGTAGTTGAACAGGATCATCTTCACTTTCCTTGCTCCAGTCAAATCCTCCAAAGCCATCATGAGATTCCAAAACAGCATGTTCAGGTTCTTCAGCAAAAACAGTGCTCCAATCCAATGTTTCTACTGAATCTTCAATTTCTTCTTCCACTGCTATATGCAATAAGTTCTGGTTCATCATCAAACTCTTCACTCCAGTCAACTTCCGATAACTTCTCTTGAGCAACCAAAGCCTTTGTTTCAGTAATGGGAATTTCCTTAAGCTCAAGTTTAGGCTTCTCAGATGTTCTGTTTGCTTGATACTTAGCAACCCTGCACTCCCTTGCAAAGTGACCAGTCTTTTGACAATTGAAGCATTCAATTTTAGATTTGTCAAAAGTTATGACCTGTTTTGGTTTGAAATCAATGCTTTTGCCTGTCTTCTTCATGTACTTTTTGATTCTTGCAGTGATCATAGCAACTTGCCACCCGATATCAATTTCTTCAAGTGCATCTTCTTCAATCTGTGCTAGATCTTCTTCATAAGTGACAGGTAAACTAGCTTGTTGTGCAAAGAAGGAGCACATAACTTCATCTGAGGCCATAGTGGTAGTTGGTGGGGCGTGTTGAACATATGAGGGGGTGTATAGACAGCAGTACTTTGAGAAACAGTACTTTGAGGAGAAGCAGTACTTTTAATGGAAGTACCTTCTTTTCAGATGATAGAAAAGCAATCTGTGAGACTTAGAACTTGTTTGACCACTCATCTCATGCTCATACACCTTAAGTTGATGATATAGATCATCAAAGTCCATGACATCCAAACCTTGTTGTCCTCTGATCATTGTAGCAATCACATGCCATGAAGATGGCAAACTCCTTAGAAACTTCAAATTAGCATCTTCAACGGATACTTCGCCTTGTATAGCTCCAACATGTTGAGAAGATTCTGAAACCTATCATATGGAGCATCAAGACTCTCTCTTTCACCAACTGTGAAAGTTTCAAACTGTTGCTTTAGCAAATTTCTGTGCATCTTTGTAGAGGCTTCATTCCTCCAAATCTGGTTTTGAGAGCGACCTAGAGCGCTTAGCATCTTTAGCATCATGAAATTTGAGAAGATGACCATCGGAATGGCGATAAGAGAATATTGAGTGCCTTCTCTTGATTCCTTAATGTTGCTGCTGGTAATACTGGTTTAGGTGCCTTTGGTTGTCTAGGAATATCAATGGGGTCTGCTACAACTTCATTCCCATTCACAATAACATTCCAAAGAGCATGGTCTGTAATGGCAATGTACTGCCTCATCTTCATGCACCGTAGATCATATTCTCCCTTCTTTATTATTGGAATTCGAGTGAGGTGATTGAGGGTGGTGGAACAGCTTCAGTCGACATCTTGAATATAGTTGAAGTAGGGTCTCTTCCTAGTCAGAGTTTCCACACAAGCTCTGATACCACTTGTTGGATCGATATACTTTAATCAAACTATCTTAACTAGCTTGTTAAGGTTTAATAACCTCGGATAAATCCTAAGTTATTAACAAAGAAACACTGAGTAATCTTTATTAAGCACGCGGAATTTACTTAACAAAGCTAAGAAGAATAACCTTTTATTATAAACTCTAAATCTGCTTATTATGCAGATACTCTAATACAACTCTAAGATAATCGAACTTTTCTCTAAAACTCTAATTCTGAAATCGTACCTCTAATGCCAATCTAGGAGTCCTTTTATAGGCTCAAGGATATCCTAGTCGGTTTACAATTGATAACCTTGTACGACAAGTAATCTAAACATAGAATACAATTCTTTCCATAAACGAATATAACAGTTCTTTTGTTCTTGCAGTACTTTGACTTCATATTGCAGTACTTTGACTTTGTCTTTAACAGTACTTTGAGTCTTTGACTTCTTCCAGTACTTTGCAGCTTACAGTACTTTGATATCTTCAGTACTTTGATATCTTCAACACTTTCATATCCCAACAAATACTCTTACAGTATTAGGGTTTTGCAACCTTGAAGTGTATCGACCTTTAGATATAAAACTTACGTATATCTAACCTAACCTAGGACCTCCTTTTATAGACTACGGAGTCCTTTACATAATACAATACGTAACCTACAAGATAAATATCTTTACCATAGTTATCTAATACAATAAACTAAGCCGACTATACAAAACACTAGCAGTGGTTACAATATATCATCCGTGGTTACACACTACTACTAGCCGTGGTTGTCTTTATCAGCGGTTACATTCTTCTGTCCGTGGTTATATCAAACCTATCCGTGGTTCTAGTACTTAAAGTAATTCATGATTCAAGGAACCAAAAACCCAACATAAACCATACACTAACCGCATCTGATGACCACATGCATGTGGGTCAACATCCCGTTTACTTTCTGCGAATATGAGCCTTAAAGCATCCATTGAAACATTATACCGTAATTCGTTAAATAGAGTGCTCTTACAAGCATGCAGTTTCTTGATTTTGCTTATATTCAAAGAGGCTCGTATCGCAGTTTCTTGCGCAGCTATAATCTTGTCGACCGAATATAACAACGTGTCTAAGCGGACCGTGGAGCCCAAGTATAACTTCAACAAATAAGCGTGTTGACCCTCAACTCTACATGTTGTTGTTTGGCCGAAGCTGCGATATTGATCGGTAATGTACGACACAAACATGCGGTCGTAATCTCGCACGCCATTACGAATATACCGGAAAACATCTGAGAAAACAAAGAATTACTAAAGTGAGAAAACAATTCGAGTAGTTATTTATTAAATAATAATAAAAACAATGTATTATTAAATAACAATTCGAGTACCCTTTTTTTGGACCAATAAACCACGTAGGTCTGATAATATGCCTGAACACTTCTTCGGTCGGTGCTGTAATCATCGAATCCCATGTCAATCTAACGGACTCATACTCCTTTAACGTATCGAATCTGTGTCTGCAATGCTTTAGCACATTTTGATTGATATGCCATCGGCAGAGTAATTTGTTAGCGTTTGGGAATTCTTCTGCGCATGCCCCAAGCAACGCTAAATCTCTGTCGGTGACGATAACCCGCGGGTAGTATTGTTCTTGTATCACCAACTTAACACATTCCAACACCCAATTAATTAAATCAACTTCAGTACCGAACACCTATACAATATAAAAACACAACAACTTTTTTATTAATACATTTTCTTAAAAAAACTTTTAAAAAAACGTTTTCTTATAAAAACTTTTATATAAATACTTTTTTTTATGAATACTTTTCTTATAAAAACTTTTTTATAAATACTTTTTTTTATGAATACTTTTCTTATAAAAACTTTTTTATAAATACTTTTTTTATAAATACATTTTCTTATAAAAACTTTTAAAAAAAACGTTATTAACTTTTTTTTTATAAATGCAAACGTTTTAGATCTTGAAACCGTGTGTGGTTTTAATGTGTATACGTGTGTGGTTCTTAATGTGAAGACGCGTTTCATTGTGAAACCGTGTGCGCACATGGTTTTCTCTGTCTTGTTGGGGTTGATATTCACTCTTTTCTCTGTCTTGTTTGCAGTTGATATTCGCTCTTTTCTCTCACTTCTCTCACTCTCACCACTACTCTCTCTCTCTTAAAATATTAGATCTAACATTTTAGATCTAAAATTTGTATCTAACAAGTATTTTACTTGTTAGATTGTTGATGCTGTGGTGGTAGTGGCGATGATGTGGTGGTAGTGGTGAGGCTGTGGTGGTTACGTATGTTTCGTTGTTAAAGTTTTTAGATCTAAAACTATTTTTAGATCTTGAAACGTATATGTTGTTAAAAAAATGAGGTTTGTAAAAAAAACGTTAATTTTTTTTTATTTTCTTAAAAAAAATGTTTCGTTGTCAAAGTTTTGTATCTTTGTTGTGGTGATGATGTGGTGGTAGTGGTGAGGCTGTGGTGGTTACGTATGTTTCGTTGTTAAAGTTTTTAGATCTAAAACTATTTTTAGATCTAAAACTTTTTTTAGATCTAAAATTTTTTTTAGATCTTAACCTTTTTTTTAGATCTAAAACTTTTTTTAGATCTAAACCTTGTTTTAGATCTAAAACTTTTTTTGGATCTAAAACTATTTTTATATCTTGAAACGTATATGTTGTTAAAAAAAATATGAGATTTGTAAAAAAAACGTAAAATCTGTTTGATTTTCTTAAAAAAAATGTTTCGTTGTCAAAGTTTTGTACTGTTGTGGTGATGATGTGGTGGTACTGGTGAGACTGTGGTGGTTACGTATGTTTCGTTGTTAAAAAAAACTCTTTTTAAGTTTAAAAAAAAAAAAAAAAATCATCATTGCCTTTTAGATGTTTGTATGTTTGTTTAAGTTTTTTTAAGCTTATATGTTTGTATGTTTGTTTTGCAGGTTTGTCTGCATAGGAGGACCCTTTTGTTGTGGGCAAAGCCTACACAGGCACCTCACGTTATCCTTGGCAGGCACCCCACGTTATCCTTGGCATTACTGGATGGTAAAGTGATTCACTTTGCAACTTTAATGAAAAAAACTTAGTGTTTTGGTATAAAAAAATTCATTACTGGATGGTAAAGTGATTCACTTTGCAACTTTAATGAAAAAAACTTAGTGTTTTGGTATAAAAAAATTTCATTACTGGATGGTAAAGTCACCATTCAAGGTCATTTTGCAACTTTAATGAAATAAAAAAGGCAATGATGATTTTTTTAAAAAAAAACTTAAAAAGAGTTTTGGGAGAAAACTGAATTTGCAGCCAACATGAGCTATAAAGCTAATAATCTGAGCCTTTGATAAGTTGTTTACCTCTTGTGTGTTAAATGGTGAACTAGACATGGTGGTTGATTGTTGTTGTTGATCTGGACCACTAGTTGCTGTTGTTGGTTGATTGTTGTTGATCTGGACCACTTGTTTGTGTTGTTGCTTTCACCTGGGATTATATGGGGTGCCTGCCTAGGATTATATTGTTGTTGGTGTTGTTTCTGGACCACTTGTTGGTGTAGCTTGCTTTCACCTGTTATTTTATGGGGTGCCTGCCTAGGATTATATTGTTGTTGGTTGATTGTTGTTGGTGTTGTTGCTTTCACCTGGGATTGTTGGTTGATTGTTGTTGGTGTTGTTGCTTTCACCTGGGATTATATGGGGTGCCTTTGAGAATCTTAGTACACCTTGTGAACTTTTGAGAATATTAGTACACCTTGTGAACTTTTGCAGTGGTAATTTGTGAGAATCATGTTCAAAACGTGTAACTTGTGTAACTTGTGAAACCTGTGAAACTGGTGAGTCTTGTGCTTGTACAGTTGTGAGGCTTGTGCAGTTTTGTGAGGCTTGTGCAGATTTGTGATGCTTGTGCAGATTTGCGAGGCTTGTGCAGTTTTGTGCAGTTCATGTGAACTGGTGACTTTGTGCAGTTTGTGACTAAAACTTTTCCGAGGCGATGATGATTTTTGAGCCTAAAAAACTTTAAAAACTTTCGAGGCGATGATGATAAAACCGAATGGGACGGTAAAGTGAGATCAAATCTCACTTTGCAACCTTCGGGTTTGAGCCTAAAAATTTTCCGAGGCGATGATGATTTTTGAGCCTAAAAACTTTCCGAGGCGATGATGAAAACCGAATGGACGGCAAAGTGGGATAAAATCTCACTTTTGCAACCTTTGAACTGAGCCTCAAAAATTTTCCGAGTACGATTTTTTTTAAAGTTTTAAAACTGAATTTATATCATAAAAAAACTTGTAAAACCAAAAAAAAACTTGTAAAATTGTAAAACCAAAAAAAAAGTTATAAAAAAGTGGTATAAGTTATAAAAAAAACTGTACAAAAAACAGCATGTACAAAAAACTGTAAAAAAAACTTGTAAAAATAAGTGGTATAAGTGGTAAAAAATAAGTTGTAAAAAAACTTGGCACGGAAATCGAGAAACTAATCATTACCAATGATTGAATACCCATGATTGGCACGGAAATCGAGGCACCCTTTTGCAAAAGTGCAGCCACCCCTACCCATGGGGTGCCTGCATAGGAGGACCCTTTTGTTTTAGTAAAAGTTATAGTCAACTTGTGTCAGTAGCATTTAATACACATGAGTTGAAAGTCATGCTTCTCGTGCAAATAGCATATTTGTGTAGTGCAAATAGATAACCCCCTGCTACTAATCATACACTATTTCCACTAAACAAACCTTAGTCAAAACTTAGTCACAGCTTTCTTTATTGAAAATATAAAATCTAGATTATTAAAATTTTTAACTTTTTTATTGATGAGACAAAAGTGTGGAAAACTAGAAGGGGGGTTGAATAGTTTTACCAATTTAAAACTACCTTTTAAATATTTAGATCGACTTATGTCAATCTATTTGGTTGTTTATGTTGGACGTTGATAGATAGATATATAAACGTGTAATGAAATATAAAGAGTTAGAAGCACATCACCACGGCACAAGTATTTATAGTGGTTCGGCTACAAGGACACCTTCCTTGCCCTACTCCACTCCCCGAGTCACCTACTCGAGAGTTCGTAAACACTACACCAACTCCTTATGGTGGAGAAGCCTTCACAACGTCGCTTAACCTTTTTCCAGTACAAAGCTAAATACCGAGTTCCTTCACACCAAGGCGAACCACACCTAACACAACGTCGCCTACCCTTTATACGGTGCTAGGCTAACCACCAAGTTCTTTCACACCAATGAGAACTAATCCTATCACAACGTCGCCTACCCTTTATTAGGTACTAGGCTAAGCACCTAGTTCCATTACTATGGAGGAACTACTACCCTTCACAACACAACACCTAATATCAAGGAGATCCACACCTTGTTATAACACCATCAAGGATATCACCATCCTTGGAAGTAAACAAATACTTATATGTATAACGATGCACCTCATCGATTATACGACATAGGCATTCTTCACAAATGCCACTTAATTTGATTCTTAGGCATCCTTCACTAATGCCTTTGACACAACGCTTGGCACTCTTCACTAATGCCTTCGTCTTGACACCTTTAGCATTCTTCACTAATGCTCTTGACACGGACGATAAGCACCTTTCACTAATGCTTTCATCTTGACACTTTCGGCATCCTTCACTAATGCCTTCAACCAAACATCTACGGAGGAAGAAAGAACTATCAACAAGAGAACCTTAGTTGTCTTGATGATGACGAAGCATGGCAACTCATGGACTTGAGCTTGCTCGTCTTCAAGAAGTGGTGATCTCGCCTTTAAGAGGAACCTAGAGAATCACACAAAAACAAAAGACAAACTACATAGATCACTTGGATCTGAGGTTAGAGGGTTATAATACTTGGGGAAGTATGTGTGTAAAGTGGTGAGTAGAAAGGAAGAAATGGCTCTTTATTTATAGAGAATTTTTTCTACTGTTCCCCGGATCCCGCGGATCCCTCCCACAAGGGATCCGGCTAGCACAAAGCCAGGGATCCGTGGGACGCTCCTCTTTACCCATGGGTATTTTTGGTTATGGGTCATGGGTCATGGGTTATGGGTTGATCCATGGTTTTCTTTCTAGATACAATGTATCTCAAGGATACAATGAACTTGGTTAGGTGGTATATATAAAACCATGGGTTATGGGTCAATACCATTTGCTAGTTTTTACCCATTTTAGTATATATTTGTTTTTACCCATTTTAGTATACTTAGTTTAAGTATATGCTAACCCAATATGTAAACATTAGTTGTTGTACATATGTATCTAAATCATAAAATCACTTATACTTGTTTTAGTGTTTTATGTGAAAACGTAAGTGTGTTAGGAACCTATTGACTCAAACTATTTACGTATTCTATTTCAAACTATTTACGTATTCTATTTGTTTCGTTAAAATGATTTTACGTTTGTTATCCACAAAACAGTAGAAGATCGTAAAATATAAATAAACGTTTTTACGGCTTATTTGTATTAACAATCTCCTCCTTTTTGTTGATGACAAAAAATAAAATTATTTTAAGAATAAAACTAAAATTCGTAGTAAATTTGAATTAGTAGTTTTTACTTTCTTCTCCCCCTTTTTGTCGAAACAAAAAGTGTTAAAAGAAACCAACACAATTTTTATAAGAAAAATATGTAAAAATGTAAAGAGAGCAAGTGACGGGAATGGTACTCGTCTCAACTCCCCGTTGACGAGTCCATCCCTTTGAGAGGGTGTCAAGGACATTACATAAAATAAACTAATTGTGTTTGCAAATGGTTCGTCTAAGTGACGAAAACATGCTCCCCCTTGAAGATTGCAAAGTTGCAATGGGGTGTCATGAAGTATAATCCAAAATCGGATTAAGTTGCAAATGTTTTTGCAATATCGTTTGACACAAAGCTCCCCCTAGCTTTATGGTGTCAAAATCTTCATATGTATTTTGAAAATCTACAAAGTAAAGGTTAGAAAACAAGAGTATAATGCCTAATTTCCTGCAAATAAAACTCAAGTTAGTAGAAATTTGTGCTTCTGTACCACGGATCCCACGGTTCCCTTCTTGGAGGGATCCGGCTAGGCATTTTGGAGGGATCCGGCTGTCTGTTGACAGTTTCTTCAGTAATGAGAGTGTTTCAATCAATGCTAATGAAGATGTGAAGTAGTATATGATATAGCAAGCACAAAGCACAAAACAATTATGGAATATAGATATTCATTCAATAAAAACAAGAGCTGATCAAACAAATCTCCAAAACTAAGAGAATGAACTAGCCATACAAGTGTTACTAATGCTAATGAGTTACCCAAACTCAAAATTCAACTAAAAGCTTGATGATGATCAAGGATGAGATAAGTTTCCTAAACGTTCTAAGTTTGAGCTTGTGACTATGATGCTCATTGTAGTTTAGGCTTGTTGACATCTTCGAAATGTTCGAGGAGGTGATAAAACATGAAACGTTGCTCTTCACGTAGTTCATGTATCAACCTTTCAACATGTTTACAATGATAGTAATCCTTGTCATGGTTTTGAATTTCTTGAAGTGGAAGTTCAAGTAAAGTGGGTTGAGGATCTTCAAATGAAGGAGGAATTGGTGGAGGCTCATTAAGTAATGGCTCTACAATGTTTGAGGGTGGAGGTAAAGAAGCATCAACTTCCATATGGTCGGGTGGTTGACTTTGATGTCTTCTCATAATCCAAAATGGACTATTGGGGGTATTAGAGAGTTTGATATTGGGTCAAGTGTTGATTCAACACTTTGATTTTGTTGCCCAACCTTTTTAAGTGAGTTTGTTGGTAGTGGTGGAAGGTGAGATGGCCAAGGAGGTAAGTCTTCTCCATTGTGAGAATGTGGAGATGATTGTGAGGTGGCTCTTGGCACCAATGATGTTGGTTGAGTTGTGGAGGGTATGTTTGGTTTGGTAGAGTTTGGTGATGAAATCCTAGTGGGAACAATTTTCTTGGGAATTAGTTTGATTGGTTTCCTTGGTGTAGGGGAAATCCTAGCATTAGTGGACTTAACCGGAGATGATTCAGTTGAGGAAACTTCGTGTATGATCCTAGCAAGTTTCTTGGGTGGTTCTTGAGTGGATGAGTTAGCACTAGGAGCCTTTCTCATGATGAAATGACTAAGGAAAATAGTTGTAATTGCTGATAATTGTGTTTGTGTTTGATGACTAAAGTGATCTTAGCAATATGGCTTATAAAGGGAAGAACTTGGCAAGTGCATTTAAGACTTAAGCTACTAAGATTCTTAGAGATGTGATGATTAACATGCAAAAGGTTGAAGTTCAAAGTTTCACTGATCTAGGAACTCATTTAAGATGAGATGGAGTGTTTGAGTTAGGAAGATGAGTTGAAATGATTGCTTTAGCAAGGTTTGACATAATCTGTCACCTGGATCCCACGGTTCCCTCACTTGAGGGATCCGTCTAGGCTAATCCTAGGGATCCGGCTCTCAGCAGTTATGACAGGTTAGAAATCAAGTTTCTAAAATCTAGATCCTATATTATTTTGAGTGTTTCAGTCCTCCTAAGTTCCTAAGATGAGGGTACACTTGAATGATCAAGAGTAATGAGTGTTATAGCAAATGATTGCTTTTTATGGAAGGAAGATGGGACTAGATGACCACCAATGGATGTTCAAGGATAACACTAAGAGCTTTGGTGGTGTCAAGTTATAATAAATGATCCTAGAGATCAGATTTTAGCTTGAGGTGAAGTTTGAAAATTCCTTAAAAATCACAAGACTTTGAAAAACTAATTTTTGACCTACTTTGAGATAAAGATGACTAGAAACAATTTCCTAAAATTGTTCAATATGTCCACTTGGGTGTTTTGAAAGATAATAAACAATTTGTGAGTGTTGAAGCGGAAATATGGTGAGTTTTGATGTGTTGATAAATCAAGATGCATTTCGACTAAGATCTTAAGTAAGCCATAAATGAGTCTAAGCCTTTCTCATCCTTGAAGTGGACTTAGTTGGGTTCTAATATCATATGTTTAGCTAATGTGATGCTATCTAGAAAGTTATCTAGATGTAAGGGATGCTGTATTGCTGATCTGATGTCACGGATCCCACGGTTCCCTCAAGGGAGGGATCCGTCTAGGCTAATCCTAGGGATCCGGCATCTGCAGATCAGAATCTTCACAGAATTGATGTGCAGATTTTGCACACTAATAAATCGTTAAGCTAAGCAATAAGAACAAGCATGTCATCACAAAGCACCACTTATAAAAACATGATAAAGTAATACTATCCAAATTACCACAAATCAAAGTGCTAAAACGTAATCATTCATACATAAAATAAAAGAAAATAAGCATATTCCTAATGTCTGTTTCGTCAATCCTTTCTTTTCCTTTTTGACGGCTTAGTGAGGTTGTAAGCAAGGTTTTGAATCATGCCCCTCATTTGTTTGAATTCCGCGGTTTCGTTTGAAATGGTTGGAAGTTGTTCGTAGTAATCAAAGGGTTCCAATTTGATGTTGGCTATGGGGTCGACATCTTCTTCTTCTTCATTTTTCTTCTTCTCCTTTCGAGGAGTCCGAGAGAGCTTTAGGTTTATTTCCATTGACCTTGAAGCGTTTAGAGGGTATTTTGGTAAGAGGTACCATTACATGATCGGCAAGGAAATGATCATTGTTGATAGGGGATGGTTGCAATGCACTAACATACTTACAAAGTCGTGTTAGGAGCATACCATATGGAAGTACCATGTTGGAAGCTTTGAATACCCCAGCCATTCTCCTTACCATGTAATAGGCGAGATTAAATGGCTTTTGATGGATAAGACAATAGATCATTTGCACAAGACATGCGTTTGGATGATCTTTGTTTCCAACTAGACTTATGACGTTTTCCATAAGGATTTCTTCCCATTTTCTATACATGGGATGGATTTCTAAAAGTTCCATTTGAAAAGGATTACGGTGAATGAGTTTCTTGTTTCGGTCGAAACGGGATTGGTCGGCTCTTATTTTGAAAATGGTGTCTCAGATGGTTTCAGGTTCATCAAGAGGAGTATGGTACATTGGTTTAGAATCAAGTGCAAGGTTTTGAGTGTTAATTGCCCAATCTTGAGAGTACATACAAATTTCTTCACAAGAAATGCGAAGAATTTGAGCAAAGGTGTTGAGAGGAAGAGTAAAGTTTCGTGTATTGATGATGAAAACGATTGAAATGCTATCATCGAAGTTTCGAATGATCCTAATGCTTCTATAAAACTCAAAGATGAAGACCGGACAAATTTGTTCATCAATGTCAAGAAGACAATCAAAATTGATTGCCGAGAAGACTTTACGAATGTCGGTATCCTCAAGGAAACATTCCTTGACTACACGACCTTCGTGGATAATTCGTTTTTCGAGCTTTTTGAAGACCTTGCGGTCGGTTTTTGAGAATTCCTCATTTCGATAATAATGAGTAAGGTAATGGACGGTATCATGATGATCTTGTTAAGTGGCTTTAGGCATGGTTGATCCTAAAAACACAAAATTTTCAATTAGGTAAGATTAGTTGAGGTGGGTTTATGGTTTTGATTTGTATTAACAATGTTGTGAACACAATGTGAACTTAGTTATGTTAAAATCCCCTTTTCATGATTAATTTTGAAAAACCCTAATTAAACTAATTGATTAGAGATTTGTGAAACCATAAACCCTAGAATGAGGATCATGAAAATTAGAACAAGTTAATGTAATTACTTACAATAGTGTTCTAGGAAGGAATACTTGAGAGTATGGAATCCAATGAGGATGAAATTAGTGTTTTAGTCGATTTTGTGTTAAGTGAGTAGAGGGAAAAGATCAGTGGTGATTTTTGAAAGCGTATAGCTGAGTTCTGTTCCACGGTTCCCCCGGATCCCTTGTATTTAGGATCCGGCTAGTACAACTAGAGGGATCAGGCTACTGTGGACAGAAAAAGGGTTGTTTGGCATTATTTTTGTAGTAGGCTTATAAACTAGCTTACAAAAAATAGTTTGGAGGTATTAGATGAAGATTGTTTTTGGATGACGGGTTTTTGATGAATCACATATCGAGGGTTCATATGTGACGACGGCGTTAGTTTGAAGAATCAAAAGGAATACTATTCCCGATGATGAATAATACGGAAAAGTGACGAAAGAGACTTCTAACGATGCTAGTAATTATTAAACAAAGAAAACTATGAAATAAATTAAACTCATGTAACCTATCTAATGAAAAGTAAAACATACCTCTATGCTTCTTGGTTTGGCATAATACCAAAAATACTTCATGAGCTTTTAAAGTAATCCTTTGTACTTGGTGTACGTAAGTTGTGATTACTTTTAGATCCTTCCTTGAATGTTGACTTCATTATTCTTTGAATAGAGATGAAGGTTTTGAAATGATTCTAGCATGAAGATTTCATGAAACAAAAATTGTTAGAATGATCTATCAATTTCCAACAAAATGACTTAAAAGAAAATACGACCTTAAAAAAAACTTTCTTTGTAGTTTTCAAACATACATGGATCGTATCAAGTCTTTAAAGTACAACATACTTTAAGAAACTTGGAAACGAAGCTCTGATGCCAATTGTGGAAAACTAGAAGGGGGGATTGAATAGTTTTACCAATTTAAAACTACCTTTTAAATATTTAGATCGACTTATGTCAATCTATTTGGTTGTTTATGTTGGACGTTGATAGATAGATATATAAATGTGTAATGAAAGATAAAGAGTAAGAAGCACATCACCACGACACAAGTATTTATAGTGGTTCATCTACAAGGACACCTTCCTTGCCCTACTCCACTCCTCGAGTCACCTACTCGAGAGTTCGTAAACACTACACCAACTCCTTATGGCGGATAAGCCTTCACAACATCGCTTAACCTTTTTCCGGTACAAAGGTAAATACCGAGTTCCTTCACACCAAGGCGAACCACACCTAACACAACGTCTCCTACCCTTTATACGGTGCTAGGCTAACCACCAAGTTCTTTCACACCAAGGAGAACTAATCCTATCACAACGTCGTCTACCCTTTATTAGGTACTAGGCTAAGCACCTAGTTCCATTACTATGGAGGAACTACTACCCTTCACAACACAACACCTAATATCAAGGAGATCCACTCCTTGTTATAACACCATCAAGGATATCACCATCCTTGGAAGTAAACAAATACTTATATGTATAACGATGCACCTCATCGATTATACGACCTAGGCATTCTTCCCAAATGCCACTTGATTTGATTCTTAGGCATCTTTCACTAATTCCTTTGACACAACGCTTGGCACTCTTCACTAATGCCTTCGTCTTGACACCTTTAGCATTCTTCACTAATGCTCTTGACACGGACGATAAGCACCTTTCACTAATGCTTTCATCTTTACACTTTCGGCATCCTTCACTAATGCCTTCAACCCAACATCTACGGAGGAAGAAAGAACTATCAACAAGAGAACCTTAGTTTTATTGATGATGACGAAGCATGGCAACTCATGGACTTGAGCTTGCTCGTCTTCAAGAAGTGGTGATCTCGCCTTTAAGAGGAACCTAGAGAATCACACAAAAACAAAAGACAAACTACATAGATCACTTGGATCTGAGGTTAGAGGGTTATAAAACTTGGGGAAGTATGTGTGTAAAGTGGTGAGTAGAAAGGAAGAAATGGCTCTCTATTTATAGAGGAATTTTTCTATCTTGTTCCCGGATCCCCTTGGATCCCTCCCACAAGGGATCCGGCTAGCACAAAGCCAGGGATCCGTGGGACGCTCCTCTTTACCCATGGGTATTTTTGGTTATGGGTCATGGGTCATGGGTTATGGGTTGATCCATGGTTTTCTTTCTAGATACAATGTATCTCAAGGATACTATGAACTTGGTTAAGTGGTATATATAAAACCATGGGTTATGGGTCAATACCATTTGCTAGTTTTTACCCATTTTAGTATATACTTGTTTTTACCCATTTTAGTATACTTAGTTTAAGTATATGCTAACTCAATATGTAAACATTAGTTGTTGTACATATGTATCTAAATTATAAAATCACTTATACTTGTTTTAGTGTTTTATGTGAAAACGTAAGTGTGTTAGGAAACTATGGACTCAAACTATTTACGTATTCTATTTGTTTCGTTAAAATGATTTTACGTTTGTTATCGACAAAACATTAGAAGATCGTAAAATATAAATAAACGTTTTTACGGCTTATTTGTATTAACAAAAAGGATGCTAAAAGCTGCATTAATTGAATTTCACCAAAAATTTCAAAACAAAAAAAAAATCATTCAAAACATATTTACATCGTTGGATCCTTATTTGCAGTTTACAAACACAAACAATTGCAAGATTTTGAATAGAAACAAATAAAAACACACATTTGAACAAACCCGAACACTAACACAAAATTACATGAACACACACACACGAACAATTGGTGGCCGCGTTATGGTTGGGAGTGGCGGTGGTCCGTGACAGTTGCGGCAACAGTTGGTGATGGTGTCAGGGTTGGCAGTGGGGGTGGTGGTTATGGTTGGTGCGATTGGCGGTGCTTTTGGTGGCGCGGTGGTGCGGTGGTGGTGGCAAGGATGGAGACAACTGTGTTTGGTTGTGTGGTTGAGGCATCGGAAGGTGACATAAATAAATGGTGGTTGGAGGCAGCAATTAGTGGTGTCATGGGTTATGAGGAGGGAGGAAGGAAATCACTGGGTTTTAAAAGAGTGGCTAGGTTTTTAGTTTTTTTAGGAGTTGTTACAGTTTTCAAGAAAATGTAAAAAATTAAAATGATTACTTAATAAATTAAGGGTATATTTAGTGGATTAATTGGGTATATTTATGATGACCCATTCTTATCACTTGCCAAACTCCTTTTTTTTGCCACGTAACTTTTAACACCAACATCATTAAAATCATTCTCCATCGTAACATGTCATAACACTTTTTTTTAGACCCACCATAGTATTTTAATTTCCATTCTTTTAAGCCAAATAATGTTTTATTCATTAAAAAATTAAAATTACACAAATTATTTTATACCAACTAATTACACAAATTATTTTAAATAGATATGCATACATGAAAGTTTTAGTATACATATACAAAGTTTCTAAATTATAAAGGTTAACTTTGAAATTTGAATATTTATAAAGGTTTAATATATATATATATATATATATATATATATATATATATATATATATATATAGATCAAATAAGAAGATTACTTAAAATAAGATGGAATAAGAAGAACTATAACCGCAAATCCGAGATGCACCGACCTAAATTAGATGCATCCCTATAATCTTAGATGCATTATAACGCACCATAGTGTGTTTTCTAGCTTTTAATCAGATGCATATACGAATATTAGATGCATTTCATGATTTCTATTATTTTTTGTTCCTCTGCACGTGCCGAAATCATGAAAATCAATTTGCACCATCTATACATCAAATTAACTTTCGAAACTCAAGATGTTGCATCTATATGAATAGAAATGCATCTAATGCAAGTCGTTGCATCTCAAATGCGTGGTTTTGGTCACTTCTCACCACTTCTTATTTTAATTTACTTCTCACTGGATCCCTACCCTATATATATATATATATATATATATATATATATATACACACACACACTAGATGTCGAAGCCCGCCCGATGGGCGGGCATGACTTGTAATTGTAATTTTGATTGTGTTAGTTAACGGAAAATTATTTTTAAGGACGTGGTCATGAATTGTAATTGCGATTTTTATGGTGTTAGTTAATGGAATACCCTTCTGAATCAGAGTGTTCGTTTGTATAAGCATCAAGAAAATGTAACTACTACTGTCTCAGAGAAGTAATGTGCATTTAAGATACCCGACTATAACATCTGTTGTTATTCAATTATCCTTTTGAGTGTTGTTACTAAAAGAAAATAAATAGGAAAAAGTAACCTTTTTGACACCTTAATGAAACCTTTAATAATCACTTTTTATGAATAACAAATATTAGCATCACAACAATCAATAATTGTATTATGAAACCTGCAAAAATCAATAATTGTTTTATGATCACATAGATTTTAGGATTGTATTATACACGAATGAACACGAAAAAATATGGGAGGTAAAATAAATATTGCTTACCAATGTATAATATAGTTCAAAAGAGTTTCCAAGTCTATATGTTTTAATACAATACGATAGACACTTATTATAATTCATGTTCAAAAGAGATAAATTATAAGAAAAATCAGGAAATTACCAAAACAGATGTTGGTAAGCATATGTAGACTGGCTAGCAGATCAAGGGAGTCTACATTTGGGGGTGGAAGGGTCGGAACCAATGAGAGTCAAAAATGGTCGCCCTCCTTGGTTAACCTCAACATGGAAAACCTCATCCATGGTAACATTGTCAGTTTTTCTGTAGATGACTCAAGTTTTGTATATGTGAGCTTAAACTTAGTTTTATACTATCATTATTTTTCCTCCTTTTCCTCCCCTATACAACAGATCAAGCTAAAGCATGATTTAGACACCATATTCAATTCCATTCAGTCTATCAGTCATAATATTCAAAACAAACAAACCAACAGATGCCAATAATTTAATATGGAAATATTTTCAAATACAAATAAAAGTATTTTTAGGCTCATGTGAAGAGTAGCATACTTATTTGTCAGATCTGTCCAAGTTCACAATAAATATAAGGTTGTAGTTGCATCAATATGAAATGATATAGTACTTACCTAAGAATTTAGAGGTTTCCAGTACAACATACAAATCTTTCCCATTCAGTAGTTGCATCAATATGAAATGATATAGTACTTACCTAAGAATTCAATGGATGCCAGTATAACATACAACTCTTGCCCATTCAGTATGGACTCTCGGGCATTAACCAACTCACCAAATCGTTGCAAGCATCCAACTCCAACTCTGGAGATGTTTGAATTTGCATAGGCGGTGCACGAGCAGTTATCCTAGCAAGCTACCTCACATTCCTAGAGGCTCATGCTACCATCAAACACAACATTTTGTGTGTAATTTCATGCTTGCAAACTTTTGAAATTCCTCTCCGAGTCCATAATTGAAGGTTGAAGGCTCTGCTCCGTCTACATCTGTTAGTCCAATTATATAGATGTAGTTCTTTTAGTCTTTTGAGTTCAAAACCTTTCAAACATATATAATTTTGATAAGTGGTATTACTACAGCTTCTGAATGGACCACATATTCCATAGTTGTCACAATAATCATAGGGTAGGGTAAGATCTCGCATCCACTCTTTGTTGAGCATAATTGCCAGACCTCAAGCTCACTAGGAGTCAATATCATCCTTAATGAGGTCGTGAATGAAAACATCTCCTTATGGTCCATGTTGAGTGATGGCGGAGACTTCAAAATGACTCCACCGAGTACATAGCTTGTTGGAACCTAAAACATAGGCGGACAACTTGAACATAAGACATAAAAGTTAGGTAGTCGCATACAAAAGTTTTAGAATAGTAGAAACATTTTCTAGATTAATGAGTTTGTATAAAGTTGATCAGTACATGAAATATATACGAAGTTTCCAATTAGCTAATAGTCTTTTATAAAAGTAAATAGTTTGACATTACAACGATCATTAACCAAAATAACAAATTTCATAAATATTGTTAATAATCTTACTTTCCAGATATTGTATTTGGACAACTTTCTTCCCAAAAAGCAGATCATGTTTTGTCGGTAGTTCTTGCTATAACATCTTTCTAAAAATCAGATGTTACAAATTTTGTGAGCTTCATCCGGGGATTATGTAACAAGTTCAACCACCTGATTAAGCCATGTTTTCCAACATATATTATCAAAAAATTTATATGCAATATATATATTGAAGAGGTAGCATCAACAAAATGGCAACATCACCATAATGACTCAAAGTGGATAACACCACACTTCACATAAATAAACTTGAACCTGTCTTCTTCGTTGTATATAGTTTCACATTATCATCAACCTTAGGGCTCAAAGGTCATAATTTTAAAGGTCACATCACCTGCTGACAATTCTTTTGCCCATTCTTTTGTAAACCTCTCGTCATCATTCCAACCAGTTATTTTTTCTTGGGGGTTTCCATTTCAACTTCCGAGTATGTTCTCTTCAGAATCTATTTTTTCCCAATCACTAAATGTAACAACTTGAACGTTCCTATTTTCCAGAAATTGACTAAATCCTTCTCTGCCTGGCTTTGACGATGCAAATTTTAGTTTTTTTTCGCTATGTCCTTAGAGATGCTGGCCACCTGTCATTTATTCAACCAATCTCATGATGACATATCATAAAGCCATTTCATCATGGCCATTGTTAAGAAAGATTCCTGAAAACAGAATATAGTAGAGTTCCTTTATACTTGAGTAGCCAACTTGAGATTTTGCCATATTGATTATTTCTTTATAAATTGGTTGAAAGATACCCAAAGTCTTTTTATAATGAGAACAACCTCCTAAATCGCTTTAGTCAAACATCTAGATTATTGTTGTAGTAATATTTTTTTTTTCGTATTTCTAGTAAACACACTCAAGGTTGGTTTATAATGCAAACAACATCGGTGTTTTTTGGTAAACACAATGCTGCTAGGACCTTTGGACCTATAGTAAAACATATATGTTACCCAACCCACAAATCTTGCCATCAATATCAGCCATAGTTCAATAATACGACTATACCTTCATCTGTCTGGTTGTAGAAGGTGGTTTGAGAATATTCAGCATCAATATCTTCAATAGCATTGCTCCCTATCGACTGAAATTCAGCAGTGCAGCTCAGATAACATTCAGCAGAACCATTTGTGTATTTTACATTTGCGTTATTATATTTTTCCGGCTTTACGCCCGAGTATCCAACGAACTATTTTCTTGATTGGCATCGGGCTGCGAATTTGACAAAATATGTTGATAATGGAAGGAAAAAATTGGAACCGTTTAGATATTATCCCGTCTTTTTAACAGATTCACGCCTTGTGGAGCTGAAAAGAACATAAGACATGTGTGACATACTAAATTGATGAAAAGAACTACTAAAAGGTAAATTAAAACAACTCAAACTTTAGGGTAAGTCAACAGATCAATGCCCATGTCATCACATTAAAAGATAATACTCACTGATACAGAAATATGTGACCCCCTAAAATTTAGAAAGGAAGTCCTTCACCTGCTGATAAAGCGAAGTGTCAAAGATGCAAGTATACTGAAATACTTAGCTCAACAACCTATATGCCTATACAATATCACATGCCAACTTGACGCCATTTGAAAAATTGGAGTGATATTTCATACGCATATATATTTAGAAAAATAATGATCAATCCCATATAAAAAGGCCAAAAGCTAGAGACCAGCATATAAATTTGAAGATCAATATCATAAAAACTCTTTTATGATGTCTACTTATAGAGTGAGTGGTTTCAGAAATGACTCTAAGCAGAAATCATACAAAGCAACTTAATATGATTCTTGAACTAAAAAACATCTTATATTTTCATTGCAAAAGACTTTACAAAACCTTGCCAATAAAGACTCACTGATTCATCCCATTATATGCATTATTTAGTTTTTACCTTTGCCCTTTTTTACCCTTCTTCCCTTTGCAGTTTTTTCCTTTCCCTTTTTTGTTTTTTGCTTTCTGAGGGTTACCACCACTGGTTGATGAACACACAAATGATTTAGCAGCACGCACATGTTACATGGTAACCCCAGGTTGCTGGGGAGTTTGTGTTTCTTGGTGCAGCTCGGGAGTTGGTGCATACACAGGTCCAGAACCAACACCGCGCTGAGATGGTGCAATTCCTCAAGGAGCCTGTTGTTGTTGAGGCCCTCCACCTTGACCTAGTTGCTGCTGTTTTTCACCAGGAAATTGCTGAGGAGCCATGCCACCTCGTCCTTGTGGTGGTGTACACATAAAAATGGACTATTTTTTTTTAATAACACTGATTGTCGTTGTTAAGTTTTGTGAATTAGATTCAAGAGCTCTTGCAAATATCAATTGTGACAACTCGTAAATTCCTTGATGGATCGTAATTGGTGAAACATCAATTAGAGCGATCGTTTGATTTAATTAGAGATACGAGTCATGTTATATATCGTTTTTATTGGAAAAATTATTTTAAAAACAATAGCGTAACTCTCGAGTCACGAATCCCTCGTTTACTAGTCAAAATGAGCCCCAAACCTAATATAACGAAATTTTTACGAAGTTTCATCTATAGTCCTTGTGATAGTTTCATAAACGCTCCTCTCACTTTCAATGGTACAAGAGTAGCCTCTCCTTGTAGTATATATACTCCTACTCCCCACCACTCTCCCATTTCCCACTTTCTCACTCTCTCTCTACAAAAGACACACACACAAATACTCTCCTCTCTCTCTCTCTAAAATCCGGCCATCCCATCTAGGGTTCCTGCGCCGTCACCGGAATCCGGCCAAATTCCGGCGACCTCCAATAATTACACCACTCATCCCATCTTGTAGATCGGGATCCCGTGGTTCCTTTTTCATAACATACTCACATTAAAACCCACGTACGCGCTCCCCATCTCAAATTTTAATCTCGGATTATTAGGGTTTCCAGGGGAAAAACGTTTTAAATAGTCTTGCTTGATTCTTGGTATACGAGTCGTACTTGTATGGGACACCAACGAAGCTACCTCGTCTCTTTTTCTCTCACGGTAAAATAAGGAACCCATTAGTTTTTTTTTTGTTTTGGTTCATTACATATATCGTTATTTCTTTATTTTCGTGGATATAAAGATGTCAATACAAGATTTTAAAATGTTATGTGAAAATGAGAATCAACCGGATATAAACATATATTTGTGTTTGCAACTCGAGGTTAAAACAAGTAAAACTTAGTTATTGAAAACTGCTTAGTGTGTGTCGTGGTAAGCAGATTCGCAAGAGTCTGAGATTGGTCCTTTTCGGCTAGTGATATCTTGTGTGGGTGGATAATCGGGTCAGACCCGACTAGGGTTTCGGGTTAAAACTAGTCAATGGGTGTGGCTTTGTAGGGATAGGTTTTGGATTGATGGACCAGGATAGATCCATGTTAGTCCTGTGTCGGGTTGGTCCCATGGCGTCGAGTCGAATCTGTCACGGGTTGAATCAGTAAACCGGTTCGAGTTTGATAAAAGGTTTTTCTTGATTTTGGTTGATTAAGGGTCGATGGGCTGTTTGGGGTTAGAAACGGTGTGGGTCGGGTCAAGTTGACCCGAATGTTAAATTAGTAATTTGCTTTGTGTTGATTTATGAGTCGGGTTATAATTAGAATTACACATTGGATACTATGGATATATCAAGAGGTGTAATTACGAATCATAATTTAGACTTAGTCAATTATTGGACAATGAATATTTATTTAACGTTGGATAACTTGGTCAATTAGACCTAAATGGATATAACAAATGTTAGACTCGAACGAATAATGAACGAGTTACTTATAAAACGAGACGATATACGTTAATAACTAACTATGTGATTAATAAATGGATATAGTATAATTCGTATTTCGTTATAAATTATAAGGTTCAACACGGTTTATGAATTAAGAATGACATTAGATACCCGAGATATATTGGTTATGAGTTATACTATATTAAATGTTTTGGCTTGAACAAGTATAAGGTATTAGACTTGGAAATGGGTTTAATATATTTGTTTTGTGATATGCTTAAATGTTCTATTTTCTCATGTCAACTTATGACGGGATGTTTTGATATATAAATTGTCAACAAATACGGTTTTATTTAGTTAAAAACCCTTATTATCTACGATAATAATTGGTGTTTTATAAATACAAAATATATTTTATAAACTTGTCGATAACAGTTATAATGATTAGTATGTCGTATTTTATTAAACGTTTTGGTTTTAATAAGTTAGTATAATTGTTTTTGCGATAAAACTAAATATTCCGTTTTCACATCTAAGTTGCTATCAAATTATATAACTATATATATTATTGACGGATATAGTTTAATCTATTATAAACCCTTATTAGATACTATGGTAACTCGTGTTTTATAATATATGTTAGCTTTTATAAACTTGTTTGGAAGTATTATTTTGATAAGATAACTCGTTAAAATCGTAATGGTTTGGGAACGTTGGAATAAACGAACGTATCATTTATAGTACACTACTATATATACAATGTGAGAAGTACTTTCTTATAAACTTGTGTAATTACGAATAACAATTGGAAAACCTTCATTGATTGAGCGATAAATGAAAACTTGTCTTTGGTTATTAAACATGTATGTTTGGGGATTATTGGGTAAATTGCCGAAACTTATCAATTAACCTATTTATGTATCATAAATAGATGTCGTCATTTCCTAGTCTTTGACTAGCTTGAGTATTGTCGGCATTTCTTGACTTTGTCGATGTCTTTACCTTTTTGGCGTGAGTTATGGTCCGCAACTCCATTTATGCATAAAATGAGTCGAGATAACCGCAACTCCAAATCGTTTTCATATAGGCACACACTAGAACCAAAACGCTAACTTTGTTCTCATTTTTAACATGTAAATTCTTGCTCATAGGAATAACCATGGTAGCCGCAAAATTCTATGATCACAAGGATACTCTTAACTACATCCCTAAACACCACAAAACCAAGGGCCTCTCCAAAGAACAAGTCGAAATCTTTAAGAGTCTAGAGCAAAGGTACTTCCATGAGGGTAGAACCATTCACTCCTCCTTTGTCGACGGAACCAATCTCTGTCAAGAACTTGCCACCATTCACTTCGATTGTCTCCTTGACATTGATGAACCCATTTGCCCTAGGTTTATTTTAGAGTTCTATGCTAGTGTTACGGCCTTCATTGATGAGGATGATGAATTTGGTCTTAGGTTTAGGATCAATCAAAACGACTACTCCATCTCCTTAAGCCAATTTGCTCAAGTACTAGGAATTCCCAACCAAGGTACATGTGTCTACTCGGATAAGTGGTCACTCACTATCCTTGATGCAATCAATGACCGCTCTCTCCCCTATCAAACTCCTTTAGCGGATAAGGATGTCATCCGTGAGAACCTTTTTAACGCAAGGGCCGCTCCAACCCGTGTCACCCGAAAGGGAAAGGAAGTAAACCGAGATCCATATGGTATGGAGCTCAATGAACTTAAGCCCGAATTCAAGAAATGGGAGGAACTTTTTAGAGCCAATGTCATTAGCACTATTGGAAATAGGGACCATATCAATGCTTGCCTTTGTCACATGCTCTACAACTTGTCCACCCGTCAACCATTCAATTTAGCTTACTACATTGCTAGGAGAATGATTGACATTCCAACTCAAGGATCGGTTGCTCTTCTGTAACACCCCCAAAAATCGGGTTTTAGCGGAAGCATACAAGTTTTGGGTGCTACTAATCGGTATCACAACACAAGCATAGAGTAAAAGGTTTTTCTTAAGAAAACTCATTTATTTAATAAAATCAATGTTTACAATAAAATTTAATGCGGAAATAGGCCCATAATAAATAAACGGTCCCCAAATACAAATATCAGAGTCGTCTATGACCATGCCATGCCATTGCCCAAGCGCATCCAAAAGTAAACAATCGCCTCAATACCTGAGAATACACGCTAAAAGTGTCAACACGAGGTTGGTGAGTTCATAGGTTTTCATAAAAGTATTTCGAGTTCAAAAGATCCTTTCGATCATTGTGGCGCCCACAATATCGCGAAAACAAGGTTTACCTTTAAGCAAAAGAATAGAAAGGTGGACCACAAGGTTTTCAAGTGCAAATCATTTCTCATAAACAAGTCAAATTTAATCAAGGCATACCCTGCCTAATTCACAGTATCAAAACATTTATCCGCAAAAATAATTCATAAACAACCACTTGGACCATCTCAAAATCAAACACTACAACGAATATAGTGTCACGCAAGCTTAACTATTACGCAGGTTAAGTTATAAACATTTAAGCAACCATCACGCCCTAATCACATTTATAAACCGACATGTTATACGTCATGGCAAGTTGGTGCATCCACAAATCCGGGTGAAATCCCTGGCAAGTTGGGCAACCAAAGTCCAGACGGGGTGGTCAACCACGATAGATCTATCCATAACATTCGCACCATCCTGAGCCAGGATGTAACAATTCGTAACAACACTTGGGCTTCTAACCTTAACCTATCACGTAATAGCTTACAAAACATTTCCAGGTCCAATCAAAACAGTTTTCAAGCACTTGTGTCCACATAATACATATTTAAACCAAATCACGCATTTCATCAAACCAAGTAACAATCATTTATTCAAATAAATCGAGCATTTGCATTTAATAAAAATGAGCATGTATTCTCCCCCAAAATAGTTTAAAAGCAAGTAAAAGTAGGGGCCATGAACTCACCTCGATACGAAGCAACGCAAGAATCACAACTAACAAGACTGGCATCAAAGAGCAAGCACAACCAAATCATGAAGGAATGCACGTCGATATCCAAAGAGTACAAGTACAAAGGTACTACATCGTCACGACCTAATAGTATACGTATTATCTCAAAATATGTCTCAAAAAGTAAAATAATATAATATCCGAAAGACCGCGTGTCTTAGTTTTCGTGGAATACTCGAATCAAAGATTTCAAAATCCATTATCAATATCTTAAAAGTTTAGTTTTAACATTTCGTGTGGTGGTAAGAAAGCAAAGACTCCAAACACAACTCACGCCAAAAATATACTAAAATGTAACTCACACCAAGTATGTAACTCACGCCAAACATAACTCACGCTAAGGCATAATGCATATCCCAATACATTATAAGGATTAGTCAATAAGAATTGACCAAGACTCAACTCGAGTAGACAACGACTATGAAGAAGTCGGGGAACTAAAAACACATAATTATGCTAAGAAAATAAGTTAATTGGTAAGTTTCGGCATTTACCCATTTCTTCCAAAATAGTTGATATATCGTCAAAACGTATAAGTTTTGAAAACGTTTTAGGATATTTAAAGAAATCATAAATGATTTAAGTTTTATAAAAGATTTTACGAAATTTCGGCATGAAGCGCCTATTTATAAAACATTTCCAAGTCATAATGACTCTTGAATAATATAAAATTTATCATTAAGTTTCTCAATTCGTCAAATGCTACAATTTATAATATAAAATTGAATATATCATTCGCGTATATATTAATTGTTTAGTTTTATCGACCGTTTGTATAGTTCGGGTCCAGATATGTTAAACTCTTATGAGTCTAACATACATTTCCGTCGCGTGTACCAAAGGGTCCATAATGTCCAAATAATTAATACCGCAAATCCAATACGTCTAATCCTTGTCCAACAATATATAATGTCATAATGTTCGTAAACGAGTCCAATAAATCAATGCCTCAATGTTGCAATATATATTCCCTTAACTATTGTTATCTTTTTAGTTGTTATCGTTTTCCCATTTCAATTAAACTTTAGCCTAAACCATCACGAAACATAAATAAATAAATGAAACAAATTAACCAAACAAAATAAACCTCGCCGTGACTCCCGTGAGTCACGACTCGACTCAATTCGAACCCATGTAGCTCTCGGCTTAACCAAACACATGCTAATAACGGGCTCGACTAACAATTTACAATTTTTGTTAACCCCAACGCACCCTAGTTACTCGCCGCAAACAACTCACACAACTACACATTAACGCAAAACCAAACCCAACACGAGATGACAAACACAACTCTAAACGGGTTTCTCTACTTTAGTACACACTAGAATCACATTAGCTCGACATGAGCCTAAACCTGTTAACCATGACCACACTGGCTGCAGCCCGACACCCTATGTGGGTTCCTTTTCCAGCCGAGACCAACGAACACTCGAGTACTACTAAACATCCTTTTAAAATCAAAACTTACCACACGAAACAACATCCAAAAACGTTTTTAAGATCATCTTTTCCACACGAAACGATACCACATCTGTTAATCCATTTTTACCGCACATAATCAAACAAATACGCTTTTATATCTGGTTCTAAACCATTCCTTGACCACGAAAATAATACCAATCGGTTAAATCCCACAAGACTAATAACTCGCTTTTAGATTAAATAAAAAGAACCAAATCGTTTTATCCCATTTGTATTCCACGAAACATTTACACTTGATATAATCGGTTTTATGACAAGAGTAGTAACAAAGACGGGTTTCACGTTTTAACTTACCACACTAACGAGAGAAATAATAAAAAAAAGATGGTGGTGAGGCGAGATGGAGAAACACGAACACAAACATTATAGAAACATGGTTTGAAAACCCATGTCTCTATCTCTTCGTTTTTCTTGACCCACGACAGAAGAGAGAAACGAGTGGTGGTGAGCAGCGACGGCTGTAGTGACCATCTGATGGTGGCTGGTGATGGCCGGCTGGAGGTGGTGCCGGTGGTGGCTGTAACATTCACGAATAAACAAACCCACGAAACCCTAACACGATCTCTTCTCAACAAACCCGATTCTAAAGCTTAACCAAACTGACCCTTGAGGATGATGGTGGTGACGTTTGTGTTAATGGTGATGGTGTGGTAAGGTGGTGTTTTGCGGAAGGAGGGGTGGCGCCGGTGAAGTGGGCTACGGTGCAGAAACCCTAGAGAGGGGAAGGAGTGAGGTGTAAGAAAATGATATTCTTGAAATGAAACCCTAATTGGGTTTTATTAACCATGAGGGACCAAAACTGAAATTTTCCAAGTACAAAGGCAGTGGTGAAACTTCTTTCCAGGGGCCACTTATGCAGTTTTTGTAATCTTTCACGAGATAACGATTTGGGGCTCATTTGGACTAGTAAACTAGCGATTCAAATCACGAAACTTGCGCCATTGCGTACAGAATAATTTTCTCGATAAAATGAGTATTTACACGACCAATTTCTAGCAAACTAAAATAATGAACAAATCAAATTGATTTTACGAGTTTACAGTTGTGCCGGTACGCGTTGTGTCTAAAATCTACATTTCACGAGATGACTCTCTCGTTTTCACGTCAAATGAGCTCAGGAACGTTTGTAACTGAAAACAGACGAATTTTCTCGGAAAACAAATATCTGGAAAAGTGCGGGTGGTTACAGACTTCCCTCCTTAACGGAATCGCGTCCTCGCGATTCAATTCGAGTTATCCGTTAGATTTGAAAAGAGATATAGATACTTTCTCAGGATTCCATTTTCACGTTCTCATGCGAATTCGAGATATTTCTTAGAGTTTCCACTGATCAGTAAAAATAGGAAAACGACTTTGCTCTAGTCATTCGACTTTACGATTTCGATAGGTTCCTCAACACAGCTTAGGCGTTCATCGATATGGATATCTTCCAGCAGGGACAACAATTTCCTTCATCAGCGAGGCATTACCTCAAATTACGCACGTGTAAACGTCATGAATAGCTAAGTTCTAGCGGTAGCTCAAGTCTCTAAGCCACTAGTCCAACTCTAGCAAGAGTCTTAAAAAGGATCAACACAACGAAGATTAAACTTTCCACGTTTACTAAACGTATCACACAATCCATGGTGAGATTTTAAGCATAGCTTCGCCTCCAATCATGGAGTCTCAAAGATTCATGTCATTCATCCATCGTAGCTCTTCTGTGCAGTTTGTTTTCTGCTTTTGGATCTAAACAATCTCTCGTCAGTTCCATGAACAGTCTTAGGATATCAAGTTGGGTATCCCCCACTTCGATCCGACAAATTATCGAGCGACATGTTCAACCATAAAGTGCCTCGTACCACGTGGCTATGGTTATAAGAGATTCCAACCAATAGGGGGTATCTACCCCAACCATTGCCGAAATCGATCACGCGGACACGCAACATGTCCTTAATCGTTTGGATGGTCCTTTCACTCCAGCCAACAATCTGTAGATGATACGAGTACTCATACCAAGACTTGTTCCTATGGCTATTGAAGTGATGACCAGAAATTTGATGTGGAACGATTATCAGATTAGAGGTGATAGGAATCGGTACTCCAGAATGTACAACAGTATCCTTCACGTGTGAGTGAGTGAAGTTGTCCATAGTGACCGTTTCTTTGATTAGCAGGAACTGAGTAGGTTTGGTGACACGACCAACAATTACCTAGATGGAGGCGCGGAATTCACTTCCAGGTTTCAGTTCGTAATACAGCAGCCAAAACATTTTGTAGGGTGACCACTGAATGATTTGCCGGAAAGTTGAAAATAGTTTGAAAGACAATAACGGTCGGGCTCAATATATCATAAGGAGGTAGCAAGAATCACATATATTCCCAAAGGGCGAGCGAAGAATTTGACGACAGCTCCAAGGATCGCGGTTCAAGTTACTCCTTAAAGTCTTAAGGTTTCTGTTGGGCCAAAGAATCTCCGTCAAAAAGAGGGTTAAGCAGATTCAGAGTACGACTCTGAAGGAGAGCATTAACTACAACTAGCGGTCAATAGATTGATTCCGTAGTGTACTTAATACTTAACGCAGAAAGATACAACATTCAAATCCAACGTCAATATTTCTAAAAGAAATTCGACTACCAATCGATATCAAATCAAATTCTAAATACAATTGAACGACGATGATTCCAAAAAGTTATGCTAAAAGCATACACATCGATAGAGCGCAAGGTGCAACATCAAAAGAACAGCATCAATGGAATAATCATCGATCGAAGATAAGGCTTAGAGTAGAGGCGTCTACAACAAGACCCAAAACAAAACCACGAGAATAAGCAAATCCATTTTCACCATAGGAACCAAAATCGCATAATCTAACAATCCAAATTGAACGTAGCCAAGATCGATTCCAAATATCCAAGAAGCCCTGTGAGTTTATTACAACTTCAATGCAAACTTGTGACCAATCGGGTCTAACCTGACCCGATGCAAAACAAGGTCTTACAGTTCCAACGATTGCAAAAATAATCCAAAGTCAAATAATGATCAGACGGTGACGAATAGCGATTCATAACAAGGGAAGGATATCGCGATAAACAAGAATTTGTGATGCCAGTGTGTTGTGTGTGTGAAGGGAAGCTTTTATAAAATTTCATGCTCGTATACACACACCAAAACTTTTCCATTTCCCGAAATCAAACCAAAAACCAACCAGACATAATTCTATTATAACTACTCCAAGTATCGCAAAATTCACCTCTGAGTGGACATAGGTGATCGGCTATGTCCCACTGTCCCTGGTTGAATATAGGTGATCAGGCTATATTCACCCGAGGTTCAATGAATTTTGATATACTTGACTTAGTTACTCTAGCATCATGTCTTTCACTTTCCAAAATCCATTTTCAAAAGATTAAAGCAAGTGTCCACACGCAAGGACGAGTGATGAGATTGTGCAGGGAAAGAGACGCAACGCTACAACAGATACGATGCGTAAACGTAAGTATGTCGAAGATACTTATAATAGATAGTAAAAGATAAATGGATATACTTATCCAATAGTAAGGCACACATCTCATCAAATATATTAGCAATCAAAGTCACAAGTGGGACATCAGCTTGGCAGGCCGGCACGTCGTTGCGGTCATAGGGTTAAATTTTCATAAAAGTGGTTATAGTCTAGGTTTTGAAAATTTACCCAGTTCTCTATAACCTAGGCTCTGATACCAATCTGTAACACCCCAAAAATCGGGTTTTAGCGGAAGCATACAAGTTTTGGGTGCTACTAATCGGTATCACAACACAAGCATAGAGTAAAAGGTTTTTCTTAAGAAAACTCATTTATTTAATAAAATCAATGTTTACAATAAAATTTAATGCGGAAATAGGCCCATAATAAATAAACGGTCCCCAAATACAAATATCAGAGTCGTCTATGACCATGCCATGCCATTGCCCAAGCGCATCCAAAAGTAAACAATCGCCTCAATACCTGAGAATACACGCTAAAAGTGTCAACACGAGGTTGGTGAGTTCATAGGTTTTCATAAAAGTATTTCGAGTTCAAAAGATCCTTTCGATCATTGTGTTTCCACAATATCGCGAAAACAAGGTTTACCTTTAAGCAAAAGAATAGAAAGGTGGACCACAAGGTTTTCAAGTGCAAATCATTTCTCATAAACAAGTCAAATTTAATCAAGGCATACCCTGCCTAATTCACAGTATCAAAACATTTATCCGAAAAAATAATTCATAAACAACCACTTGGACCATCTCAAAATCAAACACTACAACTATATAGTGTCACGCAAGCTTAACTATTACGCTGGGTTAAGTTATAAACATTTAAGCAACCATCACGCCCTAATCACATTTATAAACCGACATGTTATACGTCATGGCAAGTTGGTGCATCCACAAATCCGGGTGAAATCCCTGGAAAGTTGGGCAACCAAAGTCCGACGGGTGGTCAACCACGATAGATCTATCCATAACATTCGCACCATCCTGAGCCAGGATGTAACAATTCGTAACAACACTTGGGCTTCTAACCTTAACCTATCACGTAATAGCTTACAAAACATTTCCAGGTCCAATCAAAACAATTTTCAAGCACTTGTGTCCACATAATACATATTTAAACCAAATCACGCATTTCATCAAACCAAGTAACAATCATTTATTCAAATAAATCGAGCATTTGCATTTAATAAAAATGAGCATGTATTCTCCCCCAAAATAGTTTAAAAGCAAGTAAAAGTAGGGGCCATGAACTCACCTCGATACGAAGCAACGCAAGAATCACAACTAACAAGACTGGCATCAAAGAGCAAGCATAACCAAATCATGAAGGAATGCACGTCGATATCCAAAGAGTACAAGTACAAAGGTACTACATCGTCACGACCTAATAGTATACGTATTATCTCAAAATACGTCTCAAAAAGTAAAATAATATAATATCCGAAAGACCGCGTGTCTTAGTTTTCGTGGAATACTCGAATCAAAGATTTCAAAATCCATTATCAATATCTTAAAAGTTTAGTTTTAACGTTTCGTGTGGTGGTAAGAAAGCAAAGACTCCAAACACAACTCACGCCAAAAATATACTAAAATGTAACTCACACCAAGTATGTAACTCACGCCAAACATAACTCACGCTAAGGCATAATGCATATCCCAATACATTATAAGGATTAGTCAATAAGAATTGACCAAGACTCAACTCGAAAGTGACAACGACTATGAAGAAGTCGGGGAACTAAAAACACATAATTATGCTAAGAAAATAAGTTAATTGGTAAGTTTCGGCATTTACCCATTTCTTCCAAAATAGTTGATATATCGTCAAAACGTATAAGTTTTGAAAACGTTTTAGGATATTTAAAGAAATCATAAATGATTTAAGTTTTATAAAAAGATTTTACTGAAATTTCGGCATGAAGCTCTATTTATAAAACATTTCCAAGTCATAATGACTCTTGAATAATATAAAATTTATCATTAAGTTTCTCAATTCGTCAAATGCTACAATTTATAATATAAAATTGAATATATCATTCGCGTATATATTAATTGTTTAGTTTTATCGACCGTTTGTATAGTTCGGGTCCAGATATGTTAAACTCTTATGAGTCTAACATACCTTTCCGTCAAGTGTACCAAAAGGGTCCATAATGTCCAAATAATTAATACCGCAAATCCAATACGTCTAATCCTTGTCCAACAATATATAATGTCATAATGTTCGTAAACGAGTCCAATAAATCAATGCCTCAATGTTGCAATATATATTCCCTTAACTATTGTTATCTTTTTAGTTGTTGTTATCGTTTTCCCATTTCAATTAAACTTTTGCCTAAACCATCACGAAACATAAATAAATAAATGAAACAAATTAACCAAACAAAATAAACCTCGCCGTGACTCCCGTGAGTCACGACTCGACTCAATTCGAACCCATGTAGCTCTCGGCTTAACCAAACACATGCTAATAACGGGCTCGACCAACAATTTACAATTTTTGTTAACCCCAACGCACCCTAGTTACTCGCCGCAAACAACTCACACAACTACACATTAACGCAAAACCAAACCCAACACGAGATGACAAACACAACTCTAAACGGGTTTCTCTACTTTAGTACACACTAGAATCACATTAGCTCGACATGAGCCTAAACCTGTTAACCATGACCACACTGGCTGCAGCCCGACACCCTATGTGGGTTCCTTTTCCAGCCGAGACCAACGAACACTCGAGTACTACTAAACATCCTTTTAAAATCAAAACTTACCACACGAAACAACATCCAAAAACGTTTTTAAGATCATCTTTTCCGCACGAAACGATACCACATCTGTTAATCCATTTTTACCGCACATAATCAAACAAATACGCTTTTATATCTGGTTCTAAACCATTCCTTGACCACGAAAATAATACCAATCGGTTAAATCCCACAAGACTAATAACTCGCTTTTAGATTAAATAAAAAGAACCAAATCGTTTTATCCCATTTGTATTCCACGAAACATTTACACTTGATATAATCGGTTTTATGACAAGAGTAGTAACAAAGACGGGTTTCACGTTTTAACTTACCACAATAACGAGAGAAATAATAAAAAAAAGATGGTGGTGAGGCGAGATGGAGAAACACGAACACAAACATTATAGAAACATGGTTTGAAAACCCATGTCTCTATCTCTTCGTTTTTCTTGACCCACCACATGTAGAGAAGAAACGAGTGGTGGCGAAGCAATGACGACTTTAGTGACCATCGATGGTGGTGGTGATGGCCGCCGGAGGTGGTGCGGTGGTAGGTAACATTCACGAATAAACAAACCCACCTAAAACCCTAACACATCTCTTCTCAACAAACCCGATTCTAAAGCTTAACCAAACCGACCCTGAGGAGGATGATGGTGGTGACGCGTTGTGTTAATGGTGATGGTGTGGTAAGGTGGTGTTGCCGGAAGGAGGGGTGGCGCCGGTGAAGTGGGCGGCGGCTGCAGAAACCCTAGAGAGGGGAAGGAGTGAGGTGTAAGAAAATGATATTCTTGAAATGAAACCCTAATTGGGTTTTATTAACCATGAGGAACCAAAACTGAAATTTTCCAAGTACAGGCGTGGTGAAACTTCTTTCCAGGGCCACTTATGCAGTTTTTGTAATCTTTCACGAGATAACGATTCGGGGCTCATTTGGACTAGTAAACTAGCGATTCAAATCACGCTAAACTTGGCGCCATTAAGGCAGAATAATTTTCTCGATAAAATGAGTATTTACACACGATCAATTTCTAGCAAACTAAAATAATGAACAAATCAAATTGATTTTACGAGTTTACGGTTGTGCGTATGCGTTGTGTCTAAAATCTACATTTCACGAGATGACTCTCTCGTTTTCACGTCAAATGAGCTCAGGAACGTTTGTAACTGAAAACAGACGAATTTTCTCGGAAAACAAATATCTGGAAAAGTGCGGGTGGTTACATCTTCCTTACGGGATGCTCCTCACCCGTCTCTATAGAGCTTTTGCACCCATTCCACCAAGCCCAAAAGGGTTGAAGCTTGACTATGCTCTCATCCCTCACATTTTTGTGCCCTTGAGTGACGAGCGAGTGGCTAAGACTAAAGGCAAAAGGGCAAAACTTCCAACTCCATCATCATCATCAAATAGCTCCGAGGATGGTCTCCAAAATTCTCGCCTTCCACCTCAAGAGTACTATGCATCTCTCCCCGAGATTGAGAATGAATCGGCGGAGTTCAAGCAAACCAAGGGGATGTTCAAGTGCCTTGGTAGGATGATGAATAAGATCTACAAGAAGTTGGATAAGTGATGTTCATTTGAAGGAGTGTTTGGAACAAGACAATAACTTTGATGTACGATACAATTTGGTTGTTTTTAATTTGTAGGATGATAATATGACTGAAAACAATGTTGTATGCTAATCGGTTCATGCAGGGGGATAGAACAAGTGTGTTATCAAATTTTACCCATTTTCACTTATATGTGAAAATCGTTAGCCCTTGGTCAAAGTCTATGCTCCACTATGTTTGTATATGTGTTATAGATTTTTCCTAACTAGAAATAATTAATGTCACATGTTTTAAGCAAAATTTCAGGTTTCGGAAAAGTCCCCGACACCTAAAAAAGTGTTCTGTGTTGATTTCTGGTCACCATGGCGTGACGGCACCAAAAATTTTGGTACCGTCCTGTATGTATTTTGGTACCGCCGTACCTGGACAGGCGGACCAGGCGGCACCATTTAATGGGTTCCGCCTGTGTAAAGTTTTGGTGTCATGGATCCTACAGGTAATTTTCTGAATTTCGCATATTTCAACATTCTAATTTACCATACATTGCTTCTAGGTTGATCTTAACTTGTTCTTACCCATATTAGAACTAGTATAACACACTTAGGCATCTAGGATATTCATTTCCCCCAAAAATTCAAAAATTTCAAAAATCCACCCAAGGAGCCCTTTTTCATAAAGGAAGGAACCAAAAATTTGGTTCCTTGCAATCCGTGGGTGATCTGATTCTAAAGATCCCACAATCATTAGAACACATTTATTGCAAATCTTTGTCACTTCACTCCATCCTTCTTGTATGGATTGACTTGGGTGATATGACTAGCATTAAACCCACTTCAAAATCATTAGGAACCTCATTTCTTCTATGGTTTAAGATCAAATCAAACACATTTCTCCATAATTTTCTAATCCTATAAATTAAGAGCTTTTACCATGATCATCTTCACACCTTCTCAATTCTTATCATCTACTAGCAAAAACTTGAGTCAAAATGACTAAGTCTTCACCATCAACCAAGCCTTGCAAAAGAACCGCTAGAATGAGCGTAAGACCTTGTTGCTTTGTCAACATAAGCTCCTCTTCTGAATCTTCTCCATTAACCATCTCATCTCCCATAAGAGACGAGACACCTCTCTCTTTGGCTACTCCTACACCGCCTCCACAATCACCTATCATTATCACTACTCCACCACCAACAAAGACTCCTAGCTCACCACCACCGGCTCCTATCCAAACATCAAAATCACCATCACCTCCAAAATCTCCAACACTTATCCCATTAGAGTTATTCTCCACACCACCTACATCTCCAAATCCATTTTTGGAAGACTTGGAGGACTTGCCCCCTAGGCTCAATCATCCACCACCACTACCATCTTTTGGTACTATTGAGCGAATAGCTCATAAGTCTCCACGTCCATCTTTTGACCCAAACGCCCCGTTAGGGCCAATACCTCTTCTTTTCCATCTCATCCACAAGGAAATCCATGGTCCTTTGTATGGGGATCAACCACTACCTACAACATCAATGCCCTCTCATATAGAGGACATTGAGGAATCCATGTGGGAGGATCACCCCACCAAAGAAGAGATTGAAGCCGAGCTCAATCACCTCCACCAATTTTCTAATATGGTGGATTCGCATCTTAGTGATGCCATGCAAATGCAAAGTGCTTTGCTAGCCTCCATAATCACCACTTCAAACACCAACACCAACACCTCCACTATTCCACCACCACAAAACCATGAACCATACTACCCTCCTAGGCATGGTTGTCCAATTATGAGCGGACCGCCCAAATCACCGAAAGGACCCGGGTGATGGTCCATGAGCTTCAAGACGAAATGAGGTTCATCCTCAATCACATCTTAGAGTGTATCAGTGCTCTTGCTCATCCACCACCTCAATAGGAGGGTCCTAGTTTATTCTCTTTAAGCATTTTTATTTTTCTAGGCTTTTCTTTGTATTTTTTATTTTCTAGGAATTTTTTTTCTAGGATTTTATTATTGTACTAACACTTCATTATGTTCTCTTTTCATTATTCCTATATCATGAAAAATTTTAACAAATGAATGGTGTTTCTTATATTGTTGTTGATTGTTACATGATGTTTGGAAATGCTTGTGATGATGCTTATTACTAACAATTTGTTTTTGTAGCTTTTTTGCAATCCATGTATCTTTCTCTTGGCACCCAATTTCGGGGGAGCATTGGTCAATAGATAATGGCTAGACTCATTACATATTCCGCCTCGCATCTTCTTTTTATTGAGACAAAAAAGGAGAGAAATATATAGAACTTGGTTATATTTGACTTTTATAAAAGTCAACTGCATACTTTGACTTTCTGAAAATTCAACATAATACTTCAACTAATGAAGACTTTGACTTTCTAATAAAAAGTCAACTGCATACTTTGAGTTTCTGAAAAGTCAACATCATGTCTAAATTGGACATACTTGCATTATCATTTTTTTTTATCTTTCAAGTTCTAAAACTAATATTTTTATAACTCTTGTACAATCTTTACATCTTTTATAAAAATAAAATTTATATTTTGTCCTCAATAAAAAGGGCGAGATTGTTAATACAAATATCGTCATTAAACGTTATTTATATTTTATGGTCTTTACCTAAGTTTTGTTAACGACAAAAGTAAATTTAATTTTTATAAAGCTTAAAGCTTGTCAAGTTTAATAGATATTAAAACAAGCTTTTCAAATAATATCTTCATCACTCAAGCATTTACATTTTGATTAATCATATTTTGATATGACTCTAAACCATAATGTATGTTAGTATTTTTAGTTCAAGAATGTTTTAGTTTCTTAAAACAAAACATTACATATGTATTTTAACATATTTCTAAAAATAAAAAAACAAACACATGAAATCATGTAGTGCATCATTGAAATCATTGGAAGATTTCACTAGATACTTTGTGTAGATTTAGACTTTACATATATTACACAATCTTGGATACATATGGTTGACTTTGGTAAGATTTTGGTGATCTTAATTGCATCTGGCATGACACCAAATATTAACACGGACGGAACCCTTTTGAGGGTCCGTGGTGCCCACTGAGCATTTTGGATATAAATAGCAAAGCCAAACCAAGTTGTTTTTCATCCCTTTCTATCATATTCTCATACATTCCTTCTCTCTAACATTTCTAACTCAGTTTCATATCATATTAGTGATCTCTTTTGTAGCAAAGAAGATCAAGGCACATTCAAGCTTCAACAAGAAGTTGGAAGTCTTGTTTGTTTGTTATTGTATGATCTTGTGTTGATTCATACATCATTGTTGTATCAAACCATCATAATCTTGTGAGTGTGAGTGGTTAGTATTTTAGTCCTTAAAATACATTGTGTGTGGGAGTGGTTGTACCCTTGAAAAGAACTCGACATCTAGCTTAGTGCTGGAAATAGTGTGTAAGCGAAGTGTAAAGGTTTCTCCGCCGGTGAAAGGAGCTTGTGACTAGTGAAGTTAAACTCTAGAGTGTGAGACTCGGGGAGTGGAGTAGGGCAAGGAAAAAGAGTCCTTGTAGACTGAACCACTATAAACAACGTGTTGTGGTTTGATTGTTTCTTTCCTTATCTACTATTTATATATTGTTTACATATTGATTATTATTCACTAACATATCTAAGATCAATATCAATTGATCTTTCAATAAGTTTTAAAACAAAGTTTTTAATCGGTAAACTATTCAACCCCCCTTCTAGTTTTCCACAATGTCATCACAAATAATAAGTTTCACACTATGAATCTTCTTCCCCTTCATCTAATAGGGGTCTTGTGCAACTCGTAGACGCATTTCCTCCTCAAGTGATGCATGTAGATGGTAAGTAAATAAGCAATAAGCTTCCTTTAAAAATATACTGAACCATCTCAATTTTTTAAACAAAAGAAATAAAGCGCAACAGAAAAATAAAATCGAGTAGCAGAATCCAATAGTATACCAAGTAGGAACGGAGAACCAATAGTAATACCAACGTAGGGCTTATATCTTGCACTATCCATATGACTCCAAATCTTGATAAATCCTCAATCAATATGAGACACTGAGCACAACAACGTAACTCCTTAAAGTGATAGCAAATGTGAGCATTAGGCACCTTCAATTAGATCACACCCTCCACTAACACCGGAGCACTACAACGTAACTCCTTAAAGTGTTAGCAAATGTGCGCATTAAGTACCTTTAATCTAAAGATCTCACCCCTTCGCTAGATTTATCAAGTCTTTGTCACACCATTAAAGTACGAACAAGTTACCTCAAAAGTGTAGTCGCCACTTTGAGATATGATAAGACACGCAATGATCAACTAGTAGAACTCCATAACAACCAAGAGCAATCAATCGGAAGGAACCAATCAACAAGAATCGATCAAGAGAAACCAATATCACCAGCCAGAACCAAGGCTACCAAGAGGAACCGATATCGAGGAACCGATCACAGAACCAAATAATAAAACCGTAATATGCAACAAGAGGAACATCAAATCGCGAAAATATAATAATTACTAGGCTCATCATTGAATAAAATTCAACTCACCAAGACTAGTAAAACATTGAAGACTAGCACAAATCGTCGATCAATTAACATATACAACAACCGATCATGAGCAAGTATAAACAATAGATGACCGAATTTAAATTCCCACACCGCCAGATAATCACCGATTAATATCTCAAAGTTGTTACCGCCCTATAAAATATGACCGTAATTTAATATTGTTGATGGCTTAGAAACTCTTTGTCAAACAAATGTGTGACTGGTATAAAAGAGATGCATAGTACACCGATTTATAAAATATCGAACAATGTCCAACAACCAAGACTATCCATATGAATCTATCTCATGGTGTACCAACCTCCGCGGAAGTCAAAAGTCAAATCACTTGAGTTCACCAGAAGCTCCATACACCACATTACACTTAATCAAATCAAAAAGTAAATCAATCAAATGTCATGACCCACGTGAACCTTGTTTAGCCAATATAGCCATGAATTAATATCACGTGACCCTCCGAATGCAAGCAATTAACTAAATGAGCCAATGTGATTTTCCAATTAAAACCAGCAGGAATGAATGGTGGGTCCATCACAATACCACGCCAAGATATTTGGCCAAAATGCGACTCAATGAATTCATAGTACCACGCCAAGAATAAAGAGCCAACCAAGAGGGAACACATGATGCATCGTTAGGAATGACACAACTAGCCCCACATGAACACGACCGACCAGATGAATGAGTGACCGCCTCTTGGCCACCAATAGAGATATATCACATGAGAACATTGACCGTCAAATTCAAGCCCTACGTAATACCACCAAACAATGAAATCAAGAGGAACCATTTTCGCTATAACGAGGGACCCATTACACGAGACCACATCCACACAAATATAATCAAGAGGAACAAAAAGGAATATTAACATGATCGCACCAAGAATATCACATGAATATTTTTGAGTAAATATCACGTGATGTCCTACTCATAATAACCTATTTGTTTGCTAGCCAATCAAAATGCCCCATCGCATAAATCAACTCACATATTTAATTCCCTATGTGACCATCAAAATGTTTGACCACGTGATGACAACGAATCGGATACGAGGAATATCATTTGAATATATCAAAAACATTGAAAATTATTTGCACCTTCACCAATAAAATAACCGAATCGATATGCTTTTGAATTTGATCTACCTCATGCTCACTCTTTACCATCTCGCTATGGATGAATTAGGTATAAACCCTAAATCATGAAAACCTTATAAACCCTAGATCGAGCCACGAGGCTCGATACCAATTGTAGAATCCATGGATCCGACTCAACTAGGGTATGAATAACATTGAATATGCACAACGAATTTAACAAGACAAGAACATCAATGTTACTAATAAGGTTTTCTTTATTAAAACATAAAGAAACTAATATTACTACAACTACTGCGCTCTATGTGTTAATTAGATTCTCATTGGGAGATGTCTACTATGAAAATGAAATGAAAGGGATTAATCAAAGGGAT
>OU343221.1:51588318-51707888 GCA_910596185.1 Chrysanthemum makinoi | reverse complement strand
AAAGAAACTTGACGACACTCCCCCTCGACTTAATAAATGATGAAAGGTTATAAATTTTAGTCCGAGGAGTGTCAGTTTAACCAGAAAAGTTTACCACCATTGATACAAGAAACAACCATAATAGAGTAACATGCAAGTACACAGATGTTTTTGAAACAGTTAAGTATTTATTTTCTCCCCCTCAACACTTGATCGGAAAAATACTGAATTTTGAAAGATTAGAGTGTTGACGGTTGAAATGTACTTGCCATGTTGAAAGAAAAAATAGATAGAAGAATATTTTTGTTGTTTTGTCAGGTTTTATATTTTTGTATTTTGTTTTTGAAAAATATTTACAAAAGAGATTTTGGTGTTTGACAGGTTTTTAAGACTGTTTTAGGAGGGCATCCAATTCCTCTTGAGTCAAACACCTCATACCAATCCGGTGGACCAACTCATTAAACCTAGCGGGAGGCAAGGCTTTGGTGAGAAGATCTGCCAATTGGTATTCTGTACCCACAAAATATAATTCAACAGTACCCTGTTCCACGTGATCCTTGATGAAATGATATCGAAGATCGATGTGCTTTGATTTCGAGTGCTGAACTGAGTTGCACGAGATCGCAATGGCACTCCGATTGTCGCAGTACATCGGGATTCTGTCAAATACGTAACCATAGTCTTTGAGTTGTGTTCTCATCCAAATGACTTGAGCACAACACGCCGACATGGCTACATATTCTGCTTCGGTTGAGGACAGCGATGTACAATCCTGCTTCTTCGATTGCCATGACACCAGTTTGTCACCAAGAAATTGTAAAGCTCCGGAAGTGCTTTTCCGTGAATCTAAGCATCCTGCGTGGTCAGCGTCTGAAAAAGCGATTAGTTCAAAACCAGAATCCTTCGGATACCAGATCCCCAAATTAATGGTTCCCTTGATGTATCGGAGGATTCTTTTAGCCTCAGAGAGGTGGGTTTCAGTTGGTCGCGACTGATAACGAGAGCAAAGATATACGGCAAAGACAATATCAGGCCTGCTAGCTGTTAGATACATGAGAGACCCAATAATACTACGGTATTTTGTAGGGTCCACCAATTTTCCATGTAAATCAGCGTCTAGCTTCTTGGTATGAGCCATTGGTGTGGCATAGGTGTCACAGTTTTGCATTCCAAATTTGTGTAACAATTCAAGGGCATATTTGGACTGACTTAAGAAAATACCACGGGGTGATTGATGAACTTGTAATCCTAGAAAGAATGTAAGTTCACCCATCATGGACATTTCAAAATTTTTCTTCATTAGTTTTGCAAAAGCGGTTGAGTACTTTTTATGTGTAGACCCAAAAATGATGTCATCCACGTAAATTTGAACAATTAAGATATGTGCCCCGTGATATTGTATGAAAAGAGTAGGGTCAACCGAACCTTTGGTGAAATTATTGGCAATTAGGAAAGATGATAGCTTATCGTACCATGCCCGAGGAGCTTGTTTGAGACCATACAGAGCTTTGTCCAGTTTGTAGACATGGTTCGGGAACGCGGGATCAACGAATCCTTCTGGTTGGCTGACATAAACCGTTTCTTTAAGTTGTCCATTTAGAAACGCAGTTTTGACATCCATCTGAAAGACTGTCATATTCATATGAGCTGCGAACGCGAGAAATATCCGAACAACCTCAAGACGAGCAACCGAAGCAAAAGATTCTTCAAAGTCAATACCCTCTTCCTGACGATAACCCTTAGCCACCAGACGTGACTTATTTCGGATAACATTCCCTTCAGCATCCAATTTGTTTTTCCAAATCCATTTGAGACCAATGACGTAGACCACTGTTGGTCTTTCAACCAGTTCCCATACTTCAAGACGTTTGAATTGGTTGAGTTCTTCTTGCATGGATTCGATCCAGTTGTCTTTTGTCATTGCGTCTTTGATGTTTTTAGGTTCATATTGGCAGACAGTGAGTGCATAAATGCAATGTTCACCATCTGTGTGAAGACGTTGTCTCGTAACGACTGGTTGATTTGGGTTGCCAATAATATTTTCCAGAGGATGGTCTTTTGTCCATCTATGTGTGGAGGGTTGATGTTGGTATACATTGTGCAGATTTTGAGGATTCAAATGGCTTGTTGAAGATTCCGCGACATCTGGTGCAGCAGTCTCATTAGCAAACGGGTTAAAAAACGCATTTGGATCAAAATCTGCAGGTGGGGGTACTTCATTCAGAACATCATCAGCCGGTTCATCATTGTTGGAAGCGGTTTGTTCAACTGTTGTGTTGGAGTCAACTGGTGGTGCTTCTTCAACCGTAGTTGTTGTAGCAGGTGTATCAGGTATAAGAGTATTATCAGGTTGAGCAGCGGAAACAGCGGATACACCTGGAGCACGTTCATCAATATCGTCACTGAACAGCGGAGCAAATAACCTTTCCATTTGTTGACGAGTAAGCTGAGGGCTTGTTTCAGCTGATGATGGGGTTTGGGGAAAGTTTAAGCGGTTGTGACCGGGTTCTAAGCTGTTATACTCAGAAGCCATTTCCGTAAGTTCATCAAAATGAGCATGAATCGTTTCCATAACCTCCTTTGTTCGACGATTCCAGATTCGGAAACCTTTAGAATTATCACAATATCCTATAAAGACTCCAATGTCAGCTTTGGCTTTGAGCTTTCCAAAGTCATCACGATCATTATTCGGATAGCAAAGAGATCCAAATACATGAAAGTGTTTGAGATTCGGTTTTCTGTTGTGGACAAGCTCGAAAGGTGTTTTGTTGTGGCGTTTTGTAATCATAGACCGGTTTTGAGTATAGCATGCAGTAGATACAGCTTCTGCCCATAAGTAATCTGGAAGTTTAGCATTGATTAACATTGTTCTTGCAGCTTCCACTAACGTTCGGTTTCGTCTTTCAACAACTCCATTTTGTTCTGGTGTACGTGCAATAGATGTCTGATGCTGAATTCCCACTTTCTCATAAAATTCACGAAGAGTTTGGTTAACAAATTCAGTGCCTCTGTCTGTTCTGATTTGTCGAACGGTGTTTCGTAGCTGAACTTGTATTTTCGTGAGAAAGGTGATGATCATCTGTGGAGCTTGATCTTTGCTTCGAAGAAAGTAGACCCAAGTCCAGCGTTAATAGTCATCAACAATTACTAAGATGTAGCGTTTGCCATTGATCGTTTGCACGCGCATCGGGCCACACAAATCCATGTGAAGAAGATGAAGCACATGCTGAGAGCTGTGTTCCACCTTTGAAGGAAAATGAGCACGAGTGCTTTTGCCTTGTTCACAAGCTGAGCAAAGGTGATCTTTAGAATACCGAAATCGTGGGAGTCCTTCAACTAGTTTGTGTCGAGCAAGGTTGGTGATGGTTTGAAAGTTTAGATGTGAGAGACGACGGTGCCATAGCCAGGATTTTGTTGATGTTGCCTTTGAAAGTAAGCAGATGGGAGAAGAAGCAACCATGTCTTGCATAGAGATAGTGTAAAGACTGGAATTACGCGAGCCAGACATAAGGTCGTTTCCTTGTAGATCACGAATGAAACAAGTTTTCTCCCTGAAAGCAACCTCCAAATCTCCATCACAGAACCGACCTACTGAAAACAGATTGTGACCGAGGCCTTCCACATAATAAACCCTGCTAATTTCGATGTTCCCATTGATATAGTCTCCGTAGCCCATGATAGCTGCGAAGTGATCATTCCCGAATCTGACAGTGCCAATGAACTTTGCAATAAAGTTTGATAACAGTTTAAGATTGCCTGTCATGTGTCGGGAACATCCGCTATCAACAATCCAGAGAATGATCTGTATCACCTGTATTATACACAGACGACACAGATGGAATAGAAGTAGATGTGGAACCCGAAATGTTAGAGGGTTCAGGAGCAGTTATAGTAGACATACACACATCAATAGCTTTAGGTATCCATTTAAATCCTAGTGTGTTATATATCCATTTCTGCCATCTCCAACTAGTATTTGCTTTAGTCTTAGTGAATGCACTAGGTGGTACTACATTCCTAGGAGGTGAAACTGGAGCTACAGGGACAGCAAAGTGTTTCTTAGAATCTAAAGAGGGCGGTCTACCAAGCACAGACTTAGAAAGATTAGTGGCCTAGAGGTATTCCGGTTCTTAGGATTCCTTAAACGAGAGATGATAGCTTTAGCAACACATTTATCATGACAATCAGAATTCATACTTTTACGACAAATAACACAAGGTGCATCAGACTGAATATCAAAAGTGCTTAAAGGTTTAGCATTCGTTACATCACTATTTCTATTACATGTGCCAGACGCAATATCTATAGTGGAAGCAACGTGAGTCTTATTCATAGTCCTAGGGTGTTCTTCTACTTTAGCATTCTTTATTGATCTTTTCTTAGGTCGCAACTTCCTATTCTTCGATGTAGTGCTCTTAGGTTGTGAAGTGCGGACGTTTGGAAAAGACGCAACTATTCCTGTTTCAGTAGAAGGAAGCACGTTAGCAACTTGTGATTTGGTAGTAGTGATTCTAGGTTCACGATTACTAAGTGTTACTGGGGCTATTCTCTTAATCACGGTAGGCGGAAGTTGTTCATACTTTCCTAACATTTCTCTTAACTTGAAGATAGTGTGAATCAGATCTTGATTTTCAGACCGAATATTTCCAGGAAAATGCATAACTTCTTTAGTGTGTGCAAGATAATGATCAAGTTCATTTGATGCTTCATCACGAGTCTTTTTGAGTAAATCAAATATGACACCATATTCCTTTTTAACTTTTACAAGTTCTTGTTCATATTTTGAGATTTGACACTTAAAAGACACGTTTTGATCATCCAGTTGCTCAATTTTAGGATCAGAAGATTTTGCACGCAACTGGGCGATTTTGTGTTGAAAAGCAAGTTGTTGATCGTGAATATCTTTTTGACACCAATTAAGACGACGTATTGCATTTGAAAGTTCGTTTGACAATCGTTTGTTTTCAACTTTTAAGGACTCGATCTGAAGCACATTATCAATGTTTTCAACATTTACCACAGGATCAACAGTATCAGCAGAGATATAATCAAATGCATATGACAAAGAATTCAATAGCACAACATTATGGACATCAGCACAGATGACATCTTCCAAGAGTCGATCAACATCTTTTCTCAACAGTTTCTTTTTACGTTTAGTGTTAGAAAAAGATGTTTCTGTTTTCTCGAAAATGACCTTCATCAATCCAAGTTCCTTATGAAAGTCCCTTTCCCAAGACAATGCACAACTTTTCAAATTTTTAACATTTGGTAAAAGATTTTTCTGAAAAATATCTCTTTGTTCTCGCGCTAGAGGCGATTGAAAATGTTGAACTTTGATTTCAAAATGATATTCTATCTCATGTTGTAAAGTTTTGAGGTCATCCATGAAAAGGTCAAAATATCGAAGAATTTTGCGATTTTCAGGTTTTGAGTTTACTTCACTGATGGAAGGTAAAGGACCATAAGTTTGTGCATAATCTGGTTTGGGATTAACATTAGAAGACTCAGACATTTTTATGATAATCCTTGGTGTGTTAGAAGAATCCGTTGGTGTGACGAAAGTGACCGCTTTTTTATAATTAAAAGGTTTGTTGTAAACAACATTTTTTAATTTTGATCGACTCTCGTCTTCTGCATCTAATTCCTCTTGACGATGATATTCAACAACATTCATAACAGAATTATCAATTTTATATTCTGCACTGGAAACTTCAGGATTTGGTTTGAATGCTTTGGTTGAAAGCTTAGGTTTGTAATCAGCGAGATTCGGTCCATATCCATTTGGATTGGGTTTTAAAGTAAACTTTTCAATAGCTGTGACCGACTCGCCATGTTTGTAAAAAACATTTTTAAACTCTTTAAGTTTGTTTTGCAAGCCGATGATTTCTTCAAGATGATCATCTATTCGTTTCGTTGAATGCTTTTTGTATGCAGAGAACTGTTTTTGACAAGTTAACAGCTCAGCCTTAGCTTTTTGATTTTCCAAGGTGAGAGCGTTAATTTGCTTTTTATGTTCATGTTTCAGTTGTTCTATTTCAGACAACAAAGCATTCTTCGAAGCGGCTAGATCACGCATCTGTCTCTCTAAATATTTTTCATTTTGATGAGATTTGGCAAAGGCTGCTTCAAAACCTTTTTCACGTTTTTCTTGAGTTTTGAAAAAGTTGAGTTGCTTTTGTAAACATTCAAAATCCTTGGTTAACAGTGCATTTTTGCTTTTCAAGTCCTGATTAATGGCATGACATTTTTCCACTATGGTCTGTTGGTCTTGTATTAAACGAGCAAAATCTGGATGAGGCAAAAGTTCGGTGTGTTCAACGTGAGTCACAACATGATCATTACTTAGATCCTCAAGTATAACCACGGAGTCAATTTGAGTATCAAGGGAAACCATAAGGTCATCTTGATCGTCAAATATAACTACGGGGTCTATTTGAAAATCGGCGGAATGAGATGTGGATGACTCATTTTGAACATTCTGAGCCTTGCCGGATTCAGATGTTGGCGGAGATATGAGATCAGAGATAAATATGGTTTGTTCGGGTACCTGAGACAAGCCATCAGTGTCATACACTGGGCCTGTGTCACTCATGTGTAACTCATGCATATTAGCCATCAACATAACAGCTGCATTGGCCTGCAAGTCCTCCATATCATCATCTGAGTCTGCATTTGCCATAAAGCTCTGTTCTTTTTCTGTGAGAGTTCCACCAGCTTCATCCTTAAGAGCCAAAAGAAGAGCCTCTTTGTGATAAGCACTGCCCCTAGTCCTAGGCTTTGGGCATGCATTAGCCAGATGTCCCTTCTCATTGCAGTTGTAGCATCGAAGACCATTCAACCCATTTTGAGCATTTTCCTGTTCCACCACTTGAGCTCTATTGTTATTCCTACCCACAGCATTAAACCCTTGACCACCGCCCATTTGACGACCATAACCACGATTCTGAACTTCAACTCGTCCATTGTTCACAACAGCTTGATTCCTTGTGTTAGATGAGGAACGAATACGGTTTTTGGATTTGTTGGTATAACGGCTAAAGGCATTAGCAATCATAGCAAATCCTTGTTGCAGTGCTTCGAACGGATCAGATTCCTCATTAGCTTCACTGACAAGTGCTTGAGCATTGTTGTTGTTGTATGGAACCAATTGAGTTTGTTGAGATTGAGGCTGTGAAGGATCATATGGTGTGATTGTAGCAGTTGGTTGAGTTGTTGGTTGAGGAGAATAACTGTTTTGAGCATATAAGGCAAGTTGTTGATTTTCCGGATGTGTCGGTGGAGCAATTTGAGCACGGAGAATCCTTTCCCTATCAACTTCCTTTTCATGAGGCTTCAAGTAATCGTACAACAATCCATATGTAGAATGATGCATATTCTTCGCTTGACGGAGAAAAATGACATACTTCTCCCATTCAGGACCAAGACTACTCAGGAACTTAGTATTCACTGCAATTCTTGGCATGATGATGTTGTGTTTATCCAAATCATTGATGATGTCTGAAAAACGATGATGATAAGACTCTAGTGTCTCTCTAGGTTCAATCATGAAGTGTTCATAAGCCAAGTAAATTTTGGATTCCAAATCCTCCTGATTGAGTACAGATCCTTCCATAAGAAGATGAATATGATCCCACATTTCCTTTGCAGTCTTTTGAGCATCAACACTTCGAAGAATTGGGTTAGGTAATCCTAAGAGGATATATTGCATTGCAAGTTCATCAGCTTCATAGTGTAGAAGTTCCTCTGCATTCAGGTCGGCAACAGTAGCAATGTTGGATTTTTCATCTCTTGGTGGATTAGCATTTGGATCGGCGGGTACGATAACAGTAGGCATCTGAAATGGACCTTCCAAGATAACCTTCTTTAAGAACTTTCCATGTGGCTTCTTCAGATCACAAAATCTAAAGAACCTTATCACCCATTGATCGTAGTTTCCTGGAGTGAGCATTGGAGGTCTATCAAGTGATCTAGTCTCATGAATTGATTGTTGGCTGCTTAAAGCTTCACACATCTTTGCAAACCAAGTGGGTTCCTTCATAGTGTTCCTTGATGGATGTTGATTGAATTCGTTTGTGTAGGGTTGTACTTGAAGACTTGGTGGTGGTTGAACCATTTGAGGTTGTGGAATTGCAGCAAGTTGTGGAGTATGTTGTTGATTAAATTGTTGTTGATAAATTGCTTGTTGTTGATTCCATTGTTGATGTTGTGGAGTTAGTTGTTGTTGACGTTGAGAATAAGTGTAAGGGAAATAGTTAGAGTATGGTGGTTGTGACATGTTGAAAACTTGTGTTGGTAAAAATGGATCTTTGTAGTCGAATGAACCTTTGTTGATGAAGTATCCTTAGGCGTAGTAATCACAATAAACCAAGTAGGACTTATGCTTAAAAACACCAAAGTTACGCGTAACAATCAAGAGTTACGCGTAGATTTAGCTTACGCGTAAGTAGGGTAAAGGCACTAAAGTTATGCGTAGACACAAAGTTAGGCGTAGAAAGTTAGGCGTAGGATTACCTTATGCGTAAGACTAGGCTTATGCGTAAGATGAATCTTATGCGTAGGATTTCTACGTGTAAGCTTTATGCTTATGCGTAAGACTAGGCTAAACGGGTTACGCGTAAAACGACACCCACGAACAAAAACAAGCTTAAAAACTTAGATCCACGCGTAAAGTTTGAAACTTTTTGCCAAAAACAGTTATTTTAACACCTTAAAACATTGAAAGTACAAGAATCTTGGATTAAAAAGTGAAAAAAATGCGTTTTTAAGCAACCTTAGTATCTCGTACGTTTTACGCGTAGGACCGAAACCCACTTCAAAAACAAATACGATTCACCCAACTAGTAGGCGATTGATACCACTGTTAGGTCACTAGATTTACAACACAAGCTTAATAGAAAGATAGAGAGGCGATTGAACAATAAACCAACACACATACACGTATAAAACTAAGAAGGGTTAGGCATAAAGTATGTGTGAAAGGAAATGAATTGAACAACCAACCCTCAAGTGAGGGTTTTACAAGAGTATTTATAGGCAAGGAGCTAGGGCAACACTCCCACTCCTTCCCTTTTCCTTAATGGACATGGGCCTAAGCTTATGGGCCTTCTACATAAGCTAGACCTTAAACAAACATAAAGGCCATAATAAGCTACCTATTACATATGAGTAACTAACACTTGAATAAAGGTTTAGGAGTGATTCCAACAATATATATATATATATATATATATATATATATATATATATATATATATATATATATATATATATATATATATATATATATATATATATATATATATATATTCTTGCGGTTAAAAGCTCAAACAAGGATCTCGAAGAATCATGCATCCAACCAACCCCGGTATCTTCAGATACTAAGTACACGCGCCCGTGAAATTCCACTTCAACCTCAAATAAAAAATAATTAATAAACTCCGTAGTCATTTCTTGTGGTTTAATACCCAAAAACTAGCTTTTGTTACTTGGTTAAATGAATCATGATAATAGTGTTTCCTGATCTTGTCAAAAAATGTATCCCCGTAAAAATTTGTAACAACTAAGATATCACTCTTTTTGCCAATAGTTATACCAAAATCAACAATGTATAAAAATACAATGCATATAAAAAAAATCAGCCCAATGACTTTGAAAATTTCGGATCCAAGTATATTAGCAGCATATCAAGAATAATAAAACAATTTTTCCCAATAAAGAAAACGGATCAAGCCCAGCAACTGACAAAACCCGATCCAATCCATCCCTCTCAAACTTATAACCGGTTATAAGGTGCGTACATCTCAAGGTTTATTTCAACCCCTACTTACACATTTCATCTTCCCCCTATTATTCTCTAGATGATACGCAACAACAAAAGAGAAAAGAAAATCTCTCCTCTTATTATAACCACAACCCTTCATGCCGTCTCTATAATCCAATCAAGTCACAGCGAGATTTGATTATGCTGTTGTGGGTTTTATGCTTCAAGATCTTTGTGAAGGTCACGGGTATGGGGGTTGTTGTTTTTCGTTCTTGTTGTTGTTTTGAGTGTCTTGAACGAACTAAGAAAACTATTGTAACATGATTGTTGTAAATCTTTTCCAATTTATTTTTGGATATTTAACATGATATATAAGCTTCAAACAAGAGTCAATGATGATATAGTATTTCGTGTGTTTGAATGACTTTTGAAAGTCTTGATATAACTTTGAGTAACACGAAATGAATATGAGATTATTAGATAATGTTTTCTTTTTGTTCGAGTCTTGATTTGATATTTAGTTGTAGATGAGAGTTGAAGGAGTGAAGTGTCTAGATTAGGATTGGTTTGGTTGTTGTATTTAGACCTGGTTTGGCTATTGAGTCTTCGTCTTTCATTAGTCACATTTTTTGTTTTTGATTTACGTTTTTTTGTTTCGACTTTGACGTGTGATGATTAACTGAAGTCACAAAAACGAGCGGTATCCTTCTTTTCATTTTTCGTTTTGACTTATGATGTATCAAAACTGAAGTCAGCGTAATGAGAGTTAGTTGTTTGGTTTTGGTCAAGGCTTTCAGATTTCTTTTCATCTTCTTCTTTATATTTTGCATTTGGTCACCCTCCAAAATTACAAAATAAACAAAACAACAAAAATCTGCTAAAATTCAAAATTGGGGTATGAGCATAGATCTTAAGATCAATGCTCGGGAAAGTAACTCTTTGAAATCAAATTTCTGGTATGAGATCTATGCTCAGGAAAGAACCTTCCGAACTTAAAAATTCTGGGTTGAGCATAGATCTTAAGATATATGCTTAGGGAAGAACTTTTGCACAATTTTTGGAAAACTAACTTCCCGAACACGACTCTACATGAAGACTTCCAGAAATCATTTACACATCATAAAACTCCATTTATTCATAACACTCGTGGTCTCAACGATCCACTGAAACATGCTTTACAAAGTGCCGGGTGTTTTGCCAAGCACCCGTTTTCACTTTCAATATAACTTTAACATAACCCTTCAACATATATTAAAACCTGTAAATTGACTCTTAACCATTACAAAAACTTTACACTATGAACATTAAACCTTGTTGGATCGATGTACTCTAACCAAACTAACTTAAATAGCTTGTTTAAGGTTTAATGACCTCGGATAAATCCTAAGTTATTAACAAAGAAACACTGAGCAAACTCTATTAAGTATGCGGAATTTACTTAACAAAGCTAAGAAGAATAACTTTAACTTTGAACGATTTTATTAATAACTCTAACTCTGCTTATTATGCAGACTCTTTAACAACTCTAATAATATCGAACTTCTCTCTAAAACTCTAATAATGTCACGTACGTATAATATCAATCTAGGGGTCCTTTTATAGGCTCAAGGATAACCCTAAACGATTTACAATTTGTATCCTTGTACGACAAGTAATCTAATAAAGAATATTCTAGAATTTACAAAGCTTTCCATAAACGAATATAACAGTTCTTTTAGCCTTGCAGTACTTTGACTTCTTTAGCAGTACTTTGACTTCTTCTTTAGCAGTACTTTGACTCTTTGACTTTTTCCAGTACTTTGTCATTCTTCAGCACTTTCATATCCCAACAATCCTCCCCTAACTTGAATTCTACTAGCTTGACTTCAAGTTCCTTTGTGAATTTATCTTTAACAGCTCCATCTTTAAGGAAAGATTATGTCTTAGTCTTTGGATTGTATCTTTGTAGTTTCTGTGCTTGTATCAGTATTATCAAAGTATCTTTAGAATTATTCTTTTACAGCATCATCCAGCAAGCTCCATCTTTTCAGCAACACAGCAACAATTGACAATTTGTACATAAATTCAGTTTAAGTTGCAGTCTATTCTCATCACTTCCAGGTGTGTTAACTCCTGTGAGAGGTGAATCATTGAAAATTTAATGGATTTGAGTTCTCTTTACCAAAGCCATTAACTCTGGAGTAGCCAAATATTTTGGTGTGTAAGACCATGGTACATTGATAACCATATGATTTTTAGCAAATCATCAGCTATCAACAGATTTGAGTTGTCTTTACCAAAAGCTGTACCCTTCTGGACTAGTTAGTTCTTTCATCATGGTGAACTAATTACCATATAATGGTTTTTCCACAGCCTTTACCACAAGCCATTTTCTTGTGGGCTAGCCAACTCTTCACATTTACTGATATGGTGAGTTGATTACCATATAACTTATTAGCAAGTTGTCAACTAAAAACGGATTTGAAATATCTTTACCAGAGTCGTTTGCTCATGGATTAGCCAATCCTTTTGTAACCATGGTGGATTGATAACCTATTGATGTTGCCATCTCAAAAACCATTTATTTTATTCAACCTTTGTTTCAAAATATTTGTTACTTAACAAAAGGTTTCTTTCAAAAATCACTTAACTGGTTAAAAGCTGCAAGCAGTACTTTGATGAAAGTACTATTTGATCAGCAGTACTTTGAATAAAGTACTGATATTTCAAAAAGAATTTATTCAATTAAAATTCATACCAGTTATTCATCATCATCAGCAATTGTAGTCTATCTAATAAACAGCTTGATGACCAGACACGCTATTTCATTATCCTCTTCTACTTCCATTCCATGCTCCAGCATTCTTCTCATAAGTGCTGGTGTAAGAGGATATCTTCTATTAGCTAACATGTGAATCATAATTCCATCTTCTATCTCTAGAACATGTACTCCAGATTCTTCAAAGAATCTCCAGCTAACAATCTCCCAATTCTCTTGATTCTTCCAAATTTCAGCAGTGCTTTGTTCTTCAGTTTCCCATAAAGTTGTGAGATCTCCAAGCAATACTAAACCAACTCCTTCTGATGGATTTTGTTCAAAATAATCTTGCACCACATAATATAAATAGAATAAATCCACTCTATCTATGATGTGCAATAAATCCCATAGCCTGTTGAACACTCTGAAGCTTTCATCTTCTCTATGAAACATCAGATAACTTCCATCTTTTGAGTCTACAACTTCAAAAGCAATAATTTGAGATTTGTTCATTTTCATCACAGCATCATCTGTAGAATACTCAAAATCCACTACTCTTAAGTAATTCTTTAGTTCATCGTTAGTATCAGATCGTAACTCAACTTTCTCTTTCTTTGATGACTGTATATCTTCAACTTCAGTTTTTCTTTTTCTTTTTCTATCTTTTTCTTTCCAAGCAGCATCATCTTTATAATCTTTGATGCTTTCAACATTTTTCTTATAAGCTTCCCTAACAGCATCATACAATTCTTTCATCTCAAAATATTTAAACCTCTGCAATCCTTTATATCCTTGACTTTTTAAATAAGCCATCATTGCATTTCTGTCTTTAGCTCGATTTGGTCTTCTTGGTAGGAATCTAACAGGAATAGGTGACTCTAATGGTTCATCAGCTTCAGCATTCAATTCCTCTTGCAATTTCTTAGCTGCTTCTCTATTATGAGCTTCTTCAATTGCCTTAGCTTCTCTATCTTTAGCATTTAATTCCTCTTGAAACTTTCTAGCTGCTTCCTCATTCATAGCAACTTGAGCAGCTCTTATCTGTGCTAAAGTAGGTTTCTTTTTCTTCCTTTTCTCTACCAACTTACCCTTACCTTTATCTTTTGGATCAATTGCAGGTTGAGAAGTTTGTTGTGGTTGTTCTTCTGAAACTCCTAGTATGCTAACACCCCTTGGTTTTGATAAATCATGCAAGATTTCAGCAATGGTTTCGTCATCACTTGCAGTATGTATAGGTTTGGGTGTAGCTTCTTCTTCTTGTATGACAGTTGAAGGACCAACAGCTTCTTCATGTACAGTTGTTGAAGGACCAGCTTCCTCTTCAAAGTTTAACAATCTTGGAGTAATCAATTCTTGCCTAAAAGATCCTTGAAGAGTAGTACTTTGATCAGCAGTACCTTGATCATCAGTACCTTGAACTTGAATAACTTGCTCCTCAGTTCTTTGAACTTCAGTCCTTTCTTCCTCAGTACTTTCAATATTAACATATTCTTCAGTACCTTGAGATTCAGTCTCCTTAACAACATCTTCTTTCAAATTCTCTTCTTCTAAATTCCTCCCCAATTGGACAGAAGATGATTGTTTTTGAACCTTTTGGCGTTTTGTCTTCTTAAACTGCCTTTGCTCATTCTTTTTAGATTTGACCCATATACGATGATGTTGAACCAGTGGCCAGACAAAATTCTTGAGTCTTCTAAACTTGAGCTTCAACTTCTTAATCTGTTTAGCTTGAGCCTCAGTAGTCTTCTTCAACTTAACTAACTCCCTTGTCAAAACATAATTATCCAATGTCAAACCTTCAGGGGGTATAGTATGTGAAGCATCTCCTTGAATTGGCGAATGTTCCTCTGATTGAGAATCAGGAACATATCTTTGTGGAGATGGAGAAGGTGAAATTGCAATATCTTCTTGAACTTCAGTACTTGGGGAAGCAGTACCTTGAGATGCAGTACCTTCTCGAGATGCAGCACTTTGAGAAGCAGTACCTTCAGAGGCAGTACCTTGAGTCTCAGTACCCTCAGAAGAAGTACCTTCTCTATCTTCATCCTCTGCAGCATCAGCTCTAACAGCTTGAACAACTTCCATGATAGAAGTAGTTAAGGGAGTGTCCCTTCCAGTGAATAAATCACTCTTTCTAGCCATGAAAGTGAAAATCTTGGCTTGTTGTACCACAACAGGTAAAAGACTTGTAGGTTTAGGTACATCGGAAAGTTGTTTATTAAGAAATACTTGAACAAACCTTGGATACATTAACCATTTTGACCCATGAGTAATGTGGGAAAGCAATCCATCTAGAATTAGCCTTGAAAAATTGAAAACACGATCAGTTGCCAATCCTACTATAGCAGATGCTATATTAGATCCAAATTGCTCCCATGATGTACTTTTAGCACTAATACAATGAAGCAACACATGCACTAAAAACTTCCAGTGAGGACAAAATAGTTGTTTCCTGAATGTTTGTTCATTTAAGGACCCTTCATAACCAATGTGCCCAAAAGTATCCCAAATCAGTTGCTTATCAAAACGAATAGCCCCATCAGCATCATCAAACAATAAGTCTTCACGAATAGAGGCTTCAGTAACCTTGATATTTTTCCCAGCAACCATAGCATGAATATACTCTTCATCATTCTCCATATGAACCCTAGCTGTTTCCCAAAATTGTTGAATCCAGGGCTCAATAACATCTGGTTCTACTAATAGTGCATAACTGATTGGCGATCCAGGAAAGATTGCATTCGCTTCAGTCTTGTCTAAATTAGCCACCATATTGTGCTTTGAAACTGTATTTCGATTCGCCATTGATGATTATGTTATCACAGTAAGAGATATGACGAATAATATAGGTGTAAGTGAGAAATATGGAAAAGATTTTAAAGTATCAATATGAGAGGGAAATTCGGAGAGTAGTTATTTATAGGTGAGATTTAAAAAATCACAGCCCTTAATAACAAAGTTACCGTTAGTAATAATTACCCCTCAATATTACCGTTGGAACAGTACTTTTAATAAGACAAACAGTACTTCCACGTATGCAGTACTTTCCAAAGCAGTACTTTCCAAGCAGTACTTTCATAAAATCAAAAAGCAGTACTTTTCCATTTTCTTCCTTGCATACTAAGTAGACATTAATATCCTCCCCTCAAACAATGCATAGGACTATACTGTCATAAAATAGTCCTCCCCTTAAATGTAGCTCAGTAATTAATCATGCCAATGCTCACCACCAAGTGATTGAATCTTGAAACATCAAAACCTTTGGTGAGTAAGTCAGCTACATTGTCATCTGTGTGAACCTTGACCACATTAATGAGCATGTGCTCATAACAATCTCTGATAAAGTGATGACGAATCTGGATGTGCTTGGTCCTGGAATGATAAACTGGATTCTTCACATTACAAATAGTACTCTCATTATCAATATTGATAGGAGTATTCTTGAAATTGAACCCATAGTCCAAGAGTTGATTCTGCATCCACAAAACTTGTCCACAACAACTTGCAGCAGCCACATATTCAGCCAAGTAGAGGATGTTGCTGCAATAGTATGTTTCTTACATTGCCAAGAGACTAATCTTCTTCCAAGATATTGGCATCCTCCAGTTGTTGATCTTCTATCATAGTTATCACCTGCATAGTCACTATCTGAAAAAGCTTCCAAGTGAAAAGGTGAATCCTTTGAATACCACAACCCCAACTTAGGTTATTGTTTCAAATAACAAAAAATTCTCTTCACTGCATTCATATGAGAAATCTTTGGTGTGACTTGATATCTTGCACATAAACAAACTGCAAACATGATATCAGGCCTTGATGCAGTAAGATACATAAGACAGCCAATCATTGATCTGTATAATTTGACTTCAACTGGTTGTCCATCTTCATCCTTGCCCAATGAGTCGATAGATTTAATAGGTGTAGTAATAGGCTTCATATCATCAAAATTGAACTTCTTAAGTATGTCAGTTACATACTTGTCTTGACTTATGAAAATTCCTTCCTTTGACTGCTTAACTTGAAGTCCCAAAAAGAAAGTTAACTCACCCATTGAACTCATTTGAAATTCATTATGCATCAGCTTCTCAAACTCCTTGACCATAGACTGTTTGGTAGCTCCAAAGATAATATCATCTACATACACTTGAACTAGCATGATATCCTTCTTATCTCTCTTGATAAACAAAGTCTTATCTATAGCTCCTCTCCTATAACCATGTTGCAATAAAAATGTAGAGAGCCTTTCATACCAAGCTCTTGGTGCTTGATGTAAGCCATAAAGAGCTTTGACAACTTTGTAGACTTTGTTAGGATGTTTAGGATCTTCAAAACCAGGAGGTTGTTTGACATATACTTCCTCTGTAATTCTGCCATATAAAAAGGCACTCTTAACATCCATTTGATAAACCTGAAATCCCATATAAGAAGCAAAAGCAAGAAAGATTTGAATTGCTTCTATCCTTGCTACAGGAGCAAACACTTCATCATAATCAACTCCTTCTTCTTTTCTGTAGCCTTGTGCAACTAACCTTGCCTTGTTTTTGATGACATTTCCTCTTTCATCTCTCTTGACTCTGAACATCCATCTTGTACCAATGACCTTCTTACCATCAGGAAGATCACATAATACCCAAACTTCTTGAAGTCTGAATTGTAGCAGTTCTTCTTGCATAGCTTCAACTGAACTTTCTTTAGTCAATGCTTGAGCAATATTCTTGAGTTCCTCTTGAGAGATAAAACAAGTAAACAGACATGTTTGATGGTCCTTATGATTAAGTCTGTTTTGTTTATAGACAAAGCTAAGTAAAGCATTATGAGGTTTAGTGAAAGTCTTAGCTCTGTGTCTAGTCATCACTCCAGAAGTAGAAGGACCAATGATTTGATCAGTAGGATGATTCTTATGAATTCGTAAGTTTGGAGACTGTGGAACTCCATAAGTATCTTCCAAATTAGTAAAATCAGCATCTTCATTGGAATCTGAGAAAATACCTTCATCTTCAAACTCATCATTAGTATCTTCTAATCTAGGCATGGTAGGATCATCTAAATCATCCAAAGTACTGGTAACTGGTGCAGCAGTACTTTGTTCAAAAGTACTATCCAAAGTACTGTGAGAGTACTCTGCAGTCTTGTTCTTCTTCTTTGCCTCTTCATAAGCTCTTCTTTGGTCATCAGTATAAGAATGTGCTAAAACATCTTGAAGAAGCATCTGATTAAGTTCTTCTTGAATAGATTGATCCTCAGCAGACAATGAGGATTTTGGCTCATCAGTACTTTTCTCTGTCTCAACAGGTTTAGGTTCTTCATCAGGAATAACATCTGATCTAATATGGACTCCATGAACAACATAGTGTAAATCTTCTCCATTGTGCACAAGTTGATTTTCTTCTCTAACAGGTACATAGTTCATGGAAGGAGTTAAAACTTCAAGATCAAACATCCAATCAGGACCTTTACCTTTCTCATTGTCTTGATCTTCTAAAAACTCAACATGAAGACAATCTTGAACCTTTTTAGTGACTCTGTTGTACACTCTAAAGCCCTTACTGTTGGTACAATAACCCAATAAATATCCTTCTTCTGACTTGCCATCAAACTTACCCAGATTATCAATTGTATTCAAAATAGTAAGAGGGCATCCAAAAGGCTTCATAAAACGAATGTTGGGTTTGTTGCCCATCAGCAACTCATAAGGTGTCTTCATCTGTGGCTTAGTAACTGATACTCTGTTAAGTACATAGCAAGCAGTACTTACAGCTTCAGCCCGAATTGAATAGGTAGTTGTGAATCTGCTAACATTGTTCTGGCTGCTTCAATCAAAGTCCTATTCTTTCTCTCTGCAACACCATTCTGCTGTGGTGTTCTTGCAATACTGAACTCCCTCTTGATTCCTTTGTTTGCACAAAATTCATCCATAAGCTTGTTCTTGAATTCAGTCCCATTATCACATCTAATACCTCTAACCTTGAGTCTCAATTGGTTTTCAAGTGCTATTATGAGAGTCTGAATAGCATCAAAAGTATCATCTTTAAATCCCAAGAAAAATACCCAACTGAATCTACTGCAATCATCTGTTACAACTAAGCAGTACTTTTTCTTGTTTAAACTTGCCACAGAGACAGGTCCAAACAAATCCATGTGTAACAGCTCCAAAGGTTCTCTAATAGTCCTCTCCTCAAGCTTCTTGCATGAAGCTTTGTGTTGTTTACCCTTCTTACATGCCAAACAGGAGTGATCATTCTTGTAAGTCTTTGAAGGTAAACCTCTAACTAAATTTCCTTTGACCAGTTTGTTGATATTCTTGAAATTGACATGGCCCAATCTTCTATGCCACTGATGTGCTTCTTCAGATGTTGCTTTTGCCACCAAACACGTGGCTCTCCCATAAGAATGTAGACTCTTCATATCTAGACTATACACATCAACAGGCTTACAGGCTTGAATTCAGGGGAAAGGATGAGACATTCTGTGTTAGTGAATAACACAGGATGCTGTTTATCACAGATTTGAGAGACTGACAATAAGTTGAACTTGTGCTCCTTCACATATCTAACATTCTCAAAATCTATACGCCCTGCTTTGATGGTTCCTTTTCCAGTAATTCTTCCTCCATTGGGATCATTCCCAAATGCAACTCTTCCTCCACTAATAGATCTAAAATCAGACAGAATCTCCTTGTCTCCTGTCATACTTCTAGAGCAACCACTATCTACAATCAAATGATCTTTAAGCTCCTCTTCTGGGTTGCCCTACACAAAGATAAAAGAGTTAGTGACTTTTAGGAACTCAAGCCATTACTGACTTGTGTTCCCCTTGTGGAGTTACAAACTCAAATTCTTTGAGTATGTAATTTTCACTATTTTTCAAAACATGATCCAGAATTATCTTTTGATTTTTAGCATGTGGATTTGCAAAACTTTCTGGATTTTCAACACTCTCTTTTACAAGTTCATTCTCTTTTTCTTGTATCACAAAAACATCTGATTCACTTTTTGTTGAAAGTACTGTTTGTCCCTCAGCAGTACTTTCTCTCTTAACCCATTCGGTTTTAACACTTGGTTCCTGTGATCTAGATCCCCTATGTGAATTGTAATACCTTCTAGGTTGATAGTAATGAGATCTCCTAGGATACCTGTTCCAAGTAATGTTAGCAGTACCTTGTTTTGATGGAGCAGAACTTTGGGAAAGTACTGCGTGTGAAGGTACTGGTCTAGAAAAAGGTCTTTGCTGGTGAGGGTATCTATGATCTGGTGAGAAATTGCTGTGATTGACCCTATTTGAATTATTCCAGACTGGTTTGGTCTCTCTAGGTTTCTGGTTGGCAGACCTGTTCTTTGGAAATTTTCTAAGGTATTCTGAGTGATGTTCACAATCCTTGATTAAATGAGTAGGACTAAAGCACACAAAACACAGTTTTTGACCCATACTTCCAAAGTGACTTCTTCTATGTCTATGACCAAAACTATTATTCCTTCTAGGTGAATGATTAAATCTGTTTTGACCAAAGTTATCCCAAAAAGGTTTAGCAGTACTGTTTTGAAAAGGTTTTCCTGAAGGTACTGCTTGTGGAGCAGTACTTTGAGTTGGAGGTACTGCTTGACTTTGAACATTGTTTTCAACAGTTTCTATTGGGGGTTCAGACATAGATTAACCAACTAGCTTTTTCCTAAACTCTAGACTGTCTACTCCAAAACGAGAAACATCAGGCCTAGGGGGTTGATGAATTCCAGTGGGATGGAGAACTGCATGATAACCATTGTCTTTCTTAAACTCAGGAGGTGTTTCATTTATTGAATCCTCATTACTGGATGTGTCTACATAATTAATGAGTTCATCATCACTAGTGGTTATATCCTCAAAATCACCTTCATCCTGATCACTAGGTGGGTCTTCTTCTATTTTACTAAAATCCATACCAAAACCTAGACCAGTTCTAATGTAAGCTCTTCTCTGTTTTTCAACATAACTAACATGAGAAAGTCCAGATTCACCCCAAGCAGCAAACTTAGCAAACAAATCATCTCTTTCCTTAGTCAGTTTCTCTATTTCAGAAATTTTACAGTTTAATTTCCATTCACTTAGTTTTAACTGATAGTCCTGTTATTCATACTTTTTAGCCCAAGCCACTTCATTATTTTCATGTGCTAATATTTTGGCTTCCATAGATTCTAAGGTTATTTGATAACCTGCTACCTCAGACCTAGCCCTAACACAATTATCTCTTTTAATCACATAACTGCCAAGTAATTTTTGATAAAAATCATGACAATTTGAGCATACCTCAGAGATAGGGGTGAACTTGATGAAGTAGCCACCATTGCAAGTAGAACAAGATCATCTTCACTCTCCATGCTCCAATCAAATCCTCCAAAACCATCTCCAGATTCCAAAGCAGCATGATCAGATTCCTTATCAAAGGCAGTGCTCCAGTTCAATTCTTCTACTGAATCTTCAACTGCTTCTTCCACTACTACAATACAATAGGTGACTGGTTCATCATCAAACTCAGCACTCCAGTCAACCTCTGATAAACTTTCTTGAGCAACCAAGGCTTTTGTTTCAGTAATAGGAATTTCTTTAAGCTCCAGCTTTGGTTTCTCAGTTATCCTATTTGCTTGATACTTAGCAAACCTGCACTCCCTGGCAAAGTGTCCAGTCTTTTGACAATTGAAGCATTCAATTTTGGATTTGTCAAAAGTGATTCCCTGTTTTGGTTTGAAGTCAATGTTCTTTCCTGTTTTCTTCATATACTTCTTGATCCTTGCAGTGATCATTGCAACTTGCCACCTGATATCAATTTCTTCTAAAGCATCCTCTTCAATCTGTGAGAGATCTTCTTCATAAGTTACAGGTAAAGAAGCTTGTTGTGCAAAGAAAGAGCATACAACTTCATCTGAGTGCATGGTAGTAGTTGGTGGGGCTTGCTGAGCATAGGTGGGGGGTGTAAACAGCAGTACTTTGAGCAACAGTACTTTGAGGAGGAGAAACAGTACTTTTGGTGGAAGTACTGCCCCTCTTTTCAGATGACACAAAAGCAATACTGTGAGTCTTTGAGCTTGATTGGCAATTCATCTCATGCTCATACACCTTCAGATGATTGTAGAGATCATCAAAATCCATGGTGTCCAATCCAGGTTGTCCTCTGATCATAATAGCAATCACATGCCATGTGGATGGCAAACTCCTTAAGAACTTCATATTGGCATCTTCAACAGATACTTCTGCCTTGTATAACTCCAACATGTTGAGGAGATTTTGAAATCTATCATATGCAGCATCAAGACTCTCTCTCTCACCAACAGTGAAAGTTTCAAACTGTTGCTTCAGCAGATTTCTGTGCATCTTCTTAGAAGCTTCATTCCCTCCAAATCTTGTCTTGAGAGCAGCCCAGAGCTGCTTTGCATCTTTAGCATCATGAAACTTTAGTAGATGTCCATCAGGTATAGCAGATAAGAGTATGTTAAGAGCCTTCTCTTGATTCCTTATGGTAGCTGCTGGTAAGACTGGTTTGGGTGGTTTAGGTTGTCCAGCAATCTCCACAGGTTCTGGAACTACTTCATTACCATTGACAATTACATTCCATAGTGCATGGTCTGTAATGGCAATGTACTGCCTCATCTTCATACACCATAGGTCATATTCTCCCTTCTTGATGATTGGAATTCTGAGTGAGGTGATTGATGGTGGTGGAACAGCTTCAGTCGACATCTTTAGGTTTTGTTTTAGTAGGGTTTTAGGGTTTCTTCCTAGTCAGAGTTTCCACACAAGCTCTGATACCACTTGTTGGATCGATGTACTCTAACCAAACTAACTTAAATAGCTTGTTTAAGGTTTAATGACCTCGGATAAATCCTAAGTTATTAACAAAGAAACACTGAGCAAACTCTATTAAGTATGCGGAATTTACTTAACAAAGCTAAGAAGAATAACTTTAACTTTGAACAATTTTATTAATAACTCTAACTCTGCTTATTATGCAGACTCTTTAACAACTCTAATAATATCGAACTTCTCTCTAAAACTCTAATAATGTCACGTACGTATAATATCAATCTAGGGGTCCTTTTATAGGCTCAAGGATAACCCTAAACGATTTACAATTTGTATCCTTGTACGACAAGTAATCTAATAAAGAATATTCTAGAATTTACAAAGCTTTCCATAAACGAATATAACAGTTCTTTTAGCCTTACAGTACTTTGACTTCTTTAGCAGTACTTTGACTTCTTCTTTAGCAGTACTTTGACTCTTTGACTTTTTCCAGTACTTTGTCATTCTTCAGCACTTTCATATCCCAACAAACCTTTTTAAAGCCTCTCGAGGAACAACTTTAACTTCGAGCTCGGTGTCTATACTAAGCTCTACTACTTTAACAAAATGCTTCTACTCCTTGCTTCCAAACCTTAACCTCCTTACCAATAGCTTTATCCTTCTTCCCATGAACCTAAAAACATGGTAAATATCTATAACGTAAGTGAAACGCTTAGTAAGCAACTATATTAATACATGATTAATATATCAATCCACATAATATGCATTAATAACAGTTAATTCATTGACTCATAGAGTCATCATTCTCATATCCAATTACCATAGCAAACTATAACTGTAACACATATAAATCACAAACATACCTTAATCCTTCCATAATTATGAACTATTACTTGTACCATACTAACCAAGCTTTCTAATTATCCAACTTATTAATCCAATTACATATTTCCTATAACACATTCATAAACACATAACATGAGAATATCCATATTAAGCATGTATAATCATAGTTACTTACCTTAGCAATCCAAGCTAAGTAATACCAACCATAATCATCATCATCAATAACCATCATTAACCATTTCTTCACATCGTAGGTTAAATCATCATAACCATAATCACTTACAACATGGACAATTAACTATAACAATGATTTACCACAACCTTGACTCACCTCTTAACACTTTTAATTATCATATCATCATGTATTGATCATATGATAATTATCCCATAAAATTTACTATGTTTAATTTAATAAAACTTATTCCACAATCACTATAACTCTTTAATTATAAATCATCTTTTACCCAATTCCCAAATTAGAGTTTATAAACCCTAACTTATTAATTTACCAATTAATCACAAGATGGATTACTTACTTGAAAATATGATAGGTATAGACTTAATCCTTGATTAAAACTTTGATTTCTTATCAATTCCTCACCAAGCTCATCTTTCCCTCCCTTTCTTTCTCTTTATATTCGACACATACACACACACACACACACACTTTTTTGATAATCATGAAAATACTTAAAACCTGGACATTTCTAGGTTATACTTGCTTCATACCAAAGTTACTTCCCAACTTGACACTTTAAGCTCTTCAAGTCCCTTTCCTTTTACTTTGGCCAGATTAACTTTTATAACATATTTAACAATTGTCAAATTTAGTCCCTTAATTTTATTTCTCTTGTATTTGTGACACATCAATCTTTCTATAACCATATTACAGTTACTTTGACCATAAGATTGACTAACGGGTTTGACTATAACTTAAAATTCATTGACTAATGAATCATATTGAGTCTCCCGACTCATAAAAGTCTTGGCCATTTTCATCTAGAGTAATACCCATTTGAAAACGGGTTTCGGGTGTAACAAAGACAATATGTAGGCTAGGAATAGACATTCCATATAAAAAATGTAAAATAAAAATACTAAGTGTCAACATGAGAATGACATCATATGATGGGAGAGAGTTTGGATACACCAACATGTCGTGAAAGTGTTAGGAATGACAGTTTTGATTAATATATCATTTGCACTAACAATGATGAGCATGATATGTGTTAAGGGATGAGATCTTATGATTATGTTCTAGACAATGAAATTGTGAGGTGCTAGTTTAAGGAAGATCCTAGACTTTTTGGTTGTGGAGATAAAGAAGCTTGTCAAACACAAGATGTGTTTTTCACTTGATGAGGTATTGGCGCAAACTTGTGATATTGGGTTAAAAGAACCACTTGGATTTCGTGAACCGGTTTTAGCAACGTGGTGTGTACCTATGTGTTGGTATTTTAGGACGTAAGAAACATGAGTGTGCATTCTTTAATAAAGTTTAACAAAAGAAAATTATGTGAATAAATATCTCTCCTATTTAATCGGTGGACATCCAACATAATGTGTAATGCATCAAATAAATAATGACAATAAAGTGTATAGAAAGTTGTTCTGGTTAACAAAAGCAATAAGCTTAGTAATATTTTAGCAGATGATGATTAACAGACATAGAAATTCATCTGTGAAGTTAAGTACATCTTCTTTATTATTGCGAGATAATCGCATGATGAGGCGTATGGTTATGAAGTATTATTACATCTAAATAATGGTAGCAGTGATTTTTTGAAAAGCGAAAGGAGTAATGAGATTAACAAGAATGGAAAAGATAGTAAATTATCAGCAATCGTTGTTGCTCTATGACAACAGAAGACCACGGATCCCGCGGACCCTTTTAAAAGGGTCCACCCTCTTTACAAAAGGGGTCCACCCTCTTTGTAAAAGGGGTATGTGAGTCTTTGTGACACATAAACATGCAATGGATATTATGGCCACTTAAGATGTATTTCCATCTCTTTAAACATATTTCAGTGTCCTAACTTAACCATGGTTAACATTTAGGGGCTTAATCCTAACCATGGTTCATTTAGATCATTACATGTGTCCTAACTTAACCATGGTTAACATTTAACCCAATATATGGTTAACCAAACTTACCCTCCTATAAATAGCAAGTGAAATACATCCTAAACACCCTCAAACACTGAATTGGGTCGTTCATATCATCAAACCATCATATCTTCCATCATTTGATCTATAAACTCCAAGTTTATGCAAAGAAGTTTCAAGTAGTAAGTTACTACATCAAATCTCTAGCAAGTTTAAGTGATCTTCTTGAGTTTAAATCCACTCAAGTCACTTAGTACTTCATCACCAACTCTTCAAGATTGCAAGGGTGCCAAGGTGTAGAAAGCTAGCTCAATCCGAAGTCTTAAGTGATCAATCAAATTCCTATCCTTACTAAGTTACTCCTTTCTTAATTGAAAGCCAAAAGTTGTAAGCAACTAATCACCACCATCATCTCATCTTTATTATTCATAATCTTAACAATTTCATGATATATATATAGTTACTATGTTGATTCATGATGTACATATACTCAATCACATGTTTTAATTCACATATTGTCGTAAAAGTAACAAACTAGTAAACTAGTCATATTCTATACGTTTGAAACCATTAAAACCAGTTACATATGGACTTTCTAACTTACATAATATGGTAAACAAGATAAAAAGGTAAACATAGCAACTTGAATCACCCAAAACGGACAAACGAGTCAAAAGTTATAGTCAAAAGAAGTTAGCAAAACCAAAACGCCGAAACTGACAAATTGAATCTGTTAAGGGTCTGTCCGTGTTAAAAGTGGTACTTCTGGTCCGAATCATCAAAAAGTTAAAACACGAAAGTTTTCCGGAACGACGTTTTCCTTACATATTGAAGAAGCTCGAACCTTGAAAACGCTTAAACAGGCCATATTCTTTCAAAAACTGAAACTGCCTTATATGTAGTTTCAAGACTATACTTTTGTCACAACTAAAAGCAAAACCAAGTTATTTTCATAGCTAGTTACTCCCTCCGTCCCAAATTAATTGTCCTCAATTGACTTTTTAAAGTCTTAATTTCTTAACTTTTATCTTATATATTTTTGTTTGTGTTATATAATAATTGATGCAAAATTTATGAATGGATTGGCTATATAATGGTTTTTCATTGGTGTAATTTTCATCAAGTATTATATAACACATATAAAAATAACAAGAATCAAAGTTGAGAAATTAAGACTTTAAAAAGTCAAATGAGGACAACCATTTTGGGATGGAGGTAGTACATATTAACTTAACAAAACTTCATTTAATTTTTGAAATAGTGTTTTCACAAGTAACGGAAAAATGACCATTTTACCTTTTCCGACGATTTTTACCAAAACTTCATTCTTGAACATGTTAATAAGTTATAATCATTAGTAAACAATGAGAACTTGTAAAAACTAGATATTTACTAAAAACATGATAAACTTTATGATATAACAATCTTCACTCAAAACATATGTTGTATCTGCTAAGTGCTACAATACTAGGGAGCTTCATGTGAGGAGTTTCATTTGAGTAAAACGTATCGACGAGTTGCTGGATTTACGATTTAAAGTGTCCTAGCTCCTCGAACGTTTACCGCATGACCTCTGAATTATGATGGCCCGAACGGTAGTACGATATATATAAACTATACACGTTTTCACAACTAGACCATTTCTATAAACGACATACACAAATACCATGTACTACATCATGATCAACATAGAGACGTATATAGGCTTGTTATTTCTTTCGCATCATTATTTCAAACCTAAGTCGCAACATCCTATTCTAGGTTGCTCGTAGAAGTTCTCACGGCATATCCATCATTCTCATTACACATTTGATATCATTTACTCTGAGGTGAGTTCATAGCCCCACTTTCTATTACTTAATTGTTTTACAAACCCTTGGGGGAATACATGCTTTATTTTAAACCGAACACATTGCTTTGAAACTGTATGCTTATCTGAATGTATTATGTGCACTAAGTACCACTATTGCCAAACTTAAGTCCCTATTATCATGAACCATTAATCACTTGCGAGTGAACGCGAATAATGTGGATAGATCTATCGGGATTGACGAATCCCGTTTGTTTGACCAAGTCCGGTAAACAAACGCACTCTATTTGAAGAACCATAGGTTAATTGGCAAATTACCTATTAGGGCAACTGTTTGACCAATGACCTGGCAAACTATTATATCAATTTCTATTGACAAGCTGTTAACGTTTTCGGTATCATGAGCTTAGTGCAATAATATCTGTTTTGTTTTCAAACCATTGTTGTGAGTCTATAGCTCACACTACAAACATAATGTGTTCAACCATCAAACAAACTCTATGAATTTCACTCAACCTTTGTGTTGACAGTTTTAAGCATCTATTTCAGGTCCATATTGTACAAGGCTGGGACGGAGGAGTACGGATACTCAAGAAGGCTATAAATTTTATTCTCATTCGAAAAACCAATTTAGTGTATTTTATAAACTTGGAACCATTTGGGACCTCATTTTTGTAAACTCTGATATTTATATAAATCGAATGATAAATCCTTTTTAAACGACTCCATTAGAGTTCGTTTTCTATTGTTATGACTGTTGTGCCATGAAGTATCTACTCGTGCATTTTAGGATTTCGAAACTTTATCCAAGACATTGTAACTGATTACAGTGGTCTTTCCTACTTCCCAAACATTGTGAGATACAATGGTCTCATTCATTTTTTCAAGAAACTGTGAGATACAATGGTCTCTATTACACTCTCAGACACTGTAAATCCTACAGTGATCTCTATTACATTCTCAGACACTGTAAATCCTACAGTAGTGTCCATTACATTCTCAGACACTGTAAATCCTACAGTGGTCTCAATTACATCCCCAGACACTGTAAATGAAGCAATTAACTCATTTATTCCTTAGACATTGTGAGTTTCACAATTATCTCTCCATCATTTCTTAGACATTGTGAGTTGCACAATGGTCTTTTCCTAGACATTGTGAGTTGCACAATGGTTTTTTCCTAGACATTGTGAGTTGCACAATGGTCTCAACTATTTCTCAGACATTGTGAGTTACACGATGGTCTCAACTACTTCTTAGACATTGTGAGTTACACAATGGTCTAATTTACTTCGCAAACATTGTAAATTATACAATAGACTCTAGAAATTATCTTATAAAACCTTATGTGATATTGTTTTACATGAAACCCGTCACAATCTATTAATTTCCCTAATGGAAATACAAGAAATGGAATTTCTAAAGGACAAACTAATTCATCATCTACAAAAGATGAAGTTCAACAACTTTCTCTATATTCATCAAAATTCTCTTCTGAAACCTTCATTGTTAAAGGTTCGTGATTCTAGCCAAGTATAGACTATTTTAGAATTACTTAAGATTTCCTTTCCACACGTATCTACCTATACTATCTTCTATGCAATGGAATGTGAAAACATGGGTTACAAGTCTTTTATGGCCAGGACTTGCAACTGGATGGTTTGATATCGCCTTTGCTTAGTGGACAATTTCTCAAAAGCTATGGACGTGTCACGAGTATACCTAATTTAGGTATTTGAAAAATTTATCTAACCTCGGCTAAATATATTCTAGTCACCTATATTTAACCTAGGGATAGTGGAACATAGTCTGACTAACTATGTTCGACTTAAATTTTTCAAACACTGAGAATAGTTATACAAGTGTTATATTCAGGTTGATTTTCTACTTAAACTCGATAAACCGCCAGAATTCATTAAAAAGATCTAGAGACATGATAATGTCTTACCACTCAGCAAAATCTTAACATCTTATTTATACTACCTAATTTCATTCTTGAAATTTTCATACATGAGATAATCCGAACTACTATCTTGGGATAGTCATCAAATCTTCTCGTCATTTCTTAGAAGTTCTAGCCTGATAAGGTTTCAAGGATATCATTCCACCATATTCCTTTAAAATTCACTTATGATTTTAAAGTAAACTTGACATCTCTACCTAAGAATAATGGTAAACATACACTACAATCTTCTAATCATCAACATATCACATCATTATCTGAACCCCATTATAAATCAGTATGTAAAAGTTCACAGTATCACGTTTCCTTCAAACACTAGTTGACATAAACACTATAAGATATGACCTTCATCCCGAAACCACCTAAGACATGATCAACTTTGGAAATGGTTTGGATAACCACTTGCCTCTAGCAAGACTTTCCTACAACATCATTACAAACCATTTCACATCAATAATATCTTACACCTTTGATTAACATCAGTTACCCTAACAACAACAAAAACTATTCCATTTGAGGCACTATATCGATGAAAGTGTTAGTTAACCATTTGCTGAACTAAGGTGTTTAGGGATCACCCACGAAACAATTAAGGAAACCATACAAATACAAATTAGGCTCCATGCCGCACACTATTAGCAGGAAAAAAAAAGTTAGATAGATGTAAGGCGTTAAAATTTAACAAAAACTCCATGTTAGAAATTAAGGTTTTGTTGAAAGCCTCAATACAATAAGATATGATTCATTTTTAGAAACGGAAAAAGCCAAACTTGAGGTATATTGGAATCTATAAGATTTTAACAAAACCCTTTAGATTACCAACTTAAGCCACGACCAAAAACTTAGAATGGTACATAACACATTCTATGAGCAGAAACTTAAGAACGCAAAAAAATAGAATTCGGCGCATACACCCACATTTTCCTAGACAATTCAACATCGGATAACACACACTGAATTCCGAGACGGAATTCCCATTAAGGGGGTGAGACTGTAACAACGCGCATTTTTCGGGTTACTTTTCATATTTTTGAAAAGTTACTATTCACTTTTACTATTCACTTTCACTATTCATCCCGTAAAATTTTTATTTCACATTCTCGTAAGATAAATTATTTTAGTAATGACCTGAGAGTTTGAAAATCATTAGATCATTTTCGCAAAAGTTATTAAGAAAACATCGTCTTAAAGTTTTATTTTGGTCGGAACACCATTTCAACATCCCGCGCATAACGAAAACCAACTCTGACAATTTTCCCCACATCAGATTAATATTTAGATCATTCATAATTAATTAGAGAATTTTTAAGATTTCTTTTAAATGTTACCAAATAAACCCTGAGCCTTAAGAGACTAAACTTACGTTTTAAACAAATCTACGTAGACCCAGACTTAACCATTTCTGCACTGTATTTTCTAAGATGTTTAGAAACTTTTACATTTTTGGAAAAGTCAAACATATTTCCCTCCTCCTTTGATCATAAAGAAATTACCCTTGTACGTTCTACATTTTTGCTTAAATCTCATAACTTTTAAACTTCACGTATAACTGTTAAGTTATCCCACGTATAACAAAAACCACATTTTGACATCTCATATCACTTTTAGACTAATTTTAGTCTACTCTAAATAAATTCACGGTCATTTCCCTGAAATTTCGTTCTTTTCTGATAAACTGCGAATTACGCGTTTTTTACCCGTGTTTCCAGCTTTAAGCAGCGTTTTTGCACCCAATGAGACTTATCACCCATTTTATATTTTTAGATGGAGTATAATGATGAGTTTCATCATTCCTACAAGTTTCGTATTTTTACGATACCCGGTTTTACGTTTTATGGCTTAACAACTTACGGTTGGCATTTAACGGAACCAAATCATGCTCTAAACTCAAGATAATACCAAAACTATCCACCTAAGTCATCTTAACTTGTTATGGCCGACTTAGGGGGGGGATTCATCATTTTGGTGGCTTAATCCTAACCATGGTTCATTTAGATCATTACATGTGTCCTAACTTAACCATGGTTAACATTTAACCCAATATATGGTTAACCAAACTTACCCTCCTATAAATAGCAAGTGAAATACATCCTAAACACCCTCAAACACTGAATTGGGTTGTTCATATCATCAAACCATCATATCTTCCATCATTTGATCTATAAACTCCAAGTTTATGCAAAGAAGTTTCAAGTAGTAAGTTACTAAATCAAATCTCTAGCAAGTTTAAGTGATCTTCTTAAGTTTAAATCCACTCAAGTCATTTAGTACTTCATCACCAACTCTTCAAGATTGCAAGGGTGCCAAGGTGTAGAAAGCTAGCTCAATCCGAAGTCTTAAGTGATCAATCAAATTCCTATCCTTACTAAGTTACTCCTTTCTTAATTGAAAGCCAAAAGTTGTAAGCAACTAATCACCACCATCATCTCATCTTTATTATTCATAATCTTAACAATTTCATGATATATATATATATAGTTACAATGTTGATTCATGATGTACATATACTCAATCACATGTTTTAATTCACATATTGTCGTAAAAGTAACAAACTAGTAAACTAGTCATATTCTATACGTTTGAAACCATTAAAACCAGTTACATATTGTTAGGATTTAGAAAATCCAGTCATTAAAGAGTCGGTCACCTCAAGTATATGTAATCGTTAGAAAGCTCGTAGTCGTAGATTATTTAATGTTTAGTAGTATTTAGTTAAGTAACACCGTGGAGGACTGACGGGTCTTTACCCACTGTATGCCTGATCCACAGCCCGTAGGTGGCGCTTTGTGTAAGACTATAAATACTCTATACCTCCCAAGGTAGAGAGTTGGAGCTCATAATAATACTTTTACTTTCTCTCACTAAGTTCCCAAACCTCTAACTCTTTCTCTCTCTAAAACATCATCTTATACGCCTCTTTGATCATTGGTTTAGTGTGTTTATGAAATCCAATATCTAACAATTGGTATCAGAGCCATGGTTTGATCATCTCTCTTACATATCCTTGGATTTCTAGTGGTTTTAGGTGGTTTTTGAGTTTGAAAAATTTAGTGGTTTTTGCATCATTTGGATCATTTCTTGTGTTAAAGTTTGAATTTTGGGTGTACTTTTGTGTTTAGAATCATTGTAAGTGCTTGGGTTTTGATTTGGTAAGCTTGAATCACTGTGGTTGAGCTTGTTTTGGATTGAAAAGTGAGTTTTTGAAGTTTTTCTTGCTAGCGACTTGGTTCTCGTTGTGATTTTCATCGTAGCGACTTGCTTCAGTAAAAGTTAGTGAGTTACAGTGTTAGTTGTTAGCGACTTGAGCCTAGCGACTTGAGCCTAGCGACTTGTCTATTGAGACAAGCCGACAAATAGTATAAGTTAGTGGATTCTCCACTACGGCTAGCGACTTGGTGAGGTTAGGGACTTGCTTCAGGAATTGTTAGCGAGTTGTAGTGCAAATTGTTAGCGACTTGATACTAGCGACTTGGATCTTAGCGAGTTGTTCTTTAGCGACTTGGTGCTTAGTGACTTGCTGTCATAATTCTTAGCGACTTGGTGTTAGCGACTTGGACCTTAGCGAGTTGCTCTTTAGCGACTTGACTGTGTAGCGACTTGGTGCTTTAGCGACTTGTATCTAGCGACTTGGTCTTAGAGACTTGGTTCAATAACTCGTAGCGACTTGGTTGATTTCTGGTTGTAATACGGTTTTCTCTTGATTTAGTAAAATCCCGTGAAAGAATCTATTTCCCGGTTTAATCATAGAGTTATAATGTCACACCCCCAAATTACCTGTTTTGCAGCGGAATGGAATTCCTGGGGATTGACTGTCATAGCATCATAATCACAGTTATATTGAACGACCTAAAGTGTCGTTTGGAAAATACATCGTTTGATTTAATAAAATAATCAGAGTTTACAAAGTGTAGGTCCCAAATGAAATTAACTTGTGCGGAAATAAGTTTGTTACAAGCCAAACAATGTTTTTAAAATGCATAAATCCCATGTGTGACGCGTCGTCACCGCGACTCGATGATATGTCCATATGCATGCCATGAAGTGAATGCCTTAGATACCTGAGATAAAACATGCTAAAAAGTGTCAACACAAAGGTTGAGTGAGTTCATAGAGTTTGCGTTGAAATGTAAAGCCTTTAAAAATCGTTTATGCAGCAAAGGCATTGAAAATCCACTCAGTTCCAAGTTCCGCCCATACAAAACTTGCAACCTGTGTGTTTACAACTCATTGCCAAAATATGTATAGTTTATGTTCAAATGCATGATGTCAAATGAATTCACATAACGGTACATTACTTAATGTATCAATATTCAATTGATATAACACATATGAATGTTGTTTCAAATAATCCCAAGACCTTTAGCTCAATAAAAATCCCAAGACCTGTAGCTCAATAATAATCCCAATACCTTTAGCTTAATAATAATCCCAAGACCTTTAGCTCAATAATAATCCCATGACCTTTAGCTCAATAATAATCCCAAGACCTTTAGCTCAATAATAATCCCAAGACCTTTAGTTCCATGATTTATAATATAGAATATGACTAAACATTCAGTTCAGATAAACATATAGTTGCAAATAATCATGAATGTCATAAAAGTTAATGAGCATGTATCTCCCCCAAAGAGTTTAATAAAAGCATTAAAACAATTGAAAATGGGGCTATGGAAACTCACCTGTTGCAATGATTATAATGACAAAAGTGGATACACCGAAATGTAGCGTGAATCTCTAAACTTGACCTATTATGAATGATATGATATGTAATAAGTCATGATGTAATGTTACGCATGCAATTCGGATGATATCTATACCACTTCTGAATTTTTGAAAATAATATTTCTCGTCGAGAAATAATCTCTTAACGTCTTGACCATTTTTAAATTACTCCATATGTAATTACATTGAAATGATATCCTACGATAATCATTTAGTGATTTATTAAGAAATTATAACTTTTCGTCGTAAAATAATGTCGTTGAAATATTTCATGAAAGTGACTAAACGGCCTCGAAAAGCTAGTCGTAAAATGATGCACGTCGAGTGTTAGGAAACGAACTCAACGGTTTTGGGAAGCTTGTACCATTATCTCAAAGTTTTAGTGTTTAAGTTTTCATCCTAGAGGTCTCGATCATAGAGAAAAGTATAGGTAAAGTATGGTTTTCGGCAAAGTTTAAGTGACCGTATCTTACTCGTTACAACTCCGCTTGACAAATGGTTTGACATTTTGAAAAATATGCTAGGCGAACTTACTTTTACTAGAAGACATCACTTTATAAAAAGTACTTCGTCATTGTTAAAAACGACCCTCAACATGGTCCCTCGTTGCCGTAGTATGTGTTTAATAGAAAATGTATTAAGTTTGCTAATAGAATAAAGTTACGGCAACTTTTTAAAATGTGAATAACTTTGTCGTTAAAAGTCCGTTTTCTACGTTCTTTATATCCACGGAATCGTAATAACATATAATAATATATTTTTGATAAGTCGACACATTTAACAACGCTTAAGACTCATTTTTGACTCGTAAAAAATCGAGACAGCATGCTGAATTTTCTGGAATATATAGTTTTCGTCGCCAAACTTCAAAATAGCATAACTTTTTCGTTATAGCTCCGTTTTAACCCGTTCAAGCGGCCACGTTTTCTTTTTAAAATATATTTTCCAAATATCTAGCCCAAAATATTTAGCTTACTGTCGGATTTTCCAGATTTTCAAAATAAGGACATACCCTTAATTAGACTTGTCGAAATGAGTTTTTCTCGCGTAAAACCTATTCCAACCAATTCAAAACAACTCCGAAGCTATTCTAATCCTACCATACACCTTCTTAGGGTGTCATGGGTTCCTAGGCATCACCAAGAGTGATATATTACAAGGAATAATTATAGGATGACCAATATATATATATATATAACTCTTAAAATCAATGAAAAAGTGGTATAAACATCCATGAGACTTGCATGTTTTCTCAAATATGATGAAATGAATATAACAATGAATATGAAATATAAACATGAATATGGATGCTTACTAGTAACTTGATGAGGTTATGAGAACAAATGATTTTTCCTAATCACCCTAGGTTTTTATTGCAAAACCTTAATAAAGAGTGAGACTAGAGTGTTAAAACCTTGTCTTGAAAAATATTTGATAATCCCTCTTATGATCCTTGTGGTTTCCGGTTTGCAAGAGAGAAGAAAGAGATATGTTTGATATTTTGCTTTGTGAAGTAAAATGAATGTGATAAGTGTGAAGTGAGATACTTGACTTAGTAGATATTTGCAAATGTATGTGACTCACCCTTGAGGTGGTCGACATATGTAAAAGAAAAGGGACAAAATGCATTAACTAATAATCAAGTGTTTTAAATGTTGAGTAAATATGTAGTTAATTAGGAATAAGTGGTAACTTGTACACACATTTGAGTATTTAGGGTAGCGTTAGATAAAAATAACTTTTAACGAGTCAAGATAAAATATATTGAGGTCATAAAAATTATAAAAATACATTTCTTACATGAGTTGAGTGAAATAAATATTTATCGTGTAGTTTTTAAGAAAACCGTCGTAATTATATAAATATAACAATTTATATACGAAATAAATTTAAAACACCGGGTAAATTAATAATATAATTTTTATATTCTTAAAATGAGTATAAAAATATATTAGGAATATTTTTGGATGTGTCGGATTAAATGTTCAAAATAAATGTTTACGCGATAGCGTTTATTTAATAGGAAAATAAACGTTTTATGAAAAATGCAAAACCATGCATGAACTAATATGATGATAATGATGCCAATGAAATGTAGACTAAACCTAGCCTATATGAAATATCCTCGATGAAATGTTCATGAATTCACGGCTAAACCATTACGGTTACGTGAATTTGATGCTCGTAAACCTAGTTTACGATAAATGATAAATGATGAAGCATGAGTAATGTTTTGAAATATGACCTGAAAATACGAGTTGTCACATTCGCACAACCAAAAAGGAATTCAGTCCCTGAATTCAGTTCGTGTTAGTCTATCGAATTTGGGTTTGTGATGAATAACGAGAAGAGAAGACATAAAGAGATGTCGTTATGGTTATCGATGATTAAGGGTGTATAAAACATCATAGTAAAGAAAATATTGGATGAATCTCCCATGAATAACACTTAGACTTTTATGAGTATGTGAAAACCCTGCTTGCACTAAGACTTATAAATAACTGCTCCCAACATAACATGATCCCTCCAGAATTAGACATAGTTAGCTAGGCTATGTATAATTAAGGAACGATATCCCTCCAGAATTAGACATAGTTAGCTAGACTATGTATAATTAAGGAACGATAATGTGACGTTCGGTTTAGTTGTTATAACTCTCGATGTTTACAGAGATCTAAACCCTGTATGTGATAACGAATCAGAAGGAAAAGGAAGTACGCTTAATGAGAATATTATACAACGAGTAGTTTATCAAAAGTAGTACATCTTAATTCATAAGATCTGAATACGATGGAAGACATAAACTTAGTACGACATAGTACATAAGGAAAATTAAGACTGTTAGTTTCCGAACTTCTTCAGTCTTCGGCATTGTTGAGACCATGACGAGCTTCTCCTCCTTCTAATATGTATGCATTCCCACGAGAACCTTCAACTTGTTGACCTTGGTTTTGAGGACATTGATTCCGATAGTGTCCTTGCTCCCCGCATTCGTAACATGTAACTATGATCTTGCCTCTACAATTCTTGGCATGGTGTCCTAGTTTTTGACACTTGTAGCACTTAACATGACAAAGACCCGAGTGATGATACTTACATCGATTACATAGTGGGTAGGTTCCAAGATAACCTCTGCCTTCTATTGGTGCAGCAACATAAACCATTGCGGTTTCTTGCCCACTATTCTGTTGTTGATGATGATTAGTGTTACAGTTTTGGTTGTCGTTACCATAACCTCCCTGGTCATTTTCCCATTTCCTTTTGTTGTTGCTAGTTGGGTTGTTGTTGTTGTTGCGGTTATTGTTGATAATGTTTTCCCCTTTCACGACTTGAGCCATGAGTTTTTGAGATACTCGAATAGATTCTTCAATCGTTTGTGGATCGGAAGAAGTTACATCTCCTTGAATACATTGTGGAAGTCCTCCAATGAAATTTTCCAGTAGTTTCTCATTGTCCGAAACCATTGATGGACATAGTGCAGCCAATTCTTGAAATCTCCTAATGTAGGTCTCGATGTCATAACCAACAGTCACTAATTCATAAAATTCCGTTTCTAATTTCTTCACCTCCGTGCGTGGACAATACTTCTTAGTTACCAGATTCTTGAATTCGCCCCACGTGAGCTTGTAAGCGTTTTCGATACCAATAGGTTGCGCATACGAATTCCACCATGACATTGCACCATCTAAGAGTGTACCCGGTGGCGAACTTTACCTTGTAGTCATCTGGGCAATTGCATAAAAGAAACACAGACTCCATCTTCTCAAACCATCGAACCATAGCAGTGGCTCCTTCTGTGCTTTGAACTTTGTAGGATCACAGTTCTTAAAGTCCTTGTATGTACAATTTTGAACTCCAGATCCTCCTGCAGCTCCTAGCGATAGCAATTCTAGCAGCTTGGCAAGCAGCCGTGGCCTCAGCAGCAATGACTACCGTTGCTCGTTCTTTCCTTAGTGCCTCGGCTATACTATCCTCTATATACCTTTGGATAGCGGTGGTGTCATTTCAGTGCAGCTTTCTGGTGCCATAACTCTTCAAAATAAGAGGAAAGGTGAGACGTAGCAAATTCCTATGTTAAGAATAAGCGCTCTAAAGAGATGTGATGTGAAGTGATAAGTTTGGGGTTACTTTTCAAAATAATCGACGGATTCCCAAAAGATGGGTTATGAGGTGTCGTAAGTGCTTCAAATGTATGATAGTCTAGTGATTTAGTGCGTGAATAACGTGTAACTCGACATGTTAGTGGTGAAACAAAGGAGTGAGAGTGACTTCGCCCTACTTAAAGGTTTATCTCGGCATTCGACGTTATCGGTGATGAATCAGCTGATATTAAAATTGTGATAAGGAATGACAAGGCATTCTCCACATTGGAGTAGGAGGAAATGATAATAGGATGGGTATTTAAAGGCGTCTATGTGACAATCGATTTGAAATGAAAGTAAAAACTCGAAAAAATGTACGTATAAACCGCATGTAAAGTGAACATGCACTTATGATGAAATGATAAGATGCTATAATTATGTAGTTATAGTCTAGGGTCAATGATGCAACCTAGTTCTCTATAACTGAAGCTCTGATGCCAATCTGTCACACCCCCAAATTACCTGTTTTGCAGCGGAATGGAATTCATGGGGATTGACTGTCATAGCATCATAATCACAGTTATATTGAACGACCTAAAGTGTCGTTTGGAAAATACATCGTTTGATTTAATAAAATAATCAGAGTTTACAAAGTGTAGGTCCCAAATGAAATTAACTTGTACGGAAATAAGTTTGTTACAAGCCAAACGATGTTTTAAAATGCATAAATCCCATGTGTGACGCTCGTCACCGCGACTCTATAATATGTCCACATGCATGCCATGAAGTGAATGCCTTAGATACCTGAGATAAAACATGCTAAAAAGTGTCAACACAAAGGTTGAGTGAGTTCATAGAGTTTGCGTTGAAATGTAAAGCCTTTAAAAATCGTTTATGCAGCAAAGGCATTGAAAATCCACTCAGTTCCAAGTTCCGCCCATACAAAACTTGCAACCTGTGTGTTTACAACCCATTGCCAAAATATGTATAGTTTATGTTCAAATGCATGATGTCAAATGAATTCACATAACGGTACATTACTTAATGTATCAATATTCAATTGATATAACACATATGAATGTTGTTTCAAATAATCCCAAGACCTTTAGCTCAATAAAAATCCCAAGACCTTTAGCTCAATAATAATCCCAATACCTTTAGCTCAATAATAATCCCAAGACCTTTAGCTCAATAATAATCCCATGACCTTTAGCTCAATAATAATCCCAAGACCTTTAGCTCAATAATAATCCCAAGACCTTTAGTTCCATGATTTATATTATAGAAATGACTAAACATTCAGTTCAGATAAACATATAGTTGCAAATAATCATGAATGTCATAAAAGTTAATGAGCATGTATCTCCCCCAAAGAGTTTAATAAAAGCATTAAAACAATTGAAAATGGGGCTATGGAAACTCACCTGTTGCAATGATTATAATGACAAAAGTGGATACACCGAAATGTAGCGTGAATCTCTAAACTTGACCTATTATGAATGATATGATATGTAATAAGTCATGATGTAATGTTACGCATGCAATTCGGATGATATCTATACCACTTCTGAATTTTTGAAAATAATATTTCTCGTCGAGAAATAATCTCTTAACGTCTTGACCATTTTTAAATTACTCCATATGTAATTACATTGAAATGATATCCTACGATAATCATTTAGTGATTTATTAAGAAATTATAACTTTTCGTCGTAAAATAATGTCGTTGAAATATTTCATGAAAGTGACTAAACGGCCTCGAAAAGCTAGTCGTAAAATGATGCACGTCGAGTGTTAGGAAACGAACTCAACGGTTTTGGGAAGCTTGTACCATTATCTCAAAGTTTTAGTGTTTAAGTTTTCATCCTAGAGGTCTCGATCATAGAGAAAAGTATAGGTAAAGTATGGTTTTCGGCAAAGTTTAAGTGACCGTATCTTACTCGTTACAACTCCGCTTGACAAATGGTTTGACATTTTGAAAAATATGCTAGGCGAACTTACTTTTACTAGAAGACATCACTTTATAAAAAGTACTTCGTCATTGTTAAAAACGACCCTCAACATGGTCCCTCGTTGCCGTAGTATGTGTTTAATAGAAAATGTATTAATTTTGCTAATAGAATAAAGTTATGGCAACTTTTTAAAATGTGAATAACTTTGTCGTTAAAAGTCCGTTTTCTACGTTCTTTATATCCACGGAATGGTGATAACATATACTAATATATTTTTGATAATTCGACACATTTAACAACGCTTAAGACTCATTTTTGACTCGTAAAAAGTCGAGACAGCATGCTGAATTTTCTGGAATATATAGTTTTCGTCGCCAAACTTCAAAATAGCATAACTTTTTCGTTATAACTCCGTTTTAACCCGTTCAAGCGGCCACGTTTTCGTTTTAAAATATATTTTCCAAATATCTAGCCCAAAATATTTAGCTTACTGTCGGATTTTCCAGATTTTCAAAATAAGGACAGACCCTTAATTAGACTTGTCGAAATGAGTTTTTCTCGCGTAAAACCTATTCCAACCAATTCAAAACAACTCCGAAGCTATTCTAATCATACCATACACCTTCTTAGGGTGTCATGGGTTCCTAGGCATCACCAAGAGTGATATATTACAAGGAATAATTATAGGATGACCAATATATATATATATATATATATATATATATATATATATATATATATATATATATATATATATATATATATATATATATATATATATATATATATAACTCTTAAAATCAATGAAAAAGTGGTATAAACATCCATGAGACTTGCATGTTTTCTCAAATATGATGAAATGAATATAACAATGAATATGAAATATAAACATGAATATGGATGCTTACTAGTAACTTGATGAGGTTATGAGAACAAATGATTTTTCCTAATCACCCTAGGTTTTTATTGCAAAACCTTAATAAAGAGTGAGACTAGAGTGTTAAAACCTTGTCTTGAAAAATATTTGATGATCCCTCTTATGATCCTTGTGGTTGCCGGTTTGCAAGAGAGAAAAGGAAGAGAGGAAATGTTTGATATTTTGCTTTGTGAAGTAAAATGAATGTGATAAGTGTGAAGTGAGATACTTGACTTAGTAGATATTTGCAAATGTATGTGACTCACCCTTGAGGTGGTCGACATATGTAAAAGAAAAGGGACAAAATGCATTAACTAATAATCAAGTGTTTTAAATGTTGAGTAAATATGTAGTTAATTAGGAATAATTGGTAACTTGTACACACATTTGAGTATTTAGGGTAGCGTTAGATAAAAATAACTTTTAACGAGTCAAGATAAAATATATTGAGGTCATAAAAATTATAAAAATACATTTCTTACATGAGTTGAGTGAAATAAATATTTATCGTGTAGTTTTTAAGAAAACCGTCGTAATTATATAAATATAACAATTTATATACGAAATAAATTTAAAACACCGGGTAAATTAATAATATAATTTTTATAGTCTTAAAATGAGTATAAAAATATATTAGGAATATTTTTGGATGTGTCGGATCAAATGTTCAAAATAAATGTTTACGCGATAGCGTTTATTTAATAGGAAAATAAACGTTTTATGAAAAATGCAAAACCATGCATGAACTAATATGATTGATGCGCGCCAAACAGTCAAGCTAAATCACACAAGCCCGCCACTTGTGAATGGCGGACCGTAACCAGCTTAAAACTGCTAAGCGAAATCAATGAAGATCGAGGAGTATAGTGTTTCCCCGGTCGTTATGTCCCAAATGAGTTGTGCACTGGATTATCAAGCGTTTAGTGATCGAGGAATTTGAATGGGAAAAGGATTTGAATGGGATTATATTAACTATGGAAAAAGCCAACAAATAAAAACGGCTTAAATGCAAATTAAAGGAAATTAAAAAGATAAAATCTATTAAATAAACGCTATCACTATAATTAAAATGATGTTTTTGTTTTATGTTTTTATAAAACTAAAATTAAAATCTACATAGCGTACAATTAAAAACGTGAAACTACATCAATATTAACCCTAAAAATATGAAAATGATGTTTTTACAAACCTAATGATAAAAGAAAATATTTAGAAAAAGAAAATTATTTTTAAAACTAATTATCTAATTAAAAACTATTTTTAACTATTAAATAATTACCTAAAATACAAGAAAATGTGAAATAAAGCTAGAAAAATAAAATTGAGACTTAGAAAAATCTAAAATATCAAAATAGAATTTTCAAAACTATTTTTGTATTTTTCTGATTATTTTTCTATTTTCTAGGAATTTTAAACTATTAAAAACTAATTAAATTACTAAAAATTACAAAATGAACTATGAAAAATATGGAAAATTACTTTTTTTACTTTTTATATTTATCTTAACCTAAGAAAATTGAAAATTTATTTTTTTGAAGCTTTTTCTAATTTTTTATATTAAATGCTATTTAAAAATACTTAAAAACTAATTAAAATCAAGAAAAATACCAAACAAGCTAGGAAAAATCCGAAAATTTCAGGAAAATCCTAAAATGATATAAGGAAGCTAAGAAAAATGGAAAAACATAGGGTTGTGTGGCAGAATATGAAGCGATGAAGAAGTGCTTATTGAAATAAGCACTTCAATAAGCAAATGGAACCCAAAGGCTACCAAACTGAAAGAGAAGCTCTAATAAGCTAAAGCAACAGAAATGGAACAAGTTTCAACAATCCCTAACCACTGATAAGCTAGATGCAAAGATTTGAGTTTATGAGATTTTGGCTTAAAAAGCGATAAAGGGGGTACCAACTTGACCACACAATAAGCAATCCAATAAGCTAGAAACTGGAAATAAATTATAGAGACCTAAAGTAGACTTGGTTGGGAACATGTATACCAAAAACTAGACCTGGGTGAGCTTAAATGAGCTCAGTGGCACAAGCTGATGCAAGAATGAGAAAGTCTCGGTATGATCGAGATCGATGGCGGGGATTATACACCAAATTGATGAGCTTGTTAGAAGCTTATAAAAAATTTGTAAAATTTAACAAAAATGCTAATAAGTGACAAGACCAGATGAAGTTTATAGAATACCAATTTTCACTTGATGAGTCCAAAAAATGAGCTCACCAAAATTTCTTGTAGTTGGCTCAAAAACAGAACTTAGCAACTTCTTGACTTTTGACAAAATGAATAACTTTGACTATTATGAACTTTGATCCTCAAAAGCGGTTGTAGATGATGATTTAAGATGTAATGACTCTGAATAAGCTACCTCTAATGATTATAAACACATGTTATGCAAACTATCTCCATTCTACCCTTCTTGAAATTCATATGAATTGTGGACATCAATTGACTTCCACGATCTAAAGAAGCGGTCAAATGACCGAAATGATCCTAAAATACCTAAATGAGACTAAAGTAACTAGTTCTAGTCACTGGACTACCTTCAATCTCAGTTTGACACCTAGTGCCAAACACCCTTTAAAACATGATTTATAGTCAAAACTACTCAAAGCTAAAAGCGGCCTATGCCATTAATCAAACTAAGTTTACATAACTTAAATAAAACTATTTAAGCAGGCTAAAACTATAAATGATCATAGATGCAAAACAAACATGAAGCGCCCTTAGACTTGAAATTGGAAAATGGGAAAGACAACTCACAAGCTGTGTCCGGTACAGGCCAAATCGAGAACCCAAAAGTAACCTAATCTAACCTATTTAAACCCAAATCCACCTGCATCATCCTTATGCTGTTTTCCTCCTCCTTTGACTTTCGTTGACCAAGAGACAATTTGATTAAAACTGATTTGTGAGCTTATAGAAAGCTTATAAAGACCTTAACCAAACTTATTTAAGCTTAAAACAAGCACCTAACAACTTGGAGAAGATTTTGAAGCGAGAATCTCAACATGAAACTCATAAATTTGGAAATTTAGCACAACTGAAATTGATACTCAAAAGTTACTTACAAAGATTAGTAAACTTGAAATTGATACAATGAAACTGAAATTACACCAATTTAACTTAAACTAAGACAATAATTAAAAAAACGACATAAGTAAAAAATTTTATAAACTAACTACTCACTTTCTCTTCTTTCTTCCCTTCCTTTTATAGTCCCAGTTGCTTTCTCTCTCTCTCTCTTGAGATAATCCCACCTCTGATCATGACCCTTGGATCATTTTTAGGTAATCTTGGCCATTGAGCATTTTGGCGGAAAGCAGATATTAGCGGAGAGTGAGGTTGAGTGTTTGAAAGGTGAAAGATGGTAATTAATGTTATTTGGATGTAGTGGAGGAGGGAGGAGGTTTAGTGATAAGGTAATTTTGGTTGAGTGTAGCGGAGTTTGCAGGCTAGTGGGGAGGAGGAAGGAGATTGGCGCCAAAGTCTGTTTGACTTGCTTGGCTAGGGTTGGATATTTAATAAAAAGGGGGTTCAAAAAGCCAAGTGACAGGGGTCCAAGGTCTAGGTAAGAGTCCAAAATGGTTGAAAGGCTTATAAATACAAGGACTAAATGTGTAATTACGAAAATTTCAAGGACCACTCCTGCCAATTCAACAAAGTTGCTCCAAGGGACTAATACTGACAGGCTTCAAAAGTACAGGGACCAAATCTGTCATTTTGCAATTTTCCAGGGGCCATTTCTGCCAATTTTGAAACTTGGAGGACCATTTTTGTAATTTTCTCAAACTTTTGACATTTTTCACCAAAGGACTAAATTTGACAAGTTTTGATTTTAAAAGGACCTTTGGTGACTTTACTTTTGAAATTATGTGCTCAGGGACTGTTTTTGACAACTTTTGAAACTTGGGGACTAAAAGCGCGAATTTTTGCAAATTTGATATGTTTTTCATCGATTTTGATATTTTGCATTTAAAACACATAAAACTCTGATTTGTGATATTTTGATCATTTTGATGTGTTTCTGAGTGTTTTCAGATGATTTTGCAGTTTATATTGTATAAAAATGATGAGTATTTAGACACTCATCAATGATGATAATGATGCCAATGAAATGTAGACTAAACCTAGCCTATATGAAATGTCCTCGATGAAATGTTCATGAATTCACGGCTGAACCATTACGGTTATGTGAATTTGATGCTCGTAAACCTAGTTTACGATAAATGATGAAGCATGAGTAATGTTTTGAAATATGACCTGAAAATACGAGTTGTCACATATAAAATCCCGTGTAATCTGTTAACATGTCTACCAACGTATCTATAATCATCTCCACTGTTGCTGAGGATGTTCAAGCAGCTGGTTCTGATACTCGTCCACCCATGCTTGACAGAACTGACTACGACTCTTGGGCTCAACGAATCAGATTGTATTGTCTTGGAAAGGAAAATGGGGTCAACATTCTCAAATCCTTCGATGAAGGACCGTATCAGATTGAGACTACAAGAGACATAATTGATACAGTTGCAGATGGAACCATGATCTTTGGATTGGACAGACCAAAGACGTATGATGAGCTCAGTGATAAAGAGAAAAAGAGATTCGATCGCGATATCGGGCCTCAAACATCATACTACGGGGTCTTCCAAAAGACATCTACAAGCTTATCAATCACAACACTGAAGCCAAGGCTTTTTGGGATAATGTCAAGATGCTTCTCTCGGGTTCTGAATTAACTAAGGAAGACAGAGAATCACAGCTGTATGACGAGTTTGAGCACTTCAAGATGAAACCAGATGAGAGTGTCTATGAGTACTACATGAGATTCCACAAGCGTGTAAATGATATGAGGAATATCAGAATGACTATGCCAAACATTCAGCTGAACTCAAAGTTTGTGAACAACATGAATCCCGAATGGCACAAGTTTGTCACCTCTGTGAAGTTAACCAAAGGATTGAAGGACACAAACTATGAGCAACTATATGCCTTTCTTCTTCAGAATGAGAGACATGATATGTTTGAAAAAACGATTCTTGGCGGTTCAAATCTAGCGGGGAGAAACCGGTTAGTCAAATGACTCAACAGCCTTCTACACCAATGTTGGTATTACTACCAAAGCCTCTCAAGTCATACCCACGGGTAATGGTAATCACAAACTCATTCCTGATCCGAGGTTCAAGCAAGCGATCTTCGATGCAGTCATGGGACACTTCATTAATCAACTGGCTCTTATGGTAAAACAAAACTTGACCTTTAGTCCACATACCAATAGTCTTCACACTAACAATGAGATCAGAACTGCATCCAATCTACACAATCAAGCAACTGTCAGAGATGGGAAGGTTATGGTGCAACCAGTTCAAGAAAGGCAGTATAAACAGGGAAGAGGAGGAGTTGGTAGAGGATATGTGGTAAATCAGAACCGGGGAAAGAATGGGAGTCAAGGTCAAGCAAAGCCAATTAAGTGCTATAACTGTGGTGGTGAGGGACATATTGCTAGGAACTGCACATATCCAAAACGTTCACAGAATGCAGAATACTTTAGAGACAAGATCTTTGCTTGTGCAAGCTCGAGGATAATGGAGTAGCTTTGGATGAAGAGGAGTTGTTGTTTCTTCTGAGGAAATGCAGAACCTATGATGCTGATGTTGATGAACAACCAATTCAGGAGATAGGTCATAATCATCAAAATGCCTTTCAAGTAGGACGTGATGCATTTGACTCGGCGTCGATGATGAACCTACCTGCCCAAACAATCTTCATGGCTAGCATCTCACCTATGGTCTCTCCACCACAACAAATTTGGTCCATCCAGAGACAAAATCATTTCAGAGGTATTAAAACTATATGATGATGTTGATGAGCAAAAGATGCATAATAAAGTACAATCTCTTGAAACTTATGAATCGGATATTGATGATGAGGGTAATAGCAATATTGTCCCATATGATCAATATGTGAAGCAAAGTGAAAGTGAGGTTGTACCAAGTAATGCATCTTCCGAAGTCAATGATGACTATGTTTGTGATGAATACACTGCATGTGCCCCTAATGATTCTGTTATCTCTGAACTGAATGCCTATAAAGAACAAGTTGCTATTTATGAACAACGTGCTAAGTTTGAGTTGACCACCCGTGAGCAGGAAATGGATGACCAAATGCGTACAATTATTAGAAAAAGTAACTTTAGAGAAGAAGTCTTAAAACAAGATTTAAACTCCTTACAAGAAAAGCTTTCTAAAACTGCTAAGCAAAAACAAGAACTTCAAGAAAATGTTAAAATGCTTAAGCAAGAATTCAATGCTAAGGAATCAAAACTTTTGAATGATTTTTCCAATCTAAAAACTTTGAAAAACAAGCTTGAAAATAAGTTGTACATACAAGGGAATACCATTCAGACTGCTCACTTGATCACTAAGCATAGAGTTTTAAGCGATAAGCATAGTATTCCCCTTATTGAGGAACCAAATCCAGAGGTCATTAAAAAGGCTAGAGCTACTAATAATGTAATCTATAATGGAAATGAGATTCTTAAACCTATACAGAAACCTAGTTGCATTGAGTGCACTGAGGAAGATAGAAAATTAGATGATGCATCTAGGGAGAAAATGAATAAGAAGCTAGATCCTGAATGTAAAAAGAATAACATAACGATCAAACCCCATGATTACAAAAAGGAAAATTGGATTTCCTTGAACAAGTTTAAGCCTCAAAATTGTTAACGCCGAACAAGTGTTGGAAAAAGGATTTAGATAAGCAAAAGCGAGAGAATCTTGTTGTAACAAACCCTCCTCTTAAGAAAATGCCTTCATTTGTGTATCCTCGAATACACCAATGCATTTAGTTCCTAGAACTATTGACACTAAAAGCAAGACCTTAATCAGTCAATATGTAATTTTCAATTATTTGTTGATTTTGAGAAAACTTGTAAGAAAAGGATCACACCTACTGGGATAACTGAAGGGAAAAGGGGTTTTGAGCAAACTAAAGAATGCTATTTAACTGAGGTCATGCCTTTCTTTAAACAATTAAAAGGTCAATTTGAGAGTCTTAAAAAGGGGATGGACTTAGATATTAAAGAAATGGAAAAAGAATTTGATGCGATGATTGTTGAGGTTAGTGACCATGAGCGAGAGATTGAGAGGAAGAACTTGCACACCTTGAATGAGAATCTTATTTCTGAATGTATTACTCAAGATGTGTTTTAAACCGCTACGAATTGTTCCATTAATGCTTCTCAATTTCATGAATTATCTGTTGCTCTGAAAGTCTCTCATGATCGTGTCATTGAGCTTGAAAAAACTAACTCTAAATTGCATGATAAAGTTGAACAGGATGATTATGATAACTTGGTGAAACAGTTTTCTAAATTGGAAGTTGAGCATCTTGCTTTGCAATTAAAATATCAACATCTAAAAGAAAATGTTAAAACCTCAAATATCAAGACGTCCTTGGATGCTCTGAATTTGATGCAATTTTTGAAATTAGCAAACGTGATGAACAGATTCGAGCTTATTGTAACACGATCAAAAAATTGAGAACCCAAATTTCACAATGAAAGGGTGAAAAGAACAATGTGACAGGCTCTCAAATGCCTCCTCCCTTAGATTCTCAGAGTTCTCAGACGTTTCATCTTCAAAACTTGATTAATGTTTTACAAAAGGAAAATGAGAGTTTTCTAGAAGAAAATGAAAAGGTCAAACAACACTTTAAAGAGTTATATAATTCAATGAAAGTCACTCGTGACAAGAACAACGAAAAAATAACATCTTTACAAAAGGAAATTGGGAATCTGAGGAGTCAGTAAAAAGGGAAACTGCCACTTGTTTTTAATGAGAATGTTGCATCAAAGTCATCCTCATACTGCAAATATACTGTGACTGTTAAATACATTCCTCCTTATCTTAGGAATAATGAACCGGTGTTTCATGACTATTGTGCTCACCTTAAGGATAGTCTAGAATGTCTCCGTGAGATTGTGGAAGAGGATTTCATTAATAAACCTCTTGATAGAGAAATTAGGTTTGCTTGCATTCAGGCCAAACGAACTCAAGAGCTGTTAGAATGTGTAATTGCAACATGTCCTAAATCCTTAGGTGCGAAAGGTAAAGCTGTGATGCCTTGTTCCATGCCTAGTGCCAAGCATACAAATCATTTTATGCCCAGTTTTAAGAAAGTGAACACTAATGTGCCTTCAAGTAGTTCAGGATCCACTGCACATCTAGTTCAGGAAAGCAAAAAGTAAATCAACCAACTAATGTTCCCATAATTCCCTCTACAGGGAGTAATCAGTGACATTAAAGCAAGCGGGTCAAAGCCTCCAGGCAATACCAAGCAAGATAGGACCTCGAAAGCTAAGAATGTGCATTGGAAGAAAGTAGAAGATCACCCTAGGAATATTAACTTTGAGTTGAATAAAACGAATCGTGTTGATTCTAGTATTAGCTATAAGCGTACTATAATTATTTCGAATTACGCTACTATTCAAACCATGTAATGATGATGCTTGATTTACATTACTAATCATGAATGTGGTGTGAATGTTTTGTCTAATGTTGTCAAATGCCCTGATAAAATTGGTAATGTTAAAATTCAAGCTAAGAAGGCTAAAAGGCAAAGGCGAAAGAAAGTCAGAAAACAGTGGAAACCCACAGGAAGGAAATTCAGTAATATAGGTTATCAATGGATACCTTTTGGCCGTAATATTAATGAGCTTTGCCCTAAAGTTGCTAAATCAATGCCCACTAGAAAATGGATATCTACTGGTAGAACTATTCCATTTAGAAGCGAACATACTTTGAATAGGTCAAATACGAACACTAGTACTGCATCTACTTCTAATGAGTCCATTGTTTCTACCTCTGATGTGGGTGTTCCAATCACTTTTACTAACCAAGTGGAACCCATTCTTGCATGGGGATCCCAATTATCCAGTTATCCATTCTTGTGTGTGTTCAACTGCAGATCGTTCAAATCGTTACGTGGTACCTCACTCAGTTTCCAAGCATATGACTGGAGACCGGTCGCGGCTCATGAACTTCGTGAGTAAATTCATCGGGATGTTAGATTCGGGAACGATCATTTCGGTGCAATTATGGGTTATGGAGATTATATTGTCGGTGATAGTGTTATCTCGGGGTATATTATGTAGAAGGTCTTGGTCATAACTTATTCTCTGTCGGTCAATTCGTGATTCGATCTAAAAGTGGCCTTCAGAAAACATACTTGTTTCGTTAGAGAACTTGATGGTAAAGAACTTTTAAGAGGAACACGTGGTTCAAATCTATACGCCATCTCTATCGAAGATATGATGAAGTCTTCTCCAATTTGCTTGTTGTCAAAGGCTTCGAAAACAAAGTCATGGTTATGGCATCGTCGTCTCAACCACTTGAACTTCGACACCATCAATGATCTCTCCAGAAAGGACTTAGTTGTAGGTTTACCTAGACTAAAGTATGAAAAGGATCATCTTTGTTCAGCATGCCAATTGGGAAAAAACAAGAAGTATGCCCACAAACCCAAACCTACAAACTCGATTCTGAGAAGTTCTTCATACCATTCACATAGATTTATGTGGACCCATGAGAGTGCAGAATATCTTTGGGAAGAAATATGTGTTAGTTGTGGTTGATGATTACTCTCGATTCACGTGGGTTAAGTTCTTAAGGACAAAGGATGAAACTCGGATATCATCATCAAACTTATCAAATAGCTGCGAGTTCGACTTAACAAAACTATCGAATCATCCGAACAGACAATGGGCGAGTTTGTTAATAAACAGCTTAGTGTGTTTTATGAAAGTGTTGGAATCAGTCATCAAAGAAGTGTTCCACGAACTCCTCAATAGAACGGTGTAGTTGAAAGACGAAATCGAACTCTTGTGGAAGCTGCAAGAACAATGCTGATTTACTCAAAGGTTCCAATGTTTCTCTGGGCTGAAGCCATTGCCACTGCATGCTACACTCAAAATCGATCCCTAATTCACACTGCTCATGGAAAAAATCCATATGAACTTGTCCACAATAGAAAACCTAATCTCTCATCCCTTCGTGTGTTTGGTGCATTGTGTTATCCAACTAATGAGGGCCAAGATTTAGGCAAACTTAAAGCTAAAGCGGACATTGGAGTTTTTGTAGGATATGCACCAAACCAAAAAGGATATCGAATCTACAACAAAAGAACCCGAAGTATAATGGAAACAATTCACATTACGTTTGATGAGCTGACCGGTCCAATGGCTCCAGGACAAACCGGTTCGGACCCGTATCTCAACTTTCATCAAGTAGTCCTATCGGTTCTACTCTCATTTCAAATCCCTCACCAGCAACTCCTTATGTACCTCCATCAGAAGATGATTTAAATAAATTATTTGATCCAATGTTTGATGAACACTATGAGCCAAATGCTAATGAAATGTCAATTCCATCATCGAGGCTCCTATCCCTGTCAATGAAGTCAACCCTTCGTTTCAATATCATTAAGCCAAGAAGCGCTGCTCTGGTCACTCTGTCTCATCAACAAATCATCAATCATCGAATGTACATCATGGAATTGTTTCTGGCACCCATGATGAAGTTAATCCCTTTGCTACTCTCGAAGATGCTCCATTTGAAAACATATTTGCTCCTGAATCATCATCAGAACCATCTTCATCAGGAGACATCGACTCTGCTATGTCAGTTCCTCAACAACAACCACATGAACACATTAGAAAGTGGACACATGATCATCCATTGGATAACATCATTGGAAACCCTTCTCGTCCAGTATCTACACAGAAACAACTTGCAACCGATGCCTTATGGTGCTTCTTCAACTCCGTACTCTCTAAGGTCGAACCAACAGATGTTAAAACTGCCATGAATGAAAACAGCTGGTTCAATGCCATGCAAGAAGAAATTCTTGAGTTTGATCGAATAGATGTATGGGAATTAGTACCTGCTCCAGATTGTGCTATGATCATTGCTCTAAAGTGGATCTTCAAAGTGAAACTTGATGAGCATGGTAATGTTTTAAAGAATAAGGCTCGATTAGTTGCAAAAGGATACCGTCAAGAGGAGGGTATTGACTTTGAAGAATCATTTGCTCTTGTTGCTCGTATCGAGGCAATCAGAATCTTTTTGGCTAATGCTGCAAGTAAGAACATGGTAGTCTATCAGATGGATGTAAAGACAGATTTTCTTAACGGAGATCTGAAAGAAGTCGTATCGTCGCCAACCTGAAGGCTTTGTGAATCCATAGCATCCTACTCACGTCTATCGTTTGAAGAAAGCTCTTTACGGTTTGAAGCAAGCTCCAAGGGCATGTTATGATACGCTATCAAAGTTTCTTCTATCTATTGGATTCAGCAAAGGAGCAGTTGATCCGACATTGTTCACCAGAAAGTCGGGCAAACATTTAATTCACGTTCAAATATATGTTGATGATATTATTTTTGCTTCGACTAACCCCAATGAATGTGATCGTTTTTCAAATGAAATGGGTTCCAAATTTCAAATGTCAATGATGGGACAAATGTCATTTTTCTTGGGATTACAAATTTCACAAAGTCCCTGAGGCATTTTTATAAATCAATCTAAATATGCAAATGAAATTTTAAAGAAATTTGGATTTGATTCTAGTGACCTTGTTGACACTCCCATGATTGGCGTACTAAACGGATGAGGACCACTCAGGGATCATGGTAGACCAAACGAAATATCGTAGTATGATCGGATCCACGATGTACCTCACGGCCCGATGAGCCGAGACATTTTGTTCGTTGTTTGCATGTGTGCTAGATATCGGGCTAAGCCTACCAAAAAGCACCTTGAAGCGGTTAAACGGGTCTTTCGGTATCTCCAAGGAACCATCAATATGGGACTTTGGTACGAAGGACACGGTATGTCACTAACGACCTATGCGGATGTTGATCATGCGGATGTCAAGATACACGTCGAGCCGAGGTGCTCGGTTCTGGGTGATAAGCTTGTGATTTGGTCTTCAAAGAAGCAAATGAGTACTTCTATTTCCTCTACAGAGGCTGAATACATAGCCATGTCATCTTTTTGTGCTCAAATCCTATGGATGAGATCCTAATTATCTGACTATGGCTTTGAATTCAACAAAATCCCTCTGTGATAATAAAAGTGCTATTGCTCTCTCATGCAACAACGTTCAACACTCAAGAGCAAAACACATCGACATTCGACATCATTTCATCAGGGAGCAAGTAGAAAACGGTGTGGTAGAACTTTATTTTGTGAGGACTGAATACCAGTTAGCAAACATCTTCACCAAAGCTCTTCCTAGAGAATGTTTTGTGTTTATCCTCCCACGACTTGGTCTAAAGAGTCTTCAACCGGAAACACTTAAACGTCTTCAAGAGGAAGAAGAGGAGTAAAAGGTCTTTCTTCATCCATATCTTGTAAATACTTATTCGAAAAGCAAAATACAAAATTTCAAAACCTTCAAAAAGCAAATAGAAAAATATAAAACTTTCAAAAAATCCATAAAAATCTGAAAATTTTCAAAAAATATTGTCATTTTGTCATGTTTTTCTCAATTCGAAAATATCTACAGTCTTTGTGTTGTCATTCAAAGAATGACACGGGTCTTTAGATATTGTTCGAATGTTTAAAAAAAATAAAAAAATAAAAAAATCAAATAAATATTTTTGGGAGAAAGTGAAACTATGGTTTATTGTCATTTCAGACAGTAACCCGTTTTTCAAAGTAAGAACAGAGCCATGCTTTATCTTGTTTTTCAAATCTCATGCTCTGATTCTTTAAAACAATTACTTACCATATAATGAAAACTAATTGCTTTGTTAAATAACTTGAACTCTATTTTTGAAAATCATATGGACTTAACGTTTGTCAAAATATCTATCTCTCAATCAACAACTTATGTCATTGATTGAGGGGGAGAATGATTTCAATTAAATCAAAAGGTTGTTCGACATACAATTGTTTTCAAAAAGATATTCATGCATGTTTAATCAATGGAGTGTAAAGTTTCAAAATCCGATCCTTATCAGTTAAAATGTTTTCATAATCAAGTCACAATTCTCCTCAAAAGCTTTCAAAATCAATTTAAATCTACAGAGATCACAAATCTCAAATGATTTGAAAATTGTGATCGGGGGGGAATTTGTGATTTAAATTGGATTTAAACTGATAATTTGATAAATGGCTTCGTAAGTGTTTGGCAAGCTTTCCTCCCCACATGTGCCAAACGATTTCAAATTTTTCATGCACATGTTGAGGGGGAGCATCTATTTTAAACCACAAAGAATTGAAACGTGATTGATTTGTATCTAAGTGCAGATTCCTTCTAATATGTGCAAAACTCTTTCAAACCTCGAGGCACATATTGAGGGGGTGCAAATTTATGAAAACCTCATCCTTCCTTAATATGCTTTACCTACTTGATTTGATCAGGGAAGTGATGTTGATATTTTTTAGAAAATGGTAATCAAAGAAGTTAATTCTTCCTCTTGCATCCGTGTGCCAAAAATGATTTCAAATACCTGAGGCACATGTTGAGGGGAGCTCTTTTATAAAATTATCAAAAAAATAATTCAGGTACAAAATGCTTTGATATTATATCACAAGTATCTGGATTGATTTTCGAATGGTTTTCGATTGGTTCCAATGGCAGATGAACTATACCAAATAGACCGACCAAATTTACTTTATGTATGGTGATATAAGGATGATAAGGTTAGGTATTTGTTCCTATGATCCGCCAGAACCGGAGGGATCTACCCAGGGACAATCCACTAGATAGTGTAGAAGTCCTTAGGTTTGATGAAAAAAAGGAGAAAAGAGAGATATGGGAAGAGTGCGGACTGAGACTGAGCCAGTACTGGAATAAACCCAACAAGGTTCTAGTTATGAAGTCTTGGTAAGCACTGAAGGGGTTGAAGAATGAAAAAGAAATGAAATGAGAAAAGGGTGAAAATAATTAGCCCTCCATTAATTCAACCTTAGGGCAGAAACCGGGTTCAATTCATATGCTACTGGTGGTTACCAAGGTAACATCGGTATTGAAGACAAGACGTCATGGACCCAGTGACGCGCTACACTACAACTTCCCAAGCTACTCAAGTTCCTATTAAAAGGACTTGTTTCATTCTCACGGGGAACCGACATTATCTATCGACTTTCTCTTAGAGTTTGTTGATATTGAAGAAGGAGACCCTCTCCCTAGTCTCCGGCATAGGAACCAAATGTGCACTAGTGAGTCTAGAACCACGAGATCATCAAATAAATCTCTTTAGGACACTGTCATTGAAGACTCTCTGTTTCACACAATGTGGAAAGAGAGATTTTATCTTATGAGTCCTACGCATTATCCTTGTGGTATTGCCAGAACATCTGAGTGAAATGCTTACATATTCACAATGAAGATGGAAAGCCTTCTAGAGCCAACATAAAACAAGCTCCTGGTGGGTGGCATGTGAGATCTATTCAATAGATCAACCATGTGACAACTGAACAGAAACAATGGGGCGAGTCATAATTATGATTCAATCCTGGTTCATGTTATGGATTGACGGATACCTTTGAAAAACCAGTCGTTGTGCTTAAAAACTATTTTCTTTAGCATCATCGACAGTGTACTAATATTTCAATATAAAAGGTGTTTATGATTGATTGTTAGCCTCGCTTTTTATAAAGATAACGTCACTTACGTGAATTGGACTAGATGCGTAGTATACTTTGCCCTTAGGGACTAGTATCATTTATGTGGCAAAGTTAGAGCCTATAAATACCCCTCATGACTCTCCATGAGGGGTGAGGTGAAGCATTTGGTTAAGTGTATTGTGTGTTTTATTCAATAAAAGTTTCCATTATTTTCTCTTCTCTCTCTCTATTTTCTCTCTCTAGAAGATGAAGATCTTCATCTTCTTCCACAAATCCCGACCTTCAAACCACATAAATCATTATGTATTTCCGGTCCTAACAAGTGGTATAGAGCCAAGGTTATCATGTGTTGATTTATGTTGGTTTTTGATACATGTTTGACTGTTTTTGTCCTATTTTCTGTGGGTCGGAAATTTTTTTCCGTATTATATGGGTAAACAGTTTAACATATCGTTTGATGTATCCTTATTTTTGGTCAAAAATGTCCTGGTCATTCATGTTTATATTTGTCCTTGTGTCTCTTTTGGGTCCAATCAAGATATAACATCTTATTAGACAATTTTTTGTTACCAATCCGTGAAGAAATATGTGGTCAAACAGTCATCTTCGTGGTCAAACTGGCAAAAACAGAAGCAGTTTTATGCTTTTCTGGGTATTTTATGAAGATGGTCGGATATATTGGTCGGAAAAACTCGCTGGAAAAAAGTCAAAGGGTCAAAACCCTTTTTCTACGCATAAGGAGGATCTACAGAGTTGTTACGCGTAGCTGTGAAGTTACGCGTAAGAAATGTTACGCGTATGCGTTTACGCCTAAGCTTCTGGCTTTACGCCTAAGCAAGGTTACGCGTAAGGTTACGCATAAGCAATGTTACGCGTATGTTTACGCATATACTAAGAACCTTACGCGTAACAAAAGGAAAAAGGTTACGCGTATGAACTGAAACAAAAAGAGGTATGCGTAAAAAAGACCATGACCAACAACGACCACATCACCAAATACCATCACACAATCGACCTCAGTCCAACTGACATCATCAGTCCATATCACAACCAAACCTAATCTAACTCATCCTCCATCCTCTACATCTATCTTGACTCAAAAAGAAAAATTATAAGTAATCTCAGATCGATTCGTTTTTTGTAATCTTTTATAGATTATTTCAAATGAATCCTCATCATCATTGATCAATATTTCTGTCACTATCCGAATTAAAAGACAAGAATATAACAACTATGTTATCTCTTATCTTTAAAGATCGTTCAGGACTTAAATCAAAGATTAAAACCTTACCCGAGACCCTTCATTAAGGATCTTGAAGATCTTCACCCTTCTTGATTCGGACTTGAACCGTAATAGATAATCAAGGTTCGGTATGGTTTCTAAGTGTGTTGATTCGGATGTGATTTTGACGAAGGATATGGGATTTGAGATTGATACTCGTATGATTGATTGATGAGAAGCGTTTTTTTAGGGTAAGTTTGAGATAAGATATGCCTTTGGAGAAAGCAGATATATCAAAGAGTGGTAGGCATTATTTTTTTGTGTTGGGAATGTTTTAGGTTTAGGTCAAAATGACTTAGTGATATCATTTAAATCTGGATGAGATGGTTTGTGAATGGATCGGGCTGTGCAAACGATTAATGGGCTTACATTGTTATATCATTGAGATCTTATGGATTTGGGCTTTGGATGTAATCTCGTGTGATGGGCTGACAATTGTCTAAAATCCGAAAGTTATTCTTAAGAATTGTTGCTCTTAATAACTTTTGGATTACGAGTGGTACATGGTCATAAATTTTTTCATGGAGGGATACAAAATTCACGGCTTGCGCGAAACTTGAAAAATGACTACGGGGTTTTTGTACGGTATTATTGATGCGGAATTGACGTGACATTTCACGGGTGGACTTCTTTATCTTTGAGACGATGGTTGGTTGGATGCATGTCTCAAGATAACTTGTTAGAGCACATTATGAAATTTGAAAATTTGGTTATAACTGGTAAGGAGTTACGTTGTAGTGCTCACAGTGTGTAACCATCACTTTAAGGAGTTACGTTGTAGTGTTCAGTGTCACACGGCGTTGTTGATTGTTCAAAAATTAAGAACAAGCAGTAAGTCACAAAGTTGGGATGTTTACTTCCTTTTCAAGTTAGTCGTATCGAGTTATCTTCATATGTGGTCATTACTATTAGCCGGTGAATTGAAAGGAGGTTTGATAAAAGGTTGGTTAGAGAAAATTATTGAGAGTATTTGTGCGACATATTCTCACAGAATTTTGATCAAGCTATGATGTTAATATTGCATCAAAAAAGGTAATACGGTATGTACGCTACATTATGATGATTCCGATAGCTCGCAACCATCAGGAGGGAGAAGTTGGTATTTCATCTTCCGTGATTGGATTACGAAGGGATTTGTGCTTAAGACCGAAGAAGGAGAAGTAGTGTGGTGTAAATCGGGGCTTTTTACCAACTTGGATGCAATACTAAGTGAGTTATGTTGTTATGATGTTCCCAGAATGACAACCATTGTACGATCAAGAGTTTACTTTCTCCGCTGCGTGTTGGAAGAGTGTTGTCGGTTCAGGAGGGAGCATAGAAAGAAAAAGGCTCACTAGTTAGGAGGGAGTAATAACCTAACTAGACCGTTCTGATTGAAGTTGAGCTACAAGAATTTGTGCGTCGGCAGCCAAAGAACAAATGCCGAGGTCATCGGAAGGGAGAACTTCAAGTTTGCCTCAGTATCTAGACTACAGAGACTCTGCGCTTCAAGAAAGTCAACATTGTTCATTACTATTGTAATTTACTTTGTTTTGTATTTATAGGTCTCATTGTAACCATTCACGTGTGACGCTATCTTGGAGGGAGATTGTTAGCCTCGCTTTTTATAAAGATAACGTCACTTACGTGAATTGGACTAGATGCGTAGTATACTTTGCCCTTAGGGACTAGTATCATTTATGTGGCAAAGTTAGAGCCTATAAATACCCCTCATGACTCTCCATGAGGGGTGAGGTGAAGCATTTGGTTAAGTGTAGTGTTTGGTTTATTCAATAAAAGTTATCCTTATCTTCTCCTCCCTCTCTCTAAAGGATGAAGATCTTCATCTTCTTCCACCAACCCCGACCTCCAAACCACATAAATCCTTATATTTTTCGGTCCTAACATTGATAATTGATTTTCATTAAAACCTTTGTTGTATTGCAAAAACAATTTCTATTGTGCGGTACACGATTGTTTTTCAAATCTCTTTTCATCAATCAGTGAATCTCAATTCGCTGGTTCACTCACTCCGCATTGTCTTCTTTGAGACGTTCTGGTTTGAGAACAGCTAGAGCAGCTGCGAAACCCTGTCAAGGAAATTCTTGAATTATACCGATCACAGGCGTACTTGTCTTGATCAACGGGGAACCGTACGCCGTGTACCTCAATTCAACGAAAGTGATCAAAGACACTTTCGTGCGATTTATTGCTAACTGTTGTATGCAGAATGCGGCGTTTGCTGATCGAATGACGCGGTCAATCCGTAGCCGCATGCTCACACAACACATTCATTTCTAAAGAAATCATGATTAAGTGCATCAATGACTCTGATATTTTCAATCCATGCTTCTGCTACGCTGCTGCCAATATCATGAATCAACTAAAGCTTCCGCTACTCTGATGAGAAGAAGTCATGATCCAGAATGTGAGCATGTCGGTCCAAATGTCACAACATCACATAATACTAACACCACAAAGGATGAGTCAGAGATTTATGATAGATGATGATCTCAAAGCTGGCTCAAAACTCATTATCACGTGGATCAGTTAAAGACCTCCACTTGGATTCACCAAACATGCAAAATGAAGAATCGATGACTACGAGCTACAGAGCAAAGAACTTTAACAAGAATCCAAAGAACAATCTTATTGTAATATCTGTTTGTATTCAATGTATTTTTGAGGTGACCTCCCTTAGGGGGAGATTGTTAGGATTTAGAAAATCCAGTCATTAAAGAGTCGGTCACCTCAAGTATATGTAATCGTTAGAAAGCTCGTAGTCTTAGATTATTTAATGTTTAGTAGTATTTAGTTAAGTAACACCGTGGAGGACGGACGGGTCTTTACCCACTGTATGCCTGATCCACAGCCCGTATGTGGCGTTTTGTGTAAGACTATAAATACTCTCTACCTCCCAAGGTAGAGAGTTGGAGCTCATAATAATACTTTTACTTTCTCTCACTAAGTTCCCAAACCTCTAACTCTTTCTCTCTCTAAAACATCATCTTATACGCCTCTTTGATCATTGGTTTAGTGTGTTTATGAAATCCAATATCTAACACATATGGACTTTCTAACTTACATAATATGGTAAAGAAGATAAAAATGTAAACATAGCAACTTGAATCACCAAAAACGGACAAACGAGTCAAAAGGTATAGTCAAAAGAAGTTAGCAAAACCAAAACGCCCAAACTGCCAAATTGAATCTGTTAAGGGTCTGTCCGTGTTAAAAGTGGTACTTCTGGTCTGAATCATCAAAAATTTAAAACACAAAAGTTGTCCGGAACGACGTTTTCCTTCGATATGAAAGAAGCTCGGACCTTGAAAACGCTTAAACAGGCCATATTATTTCAAAAACTGAAACTGCCTTATATGTAGTTTAAAGACTATACTTTTGTCACAACTAAAAGCAAAACCAAGTTATTTTTATAGCTAATTACATATTAACTTAACAAAACTTCATTTAATCTTTGAAATAGTGTTTTCACAAGTAACGGAAAAATGACCATTTTACCTTTTCCGACGATTTTTACCAAAACTTCATTCTTGAACATGTTAATAAGTTATAATCACTAGTAAACAATGAAAACTTGTAAAAACTAGATATTTACTAAAAACATGATAAACTTTATGATATAACAATCTTCACTCAAAACATATGTTATATCTACTAAGTGCTACAATACTAGGGAGCTTCATGTGAGGGGTTTCATTTGAGTAAAACGTATCGACGAGTTCTTGGATTTACGATTTAAAGTGTCCTAGCTCCTCGAACGTTCTTGCATGACCTCTAAATTATGATGGCCAGAACGGTAGTACGATATATATATAAACTATACACGTTTTCACAACTAGATCATTTCTATAAACGACATACATAAATACCATGTACTACATCATGATCAACATAGAGACGTATATAGGCTTGTTATTTCTTTCGCATCATTATTTCAAACCTAAGTCGAAACATCCTATTCTAGGTTGCTCGTAGAAGTTCTCACGACATATCCATCATTCTCATTATACATTTGATATCATTTACTCTGAGGTGAGTTCATAGCCCCACTTTCTATTACTTAATTGTTTTACAAACCCTTGGGGGAATACATGCTTTATTTTAAACCGAACACATTGCTTTGAAACTGTATGCTTATCTGAATGTATTATGTGCACTAAGTACCACTATTGCTAAACTTAAGTCCCTATTATCATGAACCATTAATCACTTGCGGTGAACGCGAATAATGTGGATAGATCTATCGGGATTGACAAATCCCGTTTGTTTGACCAAGTCCGGTAAACAAACGCACTCTATTTGAAGAACCATAGGTTAATTGGCAAATTACCTATTAGGGCAACTGTTTGACCAATGACCTGGCAAACTATTATATCAATTTCTATTGACAAGCTGTTAACGTTTTCGGTATCATGAGCTTAGTGCAATAATATCTGTTTTGTTTTTAAACCATTGTTGTGAGTCTATAGCTCACACTACAAACATAATGTGTTCAACCATCAAACAAACTCTATGAATTTCACTCAACCTTTGTGTTGACAGTTTTAAGCATCTATTTCAGGTCCATATTGTACGAGGCTGGGACGGAGGAGTACGGATACTCAAGAAGGCTATAAATTTTATTCTCATTCGAAAAACCAATTTAGTGTATTTTATAAACTTGGAACCATTTGGGACCTCATTTTTGTAAACTCTGATATTTATATAAATCGAATGATAAATCCTTTTTAAACGACTCCATTAGAGTTCGTTTTCTATTGTTATGACTGTTGTGCCATGAAGTAACACCCAGTTTGAATTCCGCTGTGTATCACGAAATTGGGGGTGTTACAGGTAAGATCCAAAGGATCCAGAGAAATGTTGGTTGAGTTGGATAGTCCTATCCTAAATATACCCGGTCTCAAGGTGATTATATTCACTAGATGATGACAACAGGGATCCACTCGAGTTTATTATGTATACTCCTCAAGGGGCATTGTCACTTGGGGTGCATATTTTGCGAGGTTTAGCTTTGATATTTCATTTCAACATATGTTGTTAAAATGTTAATTTATGGTTTAACGGATATGACATTTTGTTGACCAAAGTTCAAAATGACAAGGAGCATCATGCTCGTTTGGTTGTGGAGGTTCTAGCCATAATGAATCATCTAAGTCCTCATAGGTGGGAAAGTATGGTTGAGTTTCTTCAATGTGCATTCCGCCACGAGTGTTAGACTAGGGGCTTTTTTAGCAATACACTCAATGGAATCAAATGATGGTAAGGAAGGTGGATTGGTTGATCTAGGTGGTATGTCTTCTAGTGTATCTAAATAGGGATGTGGTGATGCAGAGGTTTGTTGTGCTATGGGAGTACTTAGGTTGATTATTTGTTCATTACGTATAGATATTGAAATCGTTATTGAAAAATCAACAAAGATGAATACTAATTCTTGTGGTCCATTGGTTGGTACGACTAGTGGGTGAAGTGTTCGAAGTTTTGGTCATGTTTGTAAAGCTTATGGGCTAAGATATATCACAGAGGTGAATGTGATGGGATGATGGTGAAAGTGAAGAACAAGTGAACTTAATTTATAATGTGGGTGAATAAGTGATAAATGTTCAAGGATGAAGATCTATTAACATTTGCTTATTCCTATTGATTGGGAGAGTGTTAGGATAAGTGCCACAGAAGGTGTCAATCCTACTGTGTTGAGATTATATCAGACTCAAGGATAGCAAGACTTGATAACACATCTTCAACCTAAGTGTGAGTTATGACTCGATGTAAATCCTTATCGTCTTGGAGGATGACACATTATTTTCATGTTTAACCAAGTGAGGCAACATATGTAGATACAAGACAATATCTACAGTCGTGAGTTAGACTTGTGATTTTGATATTGTATGTTATCTTTGTAATTAATGAGTCCGGATTTGTTAGGAAGTTGTCAAGTCACAAAGCAAGTCAAGCTAATGGGTGAAGGTTAAGTAAATGATGAAAGAATGTCGTAAATAAGATTAATGATCTTTGAAAATCTTTTACTCAGTGACCCACGGATCACAAGGTACCCTTTTTAGGGGTCTTTCCTATATACAGAAAGGTACCTTGGGTCATTTTTATGAAATTTCAAATTATGATTAGAGATTCTTATCCTATTGTTGCAAATAGAGTTATATGATCATAATGTGTTCAAATGTAGGTGAAAAGGATATTGGGGTCAAAACATGGATGATCTAAAGTGCGGGTTTGTAGACGAAGTTATTTCTTTGAAGTGACCGACGAACCCAAAATTTATAAGGGACTGACCCAAATTTTTGGTTCCGTCCCGTCCGTGTATGTATTATTAGCCAAACCCAAAAAATTGAAGAGCACGGACCCAAATTTTTAATGTCGTCCTATCCGTGGTCATCTGAGTGTGGTTTTTAACACAGAGGAAAAGTTTAACCCATTCTAACCCGTTCTAAACCCGTAATTTTACCTAGAAGGTGTGTGATAATTGTTTGTGAGTGAGAATCAGACTTTGTTACACATATTCACATATTCATAGATAATCTAAAAGCAAATTATAGAACTTTCAACAAAATGTGAAAAATGAAAATTGATAACATAATGATGTTATCTACCTGCAAGATGAGCGGTTAGTTTACATAATAGATTAGTAGCAAAGTTATCATCCCACAAAGCACATAATAGTTCAAACATTATTTGTTAGTTATTGTACCAAACATCTTTTAAAAAAAATACTATATGTTTAGACTATCATCAAAAGTAGCGACACATTTTAACACTTGAATTCTTAGGTGGAAGATTGTGCAAAACAACAATTTTCAAAGTACATGACTACCTTAATTAGTTCTCATTCCTAAGTGAATTATGCAAGATTTTAATACAACATATGCAAAGAAAGTTATCTAAGTTTATAAGCAATGCAAGAACAATTTCCCAACTTAGTGCACAAAATCTAGAAAAAGTCCTATTATGCATAAACATGAAAACGAAAAACAAGCGAATAAATAACATGGCAAGATTGACACTTATGTTATACGAATAAACAAGTGCAAACAACAATTTGAAATAAGCAAGCAACATATATGCAAACAACATAAACTAAAACAAGGAGTCATTTAGCATAGCAAAAAGAAAAATATTGTTCGTCACTTTGCGTTAAATATGACGATGTATAACAAGCTTGATTAGTTTTCTTTATGTTTATAAATATGAACAAATACATTAGTTTCAAAATAAAGTATATCAAATTTCAAATGATACCAACTTAAATTGCCCGACTTAAAAGTTTGAGTTTATATGTCAAAACGAAACTTAATATTTTTTTACGCAATGTAGCATTTGGTTTATTTTACTCCTTTAAAATTAAACTAAGGCCATGAAAGTATTTTTAAATTAAAGTAGACTCAATTCTCTTTAATATGATAGGTGACTCGACTCCTACGAGCTTACGGTTAATTAGTTATGAGTTTTTGAAGTTGGCAAAAATTTTGGACTTTGCAGACCAAGGACCCCTTTTCGAAAGGGCAAGGACCCCTTCAAAGGGGTTCGTGTGATCCGTGGTCCTTTGTGACAAAATGTCTCAAAATGTTAAACAAATGTATTTCTGTATATCGAAAATGTGTAGGACTTACTATATTTGATAGTGAACATATAATACACATATTTTAACATCATTTCTACTTATGTGACTTATCTAAACATTTATGGAGATGATTTTTCAAACAAATTTGTAGTTATCACAAACACTCCTTTCAAAGCCATATTTCTTCATAATTTTGCTCTAAGCACATAATACGACACTTACAAATTCATTTAAGAAACATTTTCATTTATTTTCAAGGAAACCCTCAATTTTGTATATGAATGTATATTTAACAACAAAAAACTTCTAAGTATAATTAGCGAAACACTTTTCATATTATATTCCGCTTCATTGGTAATTTGATACATGGATCGCACTCCATTTAAAAAACCATTTGTTTTGAAAATAAGAGCCACGAGGCTGTGATACCAATTGTGAAAATGTAGAGGGGGGGGGGTGAATACATTATCGTTTAAAAACTTAAAATCTTTTGTATTAAATAGCCAATCAAGCTTGTCTTAATATAAAAAGTGTTAATATAGTCTATAACGAATATAAAGCATAAAGCAAGATGTCACAAAACAAACATAAACATCAAGCCACATCACAAACATAAACACAATATAATTAGAGAGCGATAAATAAAAGAAAGTGCAAACCAGACACGATGATTTATAGCGGTTCGGTCATGGAGCTCCTCTCCGCTCTACTCCACTCCCCGAGTACCCAACTGAGTTACTTCACTAAGTCAATAAGCTCCCTTCTCGACGAAGAAAACCTTACAAACGTCTCTTACATTATTTCCGATACTAAGCTAAATATCGGGTTCTAATTCGAGGTAGAACCAACCTAACGTCGCCTACACTTTTTCCGGTACTAAGCTAAATACCGAGTCCTTATTCTGGTACAACTAAACCCGTTATGTTTTAAGGCCCAAGATAACAAACCGACCAACTTGGTGTTTTACAACAAAAACACACCGAACTAATAACCATTGTGTTTTGAGGCCCAAACACATAAACCATCTAATCTAGTTTGGTGAAAATGTTGTGATGATACAGTAATGTTTACAGTGATGATCCATGACACAAATGTCCGATGGATATGAATGACTAATTCTAAATGAACTTCCATTGATAGGAAGCCTTCAATTGATGAAGATCACAAGTTCCCTAAGCTTGTGTTATTAGATCTTCATATATGTATGTTTGTGGTGGATGAAGACGCAAGATCTTTGAGCTTGCTTCATAGGATCTTATCTGGAGTATGCTTACAACATAATGAAAGTTAGAAGCATTATAATCATGATGATAAGGGTGTTTAATGTTTGTTATAATTGTTAATGATTGATCTAAATGTATGCAAGTGGTGGAGAAAATGTGTTTTCAAGTGGTGAATGAGTGAACAATGGTACGCTATTTATAGCCAACAAACTCAGTAGCCCGCGGACCCCAAGGTACAAAAAAAAGGTTTTTGCCCTTTATAAAAAAGGGGTCCGTGGACCTCTGACACAAAATCTACAATATCTTGTTCAAATCATTCCAAAATCTTTTCAATATCTTTCCAATATCTTACTATGATCTTTTCTCAGATTATCCTAGACTAGCATGATCCATGTAGTGATGTAATAATACATTTTTATTTTTGATTTAAACATATTAAGAATGTTAACTAGTAGAATGTATAATGTAACTTAGCTAGTTAATGTATAAATATAACTAGTTTAAGAAATTGTCTATTTAAGTGCTTGTCAAAATAAAATGTATTTTGTCAAGTATAAGTAAACTTTATCATTTGTGTGAGAAATAAGATTAGTTTACTTGTACAAATAAAAGTGTATATTTGTACGTAAACTTTAGTGTAAAAATAAAAGTGATGCATTTGTATAAAAATACTTGTATTTGCAAAGTGTAAAAATGAGGTTCGAAATGGAATGGTTAACTTTTAAAATACTTAATGACTCTAAATGTGTTTTAAACATTCTAAATGATTTGTAAAGGGGTTTGGTCATAATTTCACATAAAAAACATGTACGAACCTGTGTTGTAGCATATGAGGACTCGAGAAGTGTTGAATGTATGTTGAGACAAAATGTGATTACGAGTAACTTGTACATTTTATGTTATGTATTACAAGTTACATGTTTGTCATTAATCAAAACAAACGAGACTATATGGATTAAATATCGTAATATTTGCACTAACAAAAACGCTGCCTCAATGTCTAGCATTGTGGTATGGTCACGCGTGCCCAACGCCGGCCACATAGGCCATAACGCCGTTAGGGCATTACCGTACCGTAGGCTCTTATGGGCAAAAGTTGAGGCAAGTTATGGTTACTAGTGTTTGTTTCGAATATATGACCCCTCCCTTGAAAGTAATGATCATTTTCACTAAACTAATTGTTAATATTAGTTTTTAGACTATTAATAAAAACTGTAACCAGCTACTAATTCCAAATATGACATCGTCACTTACGCCTAACGTATAGTATATAAATTGCAAAAATACTCAAGAAACGATAGTAATTTGTTAGAAACTTAAATAAGATAATAACGCGTAAGTTATAATTTTATTTAGTATTGAATTAAATAAACATTTTTTCCTCATATAAAAAACACTTGTTTTATATCATAATATAAAAATATTACAAACAATATTATAGAAAATAATTTATGTAGTACAACAACAATAACCAGTATGATAAGATAAAATATTTTATTATAGTCGATAAACTTAGAGATAGAGAGACTATTCTAGAAACAATTTCTATATCTTTTAAACCCAAATAGTATAGGATGAGTAACGACTATTTTCATATTTTTTACCAAATCACATCAGTATTTTCCGGACTTTTACTATACCACATAATTTTTACGAGCATTGATTGACATGCATAATTGATATGTCTAATCTTGTATATCAGTATCCTATAGATGACAACAAAGAGAACCACTTTTTCACAAACCAATAAACAACTTACACACTCATTTAAACATAAAATTAGTCACACACATTTACGTCTCTCAATCATTTTCTCACAAAAGCATTATTTCATCTTATTCCTTGTAATCCGCGCATGTGTGTCCGCACCCCATGAGTGGACGAGAAAGAAAGAATTTCTTGGAGCAACCCAACCAAGAAAAAGAAAAGATGACTTCCGGATCAGGGATAATAAATAAAATAGAAACAAGATAAAATCGTATACCAAAACGACTTCTGATTTTTACCAGATCACATTAATTCTTGTTATTACCAAATAATAAATAGGGTTAATTACATTGATTGGCTATGAACTTTAAAAAAAATTCAATGTTAGGTAACGAACTTTTAAAAGTATTATTATCACCTATCAAACTTGTTGAATGTGTTCCAATGTTACTCATATGGTCTATCTTTGCAACTTGTAACCGGTGCAACCGGTTACCATTGTACTAAACATGTCTTGTCTCACTTCTCTCTTCTTTTAATATAACTTCCAAACACAAACTTGTCATTATTTTTCTTGAACCATACAATACATCAACATCAAAGATCTACCCATTTATTTCAAGAACGCAATTTCAATCAAATTTACACAAACCAAATGCTACCTTAATTCCTTCTTCATAATTTTCTTCTATCAAAATTAAAACCCCATATGCAATATGTTCTGCTCAAAATAAGAAGATAAACGAGTTTCATACACACAATGAAAACTGCTTATCTGCTTTAAAACTAAACAGATAAGCAACTAAATAAGCAAACACAAACACCCTTTTAGGTCAAAATTTATTTGAAATTAAACAATGAATGAATGTTCTTGTGTGAGATGTTGGGTTGGTTCATTTTTGCCACCCCCCTTTGGCATTCACGTAGTTCTATTTTGGTTTTTGCATATGGTTGCAGTGTTACAAATGATGGCAAGTTCATTGATAATGAATTTGATGATGTTTATCTCGTGACAACATTAGACCCGATCCTCTTGAAATCTTTTACTCTTCACGCAATGATTTTATAAATCATTGATTTACTTTTGAGATGGGTTGACCACTGCCACATAAGAAAATTAATAATGAAAAACTCATTAAAACATACATATGAGTTGGTAAATATAAGTGGAATAAGGGACTGTTGGGACTGATGGATCGTGTAACGTTGTTTCGGATGAAAATGAGGTGGTGGTGATGTTGGATGGCACGAATTTGGAAACCTGATCATAGTCAATCGGAATCTGCTGCTGCTGGGACTATAGTGTTTGTGTGAGAATAATACAAGAAGAGTAGCAGCAGCAGATGGGATTTTGATTTGGATTAGGAATACAAAAAAGGAACAAAACTCATGTGATGCTTAAGATTTGCTACAAAGGAACAATTTCATTAGTTGGTTTGAGCACGAAAGATCAATTTTAACAATTAATTCTTTGGTATTGACAAAGGAGTCTGGTTATATATGATCATATATGGGCTCATAGATGGTGAAACGGTCATATGACCTATAATAAAAGGCAACATCAAGTTTTATGAATGATACTCCCTCCGTCCCATATTAAGTGTCCATTATTCTTATGCATAAAGTTTTAGAAAATTCCACTAACTACACTCTTTACCAATCAAATATCATTTTCACCCACTAAAGTCTCATCTCATTGGTTGAAATATTCTATTGACACTTAATATGGGATATCTAAAGATTCTATTGTGGACACTTAAATTAAGACGGAGGTAGTAATAATATTTTTGAAAAATTGTTAACTAACATTAGAAAATTTTAAAAGTTCATGACCGATCAGTGTAATTAACCCTAATAAATATAGATAAACTTGAAGCAAAAACTATGTGTAAGCTAGGCTAACACTCGGTTTGATAAAATAGGTGTGGTTAGGTCGGTCTCACCCAACTCCTACACACCACTCATTTCACCTTCACCCAAAAACAAAATCCCCAATTCCAAAACAAAACCCTAATTTCACAAATCCCCCAAATCCCCTCAATTAACCAACCAAGCAAACAAACCCTAATTTCCATGGGATGAAGCGTTAATAATCCCTTGACATGGAGTGGGATAGTAGTAGTAACAGTGACGTAAGCGGTGACGAAGAGGACGTTGGATTTCTATTAAACGATGGAGGGCCTTTGCCTTTTCCTGTTGATAGTTTGTTGCAACCTGCTCCTTGTGGCTTTGTTGTTACTGATGCTTTAGAGCCTGATCATCCTATTATTTATGTTAATTCTGTTTTTGAGTTTCTTACTGGTTATCGCGCTGAAGAAGTCCTCGGTCGTAACTGGTACGCGTAAATTAATCCTTTCGTTTTACGGTTTTATTGATAGTTTAGTTTCCTAAACATTAATACCCAAAGTTCGACGCTTTTAAACGCAAAACTAAAACAAATACTAGCTTGTTCCAGCGGCGAACTACGCTCTACTACCTCTACCGAGGTTTTCGGATTAAGCTTATTTTGCGGGCTTATCTGCTTATCTGGATTTGGAGAAGCTGATAAGCTTTCCTGTTAGAAGGGGTGTGAGCTTATGGACTGACGTCCATAAGATCAAGGTGAAGTGAGGTTATCGGCTTTTCATGTCTTAGATAAGCGGATAAACCCGTAAAGTAAGCGAAATGCGAACACCCGGTAGAGGTTGTAGAGTGTAGGTCACGGATGGAACAAGCTAGTATTTGTTTTTGTTTTGCGTTTAAAAGTGTCGAACTTTGGGTATTAATAACTTCATTCTTTACTGTGTCAAGGTTTGGACCTTTTTAAGTTAGTACCAAATTTACGATCCACTAATGGCGCAACTAGTTCTTATTTGAGTAAACTGGGAATTAACTTTTTATATAATTTTGTTCTCCTTTACACTTTGTATGTGCTTACTTCCAAATAATGGCGCAAGTTAATCATTATATTATCAACAGCTTTCCGGTTTCCAACTTGTATTATAGTTTGAAGATTAGCTAGCGTTTTTAATGTAGAACATATGCTGGTCTAGCCTGCTGTTTCTGGTTGCCTTGCTGTTTTCCCCTTAGATTCTCACATTTTGTAATCCGCTTCCAACTGATCACTAGTGGTAATATGTGTTGGTTCTCATTTAGCTATTGATTTAGAAACATTGACATTTTTTTTTCCTAATAATTTTATTTATAAGTTTTCTTCTAAATCACGTGCTTGCTGCCTTGCAAGATGCAACCTTATAAACTAGCATGCTGACGAGTACTTACTTCCATTCATTCATACACTATGTGTTATGGTAACAAGCTATAAAAGTGAGAAATAGAATACAGAAACTGTAATTAGAAATTTTTCTTTATTGAAAAATAGTGAGTTGTTTTTGGGGTTTATCGTGTTTACAAACTTAAGGCTTATGGCTATAAGCAAATGACTCTAGTTATGAGGAAATAAATTGGATGTCTTGATAGTTTCCATTATTTTTCTTTTGACTTTTTGAGAATCTCATCTTGACATTAGTATATTTCAGTTTGAAGATTAGCTAGTTCTTTTCATAGGTTGAACATATGTTGGTCTTGCCCTTTAGAGGTGCATACATTTATATGCAGTCTGCTTTTAATTGTGAACCAATCATCTGGTCTTCCTGGTTTGTGCTAATGGTAACATGACTGGTCTTGTGGTTCATTACTTCTTACTAATGATAAAAGACAGTGTTCCTCGTTAAGCTATTGATCAAACAACTTTGACCAGTTGTTTTCTAAAGCTAATGTGTACTGAATCTTCTTTTACTTCATGTGCTTATTCACCATATGAGGTAACATTCCTGTTACTAATTTCTAACCTTATTCACCATTTGTAAGGTAGGAGCCTTGAAAAAGTAAAACAAACCTCTTATGAATTGTTTTGATAGTTTTCATTGAGATGTATTGACTTCACTTTACGGTGTTAAAAAATTATATTATCAATAGATTTTAAAGAAACGAGACACCAGAAAGGAAAGAGACCAAAGTAACGCCCTCTGGTTCTTTATTCATAGTGTGTTACGAGTCATTATCTAGAGCCTACCTAGTTATCTCTTCATAATTGGTTAGCTGGGTATGATAACAAGCACATATGTATTTAGTGTTTTCGTATTAATTCTTGAAACGGACTTGTCGATGAAGTATCTTTAAATCATACTCCTAGCTGTAACCCTCTGTGTTTATTCAACAAATGTAACTATTCGACTTAGCTGTAGAACAAAAGTATCTAAAGTTGCTATCGTATATGTTTAAGAATTTTTATACATCTACACCTACTCGTGTAATAAAGTGTCTAAAGTAGCCACTGTATATGATTCGTATTCTCATGCGGTCCAAGTATATTTAGCTGTAGAACAAAAGTATCTAAAGTTGCTATTGTATAAGATTTGTAGTCATGCTGTTTAAGAATGTTTATTTATCTACAACTACTTGTGTAATAAAGTATTTAAAGTAGCCACTGTATATGATTCGTACTCTCATGCGTTCCAAGTATATTTATTCTATTACACGCCACATAATTTATCAATAACAAAAAGTTGAGAATGAATGATAATGAAACTAGATGATGGGAATGTGAGTACAACATATAACGACGACATTACAGTGACCAAGTTCTTGCAACAAGTACTAAACCCGTGTAGAGATTGTTATGTTCGCTATTGATTACAAAAATGAACCTGTTATATGGAGGGAATTGTTTGTTTTTGATGGTGCTTACGTGCTCTTTGTTGCTACAAGTCTCGTATGAGTCGACCTCATGATTAACTGTAGAATCACGATCTATTTCCTCAACAACGGAATATTATGGAATGATAATGGCGGAACGGCAATATAGCAAGATGGAGCAAAACGTATGATATTTTTTAGCTCCGTAACTATGTTGTCAAGTGTGCCTAACAGTTAATACTTGAAATCATGGTTATCTTTTTAACTTTGTATATCTAGACCCTATTTATTAGAAAAATAATGGCAGCCCATTTAGGACGATACACACAACCGAAAACACACATATCTAGGTGTTAGAGAGCTTAAAAGGTGCCACCTTTGCTTCATTATCTTGCCACATTGTGGGTTTCTTCAAATCATTATCATTATGTTGTATTCTGTCGCTCGAGGAATACATAGTGATTGTGCAACATATCTTAGGGTCGCTACATACGAGGCTTGCAATGATTGAGGACACGTAAACACCTTCAGGGACACATAGTTCCTTTCGCATGTGACGTCCCTATAACAATATGTTAGTTTTTGTGTTTTAGAGAGAAAATAACAATATCTCAAGGGGTTTAGTGAATGTCGCAGGGAATTCAGTCATGCACAGTTGTATGTTGTAGTGATATTCATATGTTTAACTTAATGTTTTTGATAAAATTAGGTGGTGTCTCAATTATCACCTCTATCATGCTTATCTGACATGAGTAGGAGCAAATGAAAAAATGTTTCCAAACAAGATGCGACTAACCAGTCTTATACAACAATCTACACAGCAATTACATGCTCGTGATCGCCGAAAGTATGACATTCACTTTGGTGGTTGATGCTTTATGAGCTTGTACTACGAGCTGCATAAGCTGTACAAATCTTCGCACAATATGCTACTTATACATTATGCTTCAGTTGTGCTAGTACTTGCCAACCTCATCTTGAAGTTCCTACAGTAGCACCGTCCTAATCCAAGTTTTGCACTGGTTGGGACCATCTCCAATGTTTGCACATAGGGGTGTACCCGAACCCAAATAACCTGACCTGATCCGAAGCACACACTATTAATTTGGCATTTGATGAAGGCATACAATACATTGGCGTTGCCTCATCGATTGTTGCTTTTTTGTTTTTTTTTTGTTGTTTTTTTTTTTTTTAAAACATTTGTGCCATGTAGAGGTGGCAAAACGGGCGGGCCGGGCACGGGCAAAAACGGGCACGGGCTAGAATGGGCACGGGCTTAAACGGGTACGGGCTAAACGGGCACGGGCCAAACGGGCACATGTTATACAAATCGCTTAATAAAAGACCTAATACGACTAAATAAATTCCTTAAACGTAATATCTTATTTATATTAACAAAAATAAATATATTATATAATTTTTTTTTTAAAACGATCGTTAATGTTCAACAATTGAGAGAAAAAAAATGCCCGTTTGTGCCCATTTAAGTTTTCAATGGGCTATATGTGCCCATTTCAAAAAAAGAAGGGGGCTAAATGTGCCCAAATCTTTTAAAAATGTGCCCATTTAGCCCATCTTTTTGCTTCTGGGCATATTTTGCCACCTCTAGTGCCATGGCAATAATGTGTTATTGTGAAGGCCACCCATAGTTTTTACTACAAGTCTACACGATATATTTATGCCTTTTCTACCTACGTATATGTTTTTAGGCGAATGCATGATTGGGGGGCATTCTTCTGCTGCTTATATTACTAAATGTCACAGATACCCACAACTGACCTTTCGGCTTTACTGTGTGACTTCTATCTATTTTCATCAGTATTTGTTCTATCAACACATGCGGATGACTCCCAGTTGAGGTGCGAAATTAGGAGATAAACTTTAGGAAACCGAATTAACACTCAGAATATGAGGTTTGTTGTAATTACAATTTTATGAAAGGAGTAATTGGAATATGGAATCCATAAGGTCGAAGTGGAAGGAGTAGAAGTTGATAGGCATAGATGAAAACAAGAAATTGAATTAGATCACCTAGGCTCTTTAACACAATTTTGTTTTAGTTGTGATGGTTTGACATTTTTGGTTGTTATGGTTTGACATTAAAACCTTGGAACCTATAAGCTCACTGTTTTTTATTATTGCTTGTAACCTGCAAACATATACTGTAATAGTTATGTTCTTCCATTTGCTAAATACCATGAGGTTGTTCATTGATTATCAATAAGTTGGTTGGTTTGCATAATGTTTTGGATTCAAATCAACTTGATTTCATTTGAAAATCAATTATGCGTTAAGATCGATATCTGATATACAACTTTGTTCTTCCTTGACTGAACTGTATATCATGAGAACTGGTTTGCAGTTGCGAAGTAAAAATTTAAACAAACACGTGCATGAAACTAACAAATTTAGTTTGTGTATGGTCATGAATAGGATCATTGTCTATCCTCGTTATGATTCTGAGTGTATTTCATTTCTTCGTCTCAGGTTGATCATGATGTCACCCTGTTATGGGTTACCTGTCTTCTTTTATATATTCGTGGCATTTTCTTTAGTTATTTTTTTCTTGTACATGTCAGATTTCATACTTCAGTATTTAGCTGACAACGAATTTCGCCCCCTAAATTTATAAGAGAACAGATTGGATAAGCATTTTGTTTGATATGAAAACTTACAACACTTTCAGAATTTATCTGTATTGCATTTTGTTTTCTTCACCTCTAACTTACGAATTTTTTGGCAGTCGGTTCTTGCAATGCAGAGGTCCATATGCAAAAAGAAGACATCCCTTAGTGGACTCTACTGTAGTTTCAGAAATCAGAAGATGCCTCGAGGACGGGATCGAATTCAAAGGAGAGTTGTTAAACTTCACAAAGGATGGTACCCCATTAATGAACAGATTGCGTATGACTCCTATATACGGTGATGATGAAGTTATAACCCATATTATCGGTATCCAATTCTTTACGGAAGTCGATCTTGATCTGGGCCCACTCCCGGGTACCACAAAAGGAACCGTAAAATCATCTGTCCGGTTTCGGTCCAGTCTACTCTCTTGCCGGTTAACCCCAGATGGAACCCGTAGTTCATCCCGTGGACTCTGCGGGATTCTGCAATTGAGTGATGAAGTGATCTCTTTAAAAATTCTTTCACTGTTGACCCCACGAGATATTGCTTCTGTCGGGTCGGTTTGCAGGCGGTTCTATGAGGTGGCAAAAAACGAGGATTTGTGGAGAATGGTCTGTCAAAACACGTGGGGTAGTGAAACAACTCGGGTTCTAGAGACTGTTCCGGGGGCCAAAAGGTTGGGGTGGGGTCGGCTGGCTCGTGATCTTACCACTCTTGAAGCGGCTGCATGGCGGAAGCTAACTGTCGGTGGTGCTGTCGAGCCCTCTCGGTGTAATTTCAGTGCGTGTGCAGTTGGAAATCGTGTGGTTCTTTTTGGTGGTGAGGGTGTCAATATGCAACCAATGAACGATACTTTTGTACTGGACTTAAATTCTAGCAAACCCGAGTGGCAACATGTGAAAGTGGGCTCACCACCACCAGGTCGTTGGGGCCATACACTTTCGTGCGTGAACGGTTCTAATCTGGTAGTCTTTGGAGGATGTGGGACCCAAGGGTTACTTAATGATGTCTTTGTGTTGGATTTGGATGCCAAGCATCCGTCATGGCGTGAGATTTCCGGTTTAGCCCCTCCACTTCCACGATCATGGCATAGTTCATGTACCCTTGACGGAACAAAATTAATTGTTTCGGGTGGATGTGCAGACTCGGGTGTTCTTCTAAGTGACACTTTCTTACTTGATCTTTCAATGGAGAAACCAATATGGAGAGAGATACCTGTAACATGGACACCACCTTCTCGTTTAGGTCACACCTTATCTGTATATGGTGGTCGGAAAATCTTGATGTTTGGCGGTCTTGCTAAAAGTGGGCCCCTCAGGTTCCGTTCGAGTGATGTATTTACTATGGATTTAAGCGAGGACGAACCATGCTGGAGATCTGTGACAGGAAGTGGGATGCCAGGTGCCGGTAATCCTGGCGGCATAGCACCGCCACCTCGTCTTGACCATGTAGCCGTGAGCCTTCCTGGTGGCAGGATACTTGTATTTGGCGGGTCAGTTGCGGGTCTTCACTCGGCTTCACAGCTCTATATTCTTGACCCCACCGAGGAAAAACCTACATGGCGGATATTGAATGTACCTGGTCGGCCACCTCGGTTCGCTTGGGGTCATAGTACGTGTGTTGTTGGCGGCACACGAGCCATTGTTCTTGGTGGTCAAACTGGTGAAGAATGGATGCTAAGTGAACTTCATGAGCTATCTTTAGCAAGTTCTCTTATCTAAATGTTTGAAAAGCCTTTGTATAAATCGATTCAGAGGTGGTGCTTTCGTGGTCAACACGTGTGGTGTCTCCGGTCAACACATTTCTTGCAACGAGATACATGAGTGAAGTCTGAAGAGGGTAGTCCAAGTAAAGGTACGTTTTTTTGTGAGATTTGTGCAGAAAACCGTTACTTTGGTTACTCCCAAGTTTTTTTGGTAAGCAGTAATTGACAGATTAGTAGGGGTATAATATACTTAGGTTATGTTTTTCATAATGTATGCCCGTGTAATGTTGTGGTTTAAGATTCTGTGTTTTGAACCCAAGGTGGAGAAAACTGAAGTGGTAATGTTGCTTGTATATAGGAAATGACAAATTTGTCCTTAACTTTGTATTGAAAGCTGTATTACTATGCTCCCATCAGCACCTATTTGTACATGGACCTCCTCGTTTGTTGGCTGCAGATGAGGACTTGCTTGGACGTCGATTTTCTGTATGACCGGGTAGTTAAAACATATATATGACTTGTAATATTTGGATGTTGCTATGCTTTAGAGTTTAGAGGGGATGTTTTGGAACTTTGGATGAACAAATGCTCTTTGATATTTTTGGTCCAGTTAGTCTGCAGGCTCATAATAAAGCAGTCGTCTATTTTTACTAGTTACATGTTAGCGTTTTGGGTCAGTGACTTGCTTGGAGTAACTTATGGTTTTAAGTTGAAATTGAACTTCATATCATAATGGCAAATTGGATGCATAGCATATGGTTCTAAGGGATTGACCGTTAGCATATACAAACCTTTTTGATAACATCAGTCACTTGTTTGAGAGGGTGGCTTTGACTTGTATACTTGTGAATGAGCTGGTTTGAGCTATTATTAGCTCTAATTGTCACTAAATGAAAAATGGCAAACGAGTTCAAAGTCGTACAAAGTATATTTTCGATACATTCAACATTTTTAATCTTTTCATTCAGAAAAAAACTAGATTATTTTTGTAATGGTATACTTATTTTGTTCATATAAAGGTGGTGTTTGCGTGAGCGCATTCAACATCTTTACTCTTTTCATTGAAAAAACTTGATTATTTTTGTGATAGTATATATCCTTCTTTTATTCATATAAACGTGTTGTTTGATAAGCTCATTTGAAGTGACTTATGTTATACAAAAAGTCCTCTCTATACACTTAATTAAAATGAAAATGCACTTTTCAAGCTTACAAAGAACACAATAAGCACCTTCTAACTGGTGTTTTGATGAGCTCAATGCATTTTACTAAACCCAAACACACCCACGATGTTCTTTCGTAAAAAAAGTAAATTTGTAACAATCCAGTTTATATCCGTTACAGATTATATGTTCACTTTCAAGTTGCATACGTTTTATAAAAAGAAGTGACACTCGTGACTTTGTAAAATTATTTTGATTTGTTGAAATATGAAAAGGGGTGAAATGGATACTTACCTTAGAAAAAATTAAAATGTAATAGTAACATTTATAAAATATTTTTGCTTCAAGATCTAGATCTAATTTGGCTGGTACTAGTAGTGCTGGTGGGAGCTTTCTTTCCACTTGTGGAGCATGCACTTTCATGTAGTGGTGTTGTTGTGCCTTTGTGTGGTCAAAAGACTGACTTTGGCCCAGGTCCTAATGGCTGGTTCAGTGTCTAAAGCCTGTGTACTTGGCCTTTGGGAGTCCGATGTCTTTTCTCACTCCTTTAGTCCTTTTAACCGCCTGGTACCAAAGTGATTGGCACTTTTCATTTCCAAGTGGTTAGTAGTACAATTTTTATTGTCTCGGTGTTAAGTGATAAACCTTGTGAAAGATTTACTTTTGGCCGAGCTTCGGGTAAAAAACAAACCGAATCAAAAATCAATTTTGAGGAAAACATGAACCAAGAACCGAACAGAGGTGAACCGAGTCAAACCAAAACGGAATCGAACCGTTAGGTTAGGTTCGGTTTAGACGGTTTAGGTGTGTTTTTCTCGGTTTTGGCCCAAACCGAACCGAGCCAAACCAAAACCGAAAACCATAAATATATAAAACCGAGCCGAGTAAGGTTGGTTCGGCTTTTTGGTGCAATTCGGTTTTTCGTCGATTTTGCTCGGCCCTGCTTTTACATCCAATGCTTATTCATCCTTTACGTCTGGCTAACCTTACACGTATACTTTATTTATTTAAAACGATTTCTTAATTTTGATTGGTACCAACAAAACCAGGTGTAACGACGCTTAGGACCATGCGTGGTGAGCTTAGGTGCCACCAACTTTCACGCGTAAACATTGTTACGACATCTCTTGCTTCATGATATTGAAATGTAATTAAGGGGGCGCTTCTTTTTCATTTTAAATCATCTGAGTGGTAATAGTGTGGGCCCAAACAATTTAATACTCCCTCCGTCTCAAAATTATTGTCAGGGGACAAAAATCACAAAGTTTAATAAAAGTGAGACCACAACAATTTTCAACCACTCATATAGAATATTCTCCCACTAAATTCCCTATTTATTACTAAAAAGGGAAAGTGGACAATCTTTTTGAGACATCCCAAAAAGGAAATATGGACTATTAATTTGAGACGGAGGGAGTAGTAATTTTCTTTTGTTGGATCCTCTATCCCCCTAGACACATAATACCCGGGAAAGGGACCCACATGGTTCTTAACTCCCAAAAAAAAAGAAACAAACCCTAAGATTGATTGATTACAATGAATAAGTCCATGCAATATAAATAATTATAATAGGGGCTAAGCCTGCTAACAATACAATGGGAATTGCAATACTAAACCAATATTAATAACCTGCTAACAACTCCACGCAGTTGGAGCGGAAGTAAGACAAACACTCAAACTGGAACGGAACTCATGTTAAATAGTACTCTCTTGTCCTAAAATAATTGTTCCCCGGCAAAAAACACATAGTTATAGAAAAATATAATCATTACTATTTTTTCTCTCTTACTTTTTATAGAATTAATTAATTACTGCTTTATTTTAAGTTTGTAATAATAGTATCAAGTAAAGTTTATATGGTAATCAACATCAAAATTTTCTATCTATGTTTAGTAGTTGATAATTAATTTGGGACATCTCAAAAAGAAAACATGAAACCAAATTGAAAATTCCCACCATTCATCATGAAACCAAACTGAAAATAATCACCTACCTTTGATATGAAAATAATCACTTACCTTTGATGGGGATTAGTTAAGGGAGCTTAGTTCATCATGTATCTAGCATAATTCATCTCAAAACCATCCAAAATAATCTTTAGGATGATTTCTTCATCCTTAAGCACTTAGCCATAGTTATCCCTCAAAAAACACATAGACACGTGTAATCATATGGAGAAATTCTGGACTTGTAAGTTATCTAAACACAAGGGCATTCATGTAATTTCAGCCCTTAAATTTAACTTTGCACTGTTAGTCCCTCTCGTAAAATCCTTTATATCGTTAGTCCTTTGTTGTTAACTATTTACGTGACAAGTCCTTTATTTCTACTAAAATACTAACAAAAGGACCTTTATAACATACGAAAAGCAATATAATATATTTCTAATCAAATCTTAAAATTTTGGAGTGTTACAACAAGGTTAACTGAAAGAACAACAAACATATTAGTGATGTGTATGGATTGCAACATCGAAGTTTTACAATCCTTCTAGGCAGAAAACCTAATCGCTATAGTGTACTATAGGAAAGACTCGGGGATTGGTCGTTCTCTAGAGGAATAGTGAGGTAGGTTCGAAGTGTATGTCGATTTAAGTCTAAAGGTTGTGGGAAGATTATTTTGGTATTTTATATTTTATTTGAAAGCAAATAAAAATCTAGGGCTTGATTTGGTTTTAAATTATAAATTACTAATTAAACTAAATGCAACAAAGATAAATAACAAGAAAAGTAAAGTGGTGGTGAACTTCTTATATGAGGAAAAACGTATTTACCTAGAATCTCATTAGTCCCTAGTTATCTCTTACTATTTTGTTGAATTGTCATGTCCTTGCCTAATGTAATGTGAAGTATTCCTAATTAATTGTTGTGGTTTGGTTAGTTCCACGTCTATAGAATAGCCTAAGTGAACGACGTATGTCTGATTTGTCAAGCTCACCCAATAACTAACCTACGCAATAAATACTCGCCTGATTAACAACCTAAGACATAAGTAATTAGTTAGTCACATTTTAGTGGATGTTCAAGCTAGAATAATTTTCCCTATTCAGTTTTTCAACTCTTAACGCGCAAACCATTAAGCAAGAGATGACAACAAAACAATCAATAACTATGTTTCATGCAATCCTAAAAAATTACTTAGTTAATTTAGTCGAGCATTGTAATAGAAAGAGAAGCAAATAAACAAATGAAACAACAACACATAGACATGATTGAATGATTGATTAAATAACTTATCTCAATAATACATGAGTTCTTCAATAGCCAAAAAGTCCTAAAAAGCTGCTAAAAACCAAACCTAGCTCGGTGGTATGAGTTCCTCCAAAGTTGCACACAGAATAATGAAAACAATGCGTTTATATTTATAGATTTTGGGTTGTGACGACATCATTTTATGGGTGTGACGTCGTCATCTCACCACCCATTAGGGTTTCGTCTTGTCCGTCGCCTTATGGTGACAGCGTCACGTTGAAGTTGTGATGCCGTTATATGCCTTTTGACGCCGTCTTGGTAGACCGTCTCCATTCACTGTATCATCAACTTTGAGGTGACGGCATCACGTTGTGGCTGTGACGCCATCACGTGACCCTGTCACATGGCCTTTGTCTTTTTTCTTCCTAAGTACCTAAAATTCAAATAGAAGCAATTTAGGGCAATAAGTGATCAAGTATGTACAAGTTTAGATGTTAAACGACCCATTAAAAATGTATGAAATTACACCTCATCAGTTACATCGAAATAACAAATGAAAATAACATAAGATTACATTGAAAATAACTACACATTTTTAACCTTCCTAGAACATGAACCATGGTTTTCTTTGCCAACTTTGACTTTTCTCTTCTTTGGTTTGATATTTGTAGGAGTGAATTCGTATCTTGTAACGTAAATGTTAATGAGTTTCTCTTCAAGTGTTATACATGGGAACATGTCACATCAGATATCAATATCAGTGACCAAAGGTAGCAGACCATCATCCAAAATGTTATTCGATTTTTGAAAATAAAAATATCTAGATGTTTTTTCATTACAGCCTAATTCGTTTACAAGTTGATGCAATTCATCCATGCAAAATGTGTTCATATTTAGAAAGTCAAAATAAGCGTAAACACCCTCGTCGAAGGTGATACAACCAAATTTGATCGAGAAAGTACCATAGTGATGTAGTCTAATAAAAAAAAAAGTAGTTCGTCTTCATCACCATCTTCACCATATATTTCCTCGATGAAGTGTATTGGACTTCATGCCTCCATTCACGGACAACCATGTTATGAGTTTTGAATGTATACATCCATGAACAAAAATCAATGATTATTTATAAGATAAAGGAAGCTCAAAAATAAAAAAACGTGTAAATTAGGATAATTAAAAAACTTGCGAAAAAGATAAAAACGTGTAATGTCTGGTCGCTTGGAACATGTTGGCCGCCTACATTGATGATAGAATGTGTGTCGCCTGAGTGAGTCACCTAAGAGGTCAAGGTCGCTCAAACGTGAAAGTAGCCTAATAATATAAGGTCGCCTAAAGTCAATTTTGTTCACGAGAGAATGTACGAGGTCGCCACTATTAACCAAACTTGGTTTTAGCCCATTACATTATATTTATTGTTATTTGGATTTGGCCCATGAAGGGATTTAGCTTGTAATCGGTATTTAATTATATATACCGAATAATGTTGATTAATGAGATGAAGGGGGAATTAAACCTAATCTAATATGGTATCACAGTCTTATGATCCTAAACCTTAAAAAAAATTTCTGGTCATCGCCACACCTCTTATGTTGCTGCTTCGTGACCTAGCATTGGTCATCATCTATTTTTTATTTTTTCTTTGCTTTGCTTGTTTCTTGTCATAGCATCATGACGGGAGAAAATATACCACCCAATCCACAAAACAACTGATTGATAAGGCTTATTCAATCGCTTGCAATAAGGCATGTATCCCCTCACACCTTGATCTTGAAAACTTAAACTATAACTCTTGGTGTAACCTCTTCAAACGATTTTATTGCACCTACGATGTTCTCCATCATCTTGAAAAACCGGCAACGACTAGCTCCTCACAAGTTGATCCATTTTTTGAAACCAAATACTCCCTCGTAGTCATGTGGATGTATTCCACGATCTCTCCCAAGTTGGTTGATATGGTTGATGATGACACCAAACGAGCTCATGATGTATGGGAGAAACTAAAAGCTCTTTTTCATGATAACAAGTAGGAATAGCAATGGGGCGGGACGACCATCCCCATCCCCAAACCCGATAACAAAAACCATCCCCAAACCCGCCCCAATCCCCATTGGGGATCTTATCCGGGCGCCTCATTGGGGCGAGATACTCCCCCAAACCCGCCCCATTCCCCATTGGGGCCTCATCGGGTTGTCTTTTTTTAGCGCAATACTCCATCATACTCGTGTCGCTCCCTGTTTATTCTTATTTTTACACTATTAACAATATGATATTATGGAATAGCTTGAATAATCGAGAAACCATTAGTAATATATTAATCATTGGAATAAATCATAACTTTATAGAATAGTATGACACAAAACAAGCTTCTATGATCACAATTTGAAATATCACAAAGATTAAAACTAACAAAAATTAGAGAATTATATTTAGTACGTAAATATTAACACAATATTTTATGTATATAGATATATGTATATGTATATGTATATGTTTCGGGGCTGGGCGGGGAAGGTGTGCCCCGTCCCCGCCTCAAACCTGATAAGAATCCCCGTTAAGGCCCCAAAACCCGCCCCGAAACCCGCATGCTCCGCCCCGCCCCAATAAGTTCGGGTTTCGGATTTCCCCGTCGGGTTCGGGTTTTTTTGCCATCCCTAATAACAAGACATCTCATGTCATTCAATTGGATAACGAGATTCGGACTATGGTTATTGGGCCGCTCTCCGGTAATGATTAATTTCAAGAGATGAAGTCAAAAGCCGATCGCCTTGCTAATCTTGGCTCTCCGGTAAGTGATTTAAGTCTTGTAATGGGATGAACTTCTCACGTTTGATAAAATAAGATCAATGATGCTTTTGGAAGAATATGATATGAAGAATCTTACTAATGCCCTTTCTTTGACTCACCTCACTGCGGATTCACCTACAATTTTGCTTGCTACAAATACCAAAGTCAATGCTTTGTCTAACATGAGTGGTGAATTATGTCGTAACTTTCAACGAGGTTCGTGTACTTATGGCTCCCAGTGTAATTTTATTCATGGATCTCAAGACTCACGAAACCGTATGCCTCAGCCCCCACGTGACAACACCTCCAAAATATCGACTGTTACTCACACTCGTGAGACCGCTGCTTGTGATACAAATGGGTCGACAAGGTCAGTAACATCCCATCCTACACTTTCACACATGTATTCTTTTTTTTGGGATGACAGGAGTACAATATAACCCGTATGGATTTTGTCTAGTTGGTCCATTTATTACACATCCATCAGGTGGACCTGGCTTACCAATAGCCCAACAACTACAAGCCTAAATGTTTCCATCACATGTGGCAATACCACAAGCCCAAATGGATGTCCCCTTGACCTCGACCCAAACTCAGGTCCAACAGCTACATACGGTCCAACAAATGTCTCATGGGCCTCAGGCCAACTTCAAGTCCAGCAGCTTGTTTCCCCGTATATGCAACAGCAAGCCCAACCGTATGGTATTTCGAGTTTGCAACATGAGGAGGACCAATTTATGCACTAGGAAATTTTGCTTATATGTCTCAACCTACTTTTCTTCCTTACGCTTTTTAGACAATGACTTTCGAAGGTCCTGCTTAGAACATGGATACTAGTGCATTGATAAGGATTTAAAAGGTACACTTTTGAGGGGTCATTTAAGCCCTTAATCGACCACTTTTATATTCGTTACTGCTTAATTTCGTTCCTTTTCACTTTTTAGGTCTCTTGAAGGCAAATTACTGGAATGACACTTATTCGGACGAAAAGACGTGAATATATGAAGAAAATGGCCAAAGTCAAGATCAAGACACTCAAGCTGCTGGAATTGAAGGTGACGGCGTCACAGCCAAAGGGCGGCGCCGTCGCAACACGCTTTGTGACGACTCAGTAGCGAAATTGCTATTTTGCACTTGACGGCATCAGGTTTTAAAGAGTAGGGCGTCACAACTCAGACGACCTAGATTTGGATCCCGACAGCGTCAGAAGATGAAGCCGACGACGTCACAACCATAAGGTGACGCCGTCACAAAGTTGATGTGGCCAAGACGAAAACCTAATGGCGGTGATCCAACGGCTTCACAAATAAAGAGTGACGCCATCGCATGTTGTAACTCTATATATAGAATTCGAATTTTCAGATTTTAAGAAAAGTAGTTTTGTGGAGTAAAACCTAAACCGAACTTTGGCTGTCTTGGGCAGTATCTTAGGGTTCCATACCCTATTTTACAACAAGATAAGTGATTTACTTCATTAATTCAATTATGTCTTCAATTGTTTGTGTGTATGCTTGCATGTTTTCCATGTCCGGCTAATTTACTTGTGTGTTTGCGTAGATCTATGAAACCTAGGTATTGAATATTGATTAGTTGTCTCTTATCTTAATTGTGATTGACCTAGTATTGCGATAGGTCATTCGTTGTGTTTTTAATGCTTGAGTAATCTTTGTGAACATTAGTTTATAATCACCTAAAGTTATTGTAGGCTAAACATCTAAAGATAACCTTAAAGTTAGTTTATAAATCCTAGAGATTTCATAGGCAATAACCTTAAGGTAGTCTCAAAGAGTTAGGGAAAAACGCATACCCTACGACCTTAGAAGACACAATACGTTAAAAATAAGGACGTGACAATTCAACCATCAATAGGAGATAACTAGGGAGTAGTAGCATCTAGGTAAACACATTTTTAATCATCATACGAGCACACAACAATAGACATAGACTACCCTCACCTTAACTTAGTTAATTAGATAATTAGATAATTAGATAGTAGAGAAATCGGTAGAAATACCACCCCCCAAATCCAATACCCCGAGATTGGTAATTCCCATTTTCTAAAAAAATATAAAAAGAATAAAAAATAATCTTCCTCAACCCCAACCTTAGCGTAGTAGTTTCTCACTAGCATTCCTATTCCCCTAGAGAACGATATCAATTCCCGAGGCTTACCCTAATACTACACTACAACGATTAGGTTCACTACCTAGGGTGTTGAAAAACTTGCTCGACGAAAAGGAAGTTCCTTTGACCACGAACGCGCGTTGTACGCGTATCAAGTTTTTGGCGCCGCTGCCGGGGAATAAAATAGCTAGTTAGATTTCCACCTCGTTTAGGTTCCATTGCTTGATTCCTATCAAATGAGATCTTTTTCTCATTTTTAGCTTCCTTGTAGTCTATCCCCCTTCTTCGTGACCTTTGTTAGTAATACCATCACTTTTCATCATGGAAGGTGATAATCAACCACCGCTCATCAACCCACCACCAAATGACCCGCCAAGAGGCCGTACTCTTGGTGGATACTCAAGACCAAGCCACCTAGGCTATAGAAACACCATTGAGCTTCCCGACCAAGCCCAAACTACGACCCTTCGATCCGACACCATCCGGTTGGTGCAAAACGGATGTGCATTCCATGGACTTCGTTCCGAAGATCCTAATCAGCATCTTAAGGATTTCCTTAAAATCGTCGATTCCATCGACCTCGATGCTACGACTTGGGAGACCACGCGCTTGCGTCTCTTCCAATTCTCTCTACGAGACCAAGCTAGTAATTGGCTTGAGCGACTTCCCATCGGCTCCATCTCAAGTTGGGATGATCTCACTTCTCGTTTCCACTACTAAGCTTAGACGAGACATCTTGACGTTCCAACAACTTCAAGGCAAGTCTCTCTACGAGGCATGAACCCGATTCAAAGACCTGCTCCATAGAGTCCCTCATCATGGCATTGATCTTTGGCTTCAAATCCAAATCTTCTATGACCATACCGATTTCATCACAAGGCGATCCATTGATCGAGCCGTCGGTGGAAGGCTTATCAACTCCAACGCAGAAGAATCATGGGATATTATAGAAGAGCTTGCCGATCAAAGCTACGAAAATTGAAGTGAATCCCATGAAACCCCCGTCAAAGTGGTTAATGCCATATCGATTCCTCATGAGTCTTCCAACGTCACTGAGGAGCAAATGAGTGCTCTTGAGAGAAGGATCGATTATCTAATTGAGAGGCAAAGGAGAGCTCCTGAACGAACCCCTCGAAAAATGGTTAATTCCGCTAACTCCACCAACCACCCAACACCCTTCTCTGAATAACCAAGCCGTGAGCAAAATCTCAATTCCGAACGGCGTTTCCGTTCTACTTCTCCAATACCACTTTCACCGAGATTTAAGGAACAAATGAGAGAGTACATGGCAGCCTACACGAAAAGAATAGCGAGATTTGAAGAGGAGGTTTATAGGCAAAGGGAGGAGATGCAGGCAAAGATGACGAAGATGATGAACTTGGTAAAAGAGTACACTAAGACAAAAAGTTCCCGAAAAGGTGCTAGTGAGAAGCGATGATCACCCTCCCCCCACTTCGTTTGTTAACGCCATTTCCATTGTGCCTGATTAAAATGGAACAGTTGAGGAGAAGGAAACTGAGAAAAGCAAGGATAGTAAGAAGAAGGAGGAGGCTGAAACCAATGATGAACCCAAGACCATTGAGTAATACCTTAAGCACGAGATTAATAAGAAAACCATCGTTAACCAAGTGAAAAACTTTAGGTACAACGAGGTTCTTAGGAAAGCCCTAGAAGGAGAAATAACAGAAAAAGAGTATGACACCATGCCTATGGGACCTATGTATGAGCTGGTTCTAAAAAAACTAGTAACTAAAAAAATGAGAAACCACGGGGAACTTCGTGATACCATGTAGCATAGGTGACATTGACAATATTAATGCCTTAGCTGATCAAGGATCTGATGTAAACATAATGTCGCTATCAGTCTATAATAAGTTGACTAAGGAGAAGCCAGCCAAGACCAATCTTAGACTTTCCTTAGCAAATCACACATATGTCTACCCTATAGGAATAGCGGAGGATGTCTTAATAGAGGTGGCCAATATTGTCTATCTGGTGGACTTCGTGATTATAGACATTGAGGAAGATAGAAATATGCCACTCATTCTTGGAACACCTTTTCTGGCCACTGCCAAAGCAACCATTAAATGCGGTGAGGGCATCATGATACTCAAAAGTGGCAAGGGATACACTAGGATACCTATTGTTCCAAGATATCCTTTAAAGATTATGGAAAAGATTACTGAAGAGAATCCACAAGTCCCTAACAATATGGTTAGGAAGAAAATTAACGAATGGGAAAAAGGGCTTAGAGATTTCATGGTTCAAGGACTACATGCAACATTGTGGAAACGCGATAAAAAGTTAGGAAATAATCCTACCTCAATACCACAAAATCAAAAGAACCCTAAGGAATTTTTAAAGGGAGAGAAAGTGATTTTGTACAAGTCAAGAATAAAAGCATTAAGAGGTAGAAACAAGCCAACATGGTTTGGGCCTTATACGGTGAAAGAAACTAATCTAAAGAATAAAACCGTTATCATAATAGACGACTTTGGGAAGGAGTCCACGGTAAGCATACAACGTCTACAACATTTTGATAAAGGCTTAGTAACTGAAGGAGGTGACGGTAATGAATTCACGTAGGGGCACGACTTCGAGTCTAGCTACAAGACTCATAAATAAAGAAAAGCGCTTCGTGGGAGGCAACCCATGCTTAATTGTTTGCTAAATAGACGACGTTGGGAAGGAGTCCACGGTAAGCATACAACGTCTACAACCTTTTGATAAAGGCTTAGTAACTGAAGGAGGTGACGGTAATGAAGTCACGTAGGGGCACGACTTGGAGTCTAGCTACAAGACTCATAAATAAAGAAAAGCGCTTCGTGGGAGGCAACCCATGCTTAATTGTTTGCTTGTTTGTGTGTCGTATATCTTTTATTGATTGTTTATTCTCATGTTTGAATTTGTAAAAATGCTTTATTTCGTCTTTAACCTCGTCTTAATTACATATAAAGGTATTTTACAAAAGGGATAAGTGTAGGGAGGATTACACACGTTTTCAAAAAGAACGTGAACATGAGAATTATGATTATTAAAAAGATATACATGTGTGTTTGTTTGAGTCAAATTCTTGTATCGAGTCATAATGGATGTTTTGCAGGAAAATTTTCCAGATTCTAAAGATATAAATTTTCCAGAATTTTTTCCAGAAAATCGCAGACTAGTTTATGTCAGGATAACCTGACGGCGTCAGGAGGAGTAGAAACAGCTTCTAACTTTTTCTCGTTTTTTGTGCTACTTATAATTTTTTTGGAATTTCTCAGGTCTTAATTTTCCAGAAAATCTGTAAACATCTATTCCACAAGCATTATATCCTAGTTTAGTATAGTCATATATAGTGTTACCGCTGATTTTACGCGAATGTTTTGTTTTTTCCTTCAAGTGTGCAGGTTTTATTTATCAAGAAGAAGATACATAAGATTTGATGGAGCTTTTCACGCATACGTTCTTCTTGGAGAAGAATTTAACCACTACTTCCCACGGATCCTACCGAGCTAATCAGGGGAGTATTAGTTTCTTTCGTTTTTAATTAGCTTCCATTATCATAACTTTGATACTTTCGGGGAACATTGGGGTCAATGTTCAGTTTAAGTGTAGGGAGGGAAAATAAAACGGGAACTTTGAAACTATGCTTATCCTTGACTATTTGCATTGTCCAATTTCAATTGTGTAATAAACCATGAGAAATATCGGTTAGGGTAATTTTGGCACCAAATTTAAAAATTTTCATGGCATGTAGGAGTGGGCCATTAGTCTTAATAAAGCGTCTCATGGATAGGAAGTTATATGACTAGCACAAAACCCTTTACCACTTAAATTCCACCAAAAATGTGAGGATCGCCCTTAGATTTGTAGGAATTAAAGCATTCCACTTTAATGCTTCGAGAGTGTACCGGTAGTATAATAGATTCTAGAACTTGTTTTGTGATGCATTCTGAGATCGCTAGTGAGACTACACTCGTGTAGTTAGGAATAACTAAATGATAAGAGGCATTAGGATAACCCTTGTTTGATACCCGTATTATAATTACTTCTTCCACATCGGTTGAGTAATTCCCCCACACTCTTGCGTTATACTCATCTTTAGTACACGATACCCCTAGTTAACCCTTTAGAGCCTATCCTTTTCGCGGTTCTCGTGATGTTTCTGTTTTCCGAAATATCAATGAAGAGCATTGTTTACAATCCACCCCCAAATGTACACCCAAATCGCCTTAGCCTACCTTGCATGCACTCACTTTTAGTGCATTATTGTTATCATACTAAACCCTTAGTTCAATTATCTAGTTGCTTGCATAAGTTGCTAAGTCGAGTCATATCCTTTGTACACAATTTTGGGATGATTGGGACTCATGGGAAAAGTTAAATTTTATGAAGTGATGGGAAGGAACGTTAAATTCAAATTCCCTTTATTTAAGTAATCATGTACTCCAAGTGTTTTGATCTTTTCAATTCGGTTCAAATTAGTGTTAGAGTAATAAAAACTCAAGTGTAGGGATGTGCCTATAAATCCCTATTATTTTGATGTTATCGTAGAGGATGGTAGAGTAAAAGTGAATGAAAAAAAAAAAAAAGGTGTTGAAAAAAAAAGGGGGGCTACCATCCAATATCTATCTTTTGATTTATGTTTGTTTGTTTCAAGTTATCTAGAGTTTAGAGTGTCGAGTCTTGGCTTAGCAACGCCATTCTTTTCATGCTTGTAACATAAAGATTTTTGACTTGCCACTACTAAATCGCCTATCCCACCAAACCCTTTGTTTCCCTACCGTAAGCCTAACGTTACAACCCTTTAAGAGACCTCTTGGATAGCTTTTCCTAGGTGCTTACGCCAAAGCGATGGAGGTTTTTCTAGTCTCAAGCCTATAGTAATCTATGTACTAGGACCGGTTAATGAGTTTTTATCTTCCATTTCCAACTTGATATATTTCATATACACCCGAGAGATGAGAGTATCCAAACACCACTTGTGAGGTGCTAGTATGTAATTTTCGTGCTTGTTATGACTTTTGCGGGGCTTATACGTGTTGTGAATTGTTCTAAACTAATGCTTCATTACCCCTAACTTATAAATTAATGGCCAAAAGCACATTTGCTTGAGGAGAAGCAAATACTAAGTGTAGGGATATTTGATAAGGGTTTAAAAGGTACACTTTTGAGGGGTCATTTAAGCCATTAATCGATCACTTTTATATCCGTTACTGGTTAATTTCGTTCCTTTTCACTTTTTAGGTCTCTTGAAGGCAAATTGCTGGAATGACACTTATTCGGACGAAAAGGCGCGAATATATGAAGAAAATGGCCAAAGTCAAGATCAAGACACTCAAGCTGATGGAATTGAAGGTGACGGCGTCACAGCCAAAGGGCGACGCCGTCGCAACACGCTTTGTGATGACTCAGTAGCGAAATTGCTATTTTGCACTTGACGGCATCAGGTTTTAAAGAGTAGGACGTCACAACTCAGACGGCCTAGATTTGAATCCCGACGGCGTCAGAAGATGAAGCCGACGACGTCACAACCATAAGGTGACGCCGTCACAAAGTTGACGTGGCCAAGACGAAAACCTAATGGCGGCGATCCGACAACGTCACAAATAAAGAGTGACGCCGTCACATGTTGTAACTCTATATATAGAATTCGAATTTTCAGATTTTAAGAGAAGTAATTTTGTGGAGTAAAACCTAAATCGAACTTTGGCTGTCTTGGGCAGTATCTTAGGGTTCCATACCCTATTTTACAACAAGATAAGTGATTTACTTCATTAATTCAATTATGTCTTCAATTGTTTGTGTGTATGCTTGCATATTTTCCATGTCCGGCTAATTTACTTGTGTGTTTGCTTAGATCTATGAAACCTAGGTATTGAATATTGATTGGTTGTCTCTTATCTTAATTGTGATTGACCTAGTATTGCGATAGGTCATTCGTTGTGTTTTTAATGCTTGAGTAATCTTTGTGAACATTAGTTTATAATCACCTAGAGTTATTGTAGGCTAAACATCTAAAGATAACCTTAGAGTTAGTTTATAAATCCTAGAGATTTCGTAGGCAATAACCTTAAGGTAGTCTCAAAGAGTTAAGGAAAAACGCATACCCTACGACCTTAGAAGACACAACGCGTTAAGAATAAGGACGTGACAATTCAACCATCAATAGGAGATAACTAGGGAGTAGTAGCATCTAGTTTAACTCATTTTTAATCATCATACGAGCACACAACAATAGACATAGACTACCCTCACCTTAGCTTAGTTAATTAGATAATTAGATAGTAGAGAAATCGGTAGAAATAGCACCCCCCAAATCCAATACCCCGAGATTCGTAATTTCCATTTTCTAAAAAAATATAAAAAGAATAAAAATAATCTTCCTCAACCCCAACTTTAGCGTAGTAATTTCTCACTAGCATTCTTATTCCCCTAGAGAACGATATCAATTCCCGAGGCTTACCCTAATACTACACTACAACGATTAGGTACACTGCCTAGGGTGTTGAAAAACTTGCTCGACGAAAAGGAAGTTCCTTTGACCCCGAACGCGCGTTGTACGCGTATCATGCATCTTCTCACTTGGCTGACAACACATGTATCCTCACTTTTATTAGTAATTATAGCATTTATCTGTCTGTGTATGTTGGAAACGACGCGTCTATACCAGTCACATATACTGGACATAGCTTTTTTCACACTTCCTCTAAACCACTTCAACTGACCCAAATACTTATCACCCCGCACATAATTAAAAATTTAATTTATGTTTGTAAGTTTACTCGTGATAATGATGTTTCCGTTAAGTTTGACGCTTATGGTTTTTCTGCGAAGGATTACCTGACGGGAAAACTTATTCTCTGTTGTTTAGCACTGGCGATCTTAACCTGATTACGCAACAGTCATCCACACATCCTCCTTTTGCTTTGATTTCGTTCAGTCATACTAGGTGGCACAAACGCCTCGAGCACCCCGGTGAAGATGTGCTTCGTCGTTTAGAGTCTAGTAATTTCATTTATTATAATAAACCAAAGTTTTCCGCTTTGTGCCATGCGTGTCAATTAGGCAAACAAATAAAGCTTCCATTTTTATACTTCGGAGTCGAAGGTTGCATCTATTTTCGATATTGTCCACTCGGATGTATGGACATCCCTATTCCGTGTGAAACAGGTATTAAATATTATGCTATTTTTTGGATCATTTCTCGCATTTTGTTTGGGTTTATCTATTGCATAAAAAGTTTGACTTGTATGATAATTTTATTTTTCTTCGTTCTTATTTAAACAAATAATTCGGTGTAGATATAAAGGCTTTACAATATGATAATGGGGTGAATATGACAACACCCGCTTTCATGATTTATTTCACATAACCGACATTCAATTTCGGTTTTCATGCCCGCATATATCTCAACAAAATGGCAAATCTGAACGCATGTTACGCACTCTCAACAACCTTCCTGCTTTTTGTTTCGTGAAAAAGGTCGACTTTGCTTTTTCAAGCTAGCATACATCCCTCATATTGGGTGGAAGCCCTTAACATGGCTGCTAATCTCTTAAACATCATTCCATCCACTGCCATCAACAATGAATTACCACTTACTAAACTTTATAACCGTTCCCCATCTTATGACAATTTACGTGTCTTTGGGTGCCTCTGTTATCCATACATTACCGTTGCACATAAACTTCAACCAAGTTCCACTTCTTGTGTGTTTCTTGGGTACCCCTCCAATCACCGAGGTTTTAGATGTCTTGACCTTTCCTTCAACAAAATAATACTTTCTCGTCATGTTCGCTTTGATGAGGATGTATTTCCCTTTGCATCCCTACACCAATACACATTCCCACATATGATTTTTTAAATACAACAAAAACTATACCCTTACCAATTCGTCCCATTACTACTGTAAACAATGAGACACCCAAAAGTAATCCGCCAACTCCTGACCCCCCTCCTACGGTTCTTCATGAACCGCTACATCTGCCTGCTTTTCCTACCACACAACTCTCTACCCAACACACACCCACTTCGCCTCCCCCTACACAATCCTTACTCACTCCTCAGCCCGATCCTCAAACACCATTGCCCACTCCGATACAACCCATCCAACCGCCCACTACCACCAACACTCACCCTATGGTCACAGGTGCTAAAGTCGGCATTTCTAAACCTCTTGAGCGTATGAATTGTCATGTCATTAATGTGTCTCCTCTACCGCGTTCTCATATTCATGCTATTCGGATCCTCATTGGAAGCAAGCAATATTAGACAAATATAATGCTTTAATTACTAACGGAACGTGGGTACTTGTGCCCTGTCCAGGCAATGTGAATAATGTTCGTTCTATATGGCTTTTCAGGCATAAGTTTCATGCATATGGTACTTTAAACAGGTATAAGGCACGACTTGTTGCAAATGGCCGTAGTCAGTAGTGGGGATTGATTGTGATGAGACTTTTAGTCCCGTGGTCAAACCAGCTACTATACGCACCATGCTTAGTATAGTAGTGTCTCGTGATTGGCCTATTCATCAGCTTGACGTGAAGAATACTTTTCTTCACAATTACTTATCGGAGACAATGTGTATGCATCAGCCGCCAGGGTTTGTTGATTCTGCCCACCCAGATTATGTTTGTCATTTACAGCGATCATTGTATGGACTTAAGCAAGCCCCCAGAGCTTGGTTTCAGCGGTTTGCAGGATTTGTTACACGCATTGGTTTTCAACATAGCAAAATTGATGCTTCACTGTTTGTGTTTCATCGTGGATCTGACATGGCCTACTTGTTACTGTATGTGGATGATATTATCTTGACTGTTTCTTCTACTACATTTTTACAGTGTGTTATCACTGCTCTTCATGGTGAGTTTGCAATGACAGATCTTGGTTCTCTTTATTATTTTCTTGGTGTTTCTACTACGCGCACCACATCTGGTATGTTTTCATCGCAATCGAAGTTTGTTGAGGAGATTCTTGAGAGAGCTCATATGCAGAAGTGTAATCCGCGCCGCACTCCTGTTGATACCGAGTTCAAGCTTGGACCTGATGATACCCTTTTTGATAATCCCAGCTTATATCGAAGCTTAGCTAGAGCACTTCAATATCTTATCTTTACACGCCCAGATATTTCATACGCGGTTCAGTAGGTCTGTTTGTATATGCATGACCCTCGGGATACACATTTTCATGCTTTGAAGCGTATATTACGCTATCTTTGGGGTTCTCTTGATCACGGTCTTCAGTTGCATGTTTCTTCTACTGCTCAGCTTATTGCTTACGCAGATGCGGATTGGGCAGGTTGTCCGGTCACTCACCGGTCTACTTCAGGTTATTGTGTGTTTCTTGGTGATAACTTGTTGTCGTGGTCTCTAAATGACAGGTGACGTTATCTCGGTTCAGTGCTGAGGCCGAGTATCGTGGTGTTGCTAATGTAATAGCTGAGACAACTTGTATTCGTAATCTGCTGCATGAGCTTCATCACCCTTTATCTACAACTACTATTGTCTATTGTGACAATGTCAGTGCCATATATTTATTGATCTAATCCCGTTCAAAGATCAACGCATCGCAAACACATTGAGATTGATATTCATTTCGTCCCGTGACTATGTTGCTTCGGGACAGTTCGTGTTTTATGTCCATTCTCGTTTTCAGTATGCTTATATTTTTATCAAGGGACTCTCGGCTGTGTTGTTTATGGATTTCCGCTCCAGTTTGAACGTTCGAAGGCCTCCCGCTCAAACTGCGATGGTGTATTAACCGAACTTGGGTTTAGCTCATTACATTATGTTTATTGTTATTTGGATTTGGCCCATGAAGGGATTTAGCTTGTAATTGATATTGAATTATATATACCGAATAATGTTGATTAATGAGAGGAAGGGGGAATTAAACCTAATCGAATAGCCACAAGGTAGCCTAAAGGCACACAAGGTTGTCCACGTCCCATTTGTACTTTACAGTGTCATTGCTAATAAATTTCGTCGCCTACAAAGTCGCATAGAGACACGTATAGGGTTTAGAATCCGTCCTGAAATAAGACACGTATAGGGTTTAGAATCCGTCCTGAAATAAATCTAATGGATAATCTATTAAAAGTCTATTTTGAAAGAAAAAAAATGAGCGACATTCAATTTTATAAAATAGCATGAAGTATAAAAGAGTCGTTTAAATTTTTTTCTCTTAATAAAATCCTTGAAAAAAACAAATTAAACTACTTCCGCAACGACTTCCAGCAAATGAAACGAGTTGTTTAATATAGTTGTCAGGATCCCGATCCTGATCTCAGGATCTTACGATTTTACGATTCTACAAAGCAAAAACGATCCGGATCCTACGTAGGATCTTAGAAAGCTTAAGATCTTACAGGATCCCGATCTTGACCGTAGAATCTTAAGATCTAATCCGATCCGATCTTACGTTTCTTAACCCGCAAACTAAAAAACTACAAAGTTATGGATTATCTTTTAACAGAATTAAAAAAACAATATATGATTCTTCCTAAACATTAAATTATTTATAATTTAGGACGATATTTCCATAAAAGATTCATATAACTTTTTATTTATGATATATAATAATTTGTAGATTTGAATAATATTATAAAGAATATTAAAAATGACATTGTAGTAGGATCTTAGGATTTCGATCCGATCTTACGATCACGATCTTGATAAGACGAAAACGATCCAAGATAGGATCCCGATCTTAACAACATTACTTTAAACCAAAAGCATAAATTCTCATTCACATGATTAATTAACAATTAAGGAATAATTGTCCTCTAACATAACTAATCAAAACAATAAAAAAACCAAAAGACAAAGATCTCATTCTCATCAATCATCCCACCAACCAAACATCTCTCATTCTCTATCTCATCAATCTCACACACTCAAAGTGTTCACTATCTGCAAAACCAAACACTTCAAAAACAAGATTCTCTCTTCACATTCACTCTTCATCCCCATAAAAAAAAACCATCAAATACCCTTTACTCAAAATCAAATCTTTTACAAAACCCACATTTCTTTTTTCAATCTTTTTTATAAAAAAATGGCTAGAAACCATAAAGAACCAGCAACACCACCACCAATGATCGGAAAAATTGGTCCATACACTGTTTTTGTTACACCTCCACCTGTTGTCACACCTGAACCACAAAATGAATCAAACCCGGTTCAGAAGCCCCCGGTTCTTCCTCCCCCGGTTCAGTATGAGAAAACGGGTTCAGGGTTTGGGTCTAAAGCTGGGTTTTTTTGGGATGCTGTTGCTAAAGTTCAAAATGGTATCATTTTTGGACACCCTTTTGGATTTTGAGTTTGAATTTGGTTTTTTTAGATTTGAATTGGGGTTTGTTTGATTTGTGGTTATTTTTGTGTATTTAATTAGGATCATGTATTGAATTGTGTTTATTTTTGGAATATTGGTTGATAAGTAGTATCCCTGTTTGCATCCTATATTAATTTGTGTGTATTTTTGGAATTTTGGCGGAAAGTAATTTTGTCTAACTTTACGAGAGGTTTTCCTCGAAGCAGTCTCCCTAGGAGGCTTGGATATACCTCGGGTAGGGGTATTACTGTCTATAGGGATGGAACCAGAACCAAATATGACCTGGTGCACAACTTTTTTGAAACCGTAATATAGATTCACATTTCGATGGACCGGGTGCATTTAAGAAAAATTGATGTTTTTTTCAAAAATTAACACTACATCGAAAAAATCCATAGGGGTCCCGGGCACCCGCGGGAACCCCCTGGTTCCGCCCCTGACTGTCTACATCCCTATGGCGGGATTGTCTATTGTTGTTGTTGTTATAGTAATTTGTTTTTGTTAGATTTAAAATTGCGATTTGTTTGATTAATGGTTTTTATTTGTTGTATTTTTGTGTTGGTTTTGGATGCTTAAGTAGGATTATGCATTGAATTTTGGCTGTTTATAATGGTTTGATTGTATTATGTTTGTGTAACAGCACATTCAAATTTGGATGATTATGTGGCTCGTTGGTTCGGGTTGAATCAATCAAAGTATCAATGGGCTTTGGATGACTATTACGAAAAGAAGGGAGTGGTAAGGTTTTATCCTTCATTGTTTATTTGACTTTTTGGTCAAAAGAAGTGTTTATTTTGACTATGGAAATGATGAAAATTTTAACATAAGTTGTCAACTATGTAATGTAGGGATTGATGTTATAGGCTTATGCCTTATATTGATTTTAGAGTTTAAACATCAAAGAACTATAGTTGGAGTAAAAGATCATGTATATCTTTGTGTTGAAATAAGAACTTAATGTAACTTGAAAGTTAATTATTGTCCACTTCAATTTATGAATGAAATACTTTGGGATGAGTGACTTATATGCCACTTATACATTAAGTTAATACAAGCTCATTGGTTGTTTGCTACACTTATAAAACTAAGAAAGGGGAAATCATGAAACATGTTTGCATATATATGTTGGTTTTAGATCATTCTTTGTTAGTGCTAGTTCCATTAGTTTTAAGATGTCTAGTGAATACGAGGTGATCCTTCTTTTTGATTATTATTGTAGCAATTGTGTCATACTAAAAGTTCCAATAGGTTAAGAACATCAGTTAGATTATTGTTTATAAGAAATGATAATATTTTGCTATTTTTCAACATGAGGACTTTTGTTCATGCACCAACCATAACAAGGGTAAAAATTTTATTTCCTCACTCAAACATTATATTAAGTCGATGTTCTTTCATCCTAAGAATCTATCTATAAAGTAATGCTTTACCCTCTGGATTGACATTTCAGATAATTTTGAAATCATTATTGTTTGTTGACCTGTCATGATCCTTTCACAAGTCACTAAACGACCCCGATACATGAGAAGAAAAGAACCTTAGGTAGAAATAGGAATAACTATATGGACAATTGGCCGATAGCTAATGATAGATCTTCAAATTAAAATACCATCTGTTGAGTTGTGGAGAGTGAAGACTGATGGTTACCGGAATGACCTTGTTGCCACCACAAAGGCAGGAGTCCGAGGATGCAGAGTGTCGGTTGGGAACCCGAAAATTAGACTCATCGGGCTTGTCCGTATGGAATTTTAGGCCTTGGAATCGTAGTCTTGGGAACAAGTTAGGCTACCCCTATACAACTCCAATGTAAATATAAACCTTGTACCCCGCGTCCTCATTCGATAATAATATAATCTCTCTATTTTGGCCGTGGACGTAGCACGATTACCCTGTTCGTATGAACCACATAATCTTTTTATCGTTAATTTTTTACTTTAATATTGTTATTGTGTTTGTTTGGATCGGTTTTTCTCAATACTATCTATTTCTTTCGTGTGCGTAGATGATTCAAATACTGTTGGGGGTGTGGAGTAGAAGTGGTTTAGGCTAAGCTAGATCTTACCCTATTATTTTATTATTTAAATTTAATTATTTGTAATAAAGATTGTGGGTTTAACTTCCCATGTGGGTTTAACTTTCATTTATATCTTTTAACTTAATCCATTTGACTCATCACTCATGTATATGTAAAAATAGGCCGAAATTTTGACCTCTAACTTGGATGAGAATGTATTTCAGGACCAAGCTGATGCAAAAGTTAAAGATTTATCCACAAAAGCACAAAGTGTTTAAAATGCTTGCCGGGTTGGTAATTTGTTTAATATTTTCGGGCTTGATCCATTTCCCTAGGTTTCATCGTGTTATATAAGGATCATCATTATATATTTACCACTCAAATAATATTTCTTCATGCAGGATAGGTGTCAAGCCAGGCAAACCTTTTTGATTATGGTATGTCTATATGTTTAAACATCACATTTATATATGATTTACTTATGGCTGGATCAGATCGAATCTCCAAATTTGCAAGGATTTATTCATGGATCTTTGACTACTTTTGCATGCAGAGGCATGATAATGTTATTAGTGTGTGATGAGTATGAGGCATGTAGCCTTTTTGTTTACCTTGTTTACTCTTACCAACAGCTGAAAGTAGGCCAATTTCTTGAATTGTAACCGTGTTTCGTTGTTGTATCTCCGTTTCCATATCAGTTAAAAGTGAATTGAATTTATTTAGTATCCCATTTTCCTATCATTTGGAGATGTGTTTGTTTTTACTTTCGTTTAGAATTTAAAATGTTCTTGTGTCTTAGAAGGCAGCGTCTCTTGCGTGAATCTCAGTTAGTGCTTTTGCAGCTAGCTTTCAAGGTTCTACTTTCGTTTATTCAACATTTTCACTAGTTCTTAGCTCTATCAACAAATTTCTGAAATTCCAAACCACCAATCTTGTCTCTGCTTCTCTTACTAAAGGGATGTTGGATGTACATTTTAAAAGATGTAAACAATCATATAGTGTTTGAATGATTTCTTCTGCTTGAACTCTTGAAGTCGCAGTAATCAGATCACCAAATGAGCGGAGTGCTTGGAAAATCTGCTTAATAGATACATGGATTAACCGCGAATTTTACTCCATGTAGTCAATAAACTATTGTGGCCTTAGTTTTGATGTTTACCCGGCTCATGTGTTTCGAGATGACCAATTATGGACCCATCAAGATCCGCAATAATAGAAAGTACAAAATAGCAGGATGCAGAGAATTATAATTTATTGGAACATAAATTAGAAGTAGCAAAATTACTATTCAAAGGTCTCGTGAAGCTCGACTTTATTTAGAGGAGCTGATGTATTATTCCTCCTTTTGTGGAAGAATGTCTGTTCAGCGTACAAGCGGGATAAGCGCAAGTTCGGCAAAGAATAGCTGTAATGATACAGAATGATTTTTCAAATCTAGGACGTGAGGAGAAACAAAAGAACAAGTGCAAATTGCAGGACGTCGTACTCATCTTACTTAGAACAAGGTACCTATATTAATACATGATATGGTGCAGATGTCTAGGAAACTCACCAGCCAAAGAAACATATACATTGACTGAACGGCATCCGTACTTTTCAAATCTACTGATCTGGCACGTCTCCAAAGTACTAATGCCATCGCAAAATGACTGATGATCTACACAGATAATGATATGGTTAAATTTGTGTCCTGAAAACAAATAGCTAAGGTGTTAAGGCTGCAGCTATGGTGGTGGTGGAGCACTAATAGTTTTTAACTTTTAATATTGACAATGTGAGATCTTTTATGTCATGGTCTTATTTTACCGAGTCGATTTGGAAATTAGAAATGCTGCGACAATGTCTCATCATTTTTGTGGATTAACAGCTTATGTCAAATGTCTCCCTAAATTGGGGTGTTTTAGCTTGTACAACCAATATGTTAATATACTCTCCTGTAGCTTTCTAGCATATTGTTAGGGTTCAGAAACTTAACAGTTAAAACATAGAAAAAACAACACAATGATCTCTGTGTTTTTTACACCTTTTATGCCTAGAAACATGGGTGCAACTTCGGATTATCTTCGCAAATTCCTTATAACCTTATACAGTGTTGTGGCAAAGATACACAACAATCTACCTGTTGTCTACATCGAGACTTGAACTCACAACTAGGGGTGTTAATCGGGTCGGGTTGGTCGGGTTCGGGTCAATCGGGTCGGGTCAAAGTCGGGTCAAGGCTAAAAATAACATACCCGAACCCGACCCTACTTGAACTCGGGTTAGTCGGGTTCGGGTCAAATAGGGTCGGGTCAAGTCGGGTCGGGTTAAGTCGGGTTCGGGTCTGTGCCATTTTTAAATTCACATAATTTTTTGTTGCATTTGTTGGTTGCAATTGACAAATTCAAAAGTATTAAAGAACTACAAATATTATGCAACTTTTAAATTGTAACCAGGGCCGGCCTTATAGTTATTATGGACTAGGCCATTGCCTAAGGCCCCCAACTTCTATGGGCCCCCAAATCCAATCCAATCCAAGGTATATGTATTATAATTAAATTAGGGTTTAGGGTAAAGCACTCCATCTTCTGCCTTCACCACCCACCACATCAACATCTCCACCTCCATCCATATCTAATTCCTTTTTACGAATTTAATTTTTGATTATTTACTCTGTTTGATTATTTATGTTATCTAATTCATTTTTATTTTTTCTGCTTTGATTATTTATCAGCCTTGCATTTAAGGTAGGCTTGTTTGCTCATCTTTTGTTTATTTATTGGAATGTGTAATGTATTTTTTTAATGATGATGTTTTGTGTGAAGGGTGGAGGACCATATGGTTCTGAGGTGACAAGAGGACAAGATCTTACTGGCAAAGATTTTAGTGGCAAGACTTTGATCAAACAAGATTTTAAACGGTATTATTTTATGCGTATAAATTTTGGTTAAATGATCTAAACACAAATGTTAATTTTTTGATTTAGGAGGTGTTTGTCATTGGGTATTTTAATAATCTGCATTTGTGTGAGATTATTTTGTTCGGCTTATCTTAATAAGCCCACTTTTTTTTGCTTAGTAAAAAGCTCATAAGTCATAGAAAAAAACTGAGAAATTAGGTTTTCTTACAATAAGCCCAAAATAAAACATTCATAAGCCGAAACTTAGCTAGAATAAACTTTCCTTAGTTGGGCATATGAGCTAATATGATGTTTCAGTAAGCTGTTTGGATCATCTTATCATGAAAAGCTAGAAAAATAAACTTTATATAAATATTTTGAACGTTTTTTTAAACATACAAAAAGTAGATAAAAAAATAATTTTTAACTCCGCCATTTATAAACTTTTTAGTTTATTTTGCCGTCCCAAGCCCGGATAAAGGAGAGGGTTTTTAATTCATGCGAAGTTTGCAAGCGTTTGTAGCAAAGCAGTTTGCGCTAGTCAAGAAATGCAGGTCACAAGCCAGCAGGTATGTAAACTTTTTTTTAATGCTAATTGATTAGGCCCCTGGAATTGACCCCGCCTTAGGCCCCCAAAATGCTTGAGCCGGACCTGATTGTAACCATGCTAATGCATGTAACCATGCATGGTAACAAGCTAACAATGCTATAAAGTGTATATATAACCAGTAACCAAATGGATATTTAAGCTGCATTTGTTTCTTAGACTTGCATACTGACATACAGTAAGTCTTATCGTAGACTTGGAACAAAATTGCAACTTACAACTTAAATGCTACCATGACTTGACAAAAGAACAAAATTATTATGGTAAGAACATATAATAATAGTGGAACGCGTTTTTTTTATGAATTTGAAATGATACGGTTTCATTATGTGATATGTCAGACACCAAAACTTAGATGGGAAATGAGCCAAAATACATGGACCATTTAACTTGGGCATTAAGGCAAAGTTGATACTACTACTAAAAAAAAAAAAAAAAAAAAATACTCGGGTCAGTCGGGTTGACCCGAACCCGAATTGAAAAGTATTTTGAACCCGAGACCCGACCCTATTTCGTAGTCGGGTTAATCGGTTGACCTGAAGTTGATTTTGAACTCGATAAAACCGTAATTCTGTAATATCCTTATTCGGTTCGTCCGCCTGTCGGGTTTGGGTCGGGTCGGGATTTATGACACCCCTACTCACAACCATTAGCTTGGAGGACCACCAAGGTACCGCTGGGTGAAGTTGTAATCAAACTGATTACTTCACACACAGGGTTCGACGTACACTCCGATTTCTAGGTAGAAATATCATGACTATTGTATAAAATTCTGCAAGTATATTTTAGATTCCTTAATTACCGTAATGTATTTGCTCCAAGTAATCGACGAAGTTGCTCCAACGAAAGCAGCAGCAGCAAATGCGAATTCAATAATCCAAATGCAAGTCCAGAACATCTGAAATTTTTGAGTCATAATCAGTCAATCTTCATGTAGTAAAATTGAATCGTTTGAGCCATTTTTGATATATCATCTAGCTTCAAAAATTCTACTCATCACCATTATTCTTGCTTTTTTGTATTATGAATTAGTAATATCATCAAAATATTATTAGCTGTGGAAGACGGCATTGGGCGTTACTTTACTTTTTTTTTTTTATCAAAACATTATTAGCTAACCCCTTTTTCACCCAGTCGATAAGCAAGAGACTTAATTCCATGCATCCTGTCTCCCTTGATGTCAGGGATATCCCTACCGGAATAAAAATGACACAGTTAGTACCAAGACACGTCTGAGAAAACTTCATTTAAAAGCCTTGCTAGCTATATGATTTATACCTTAAAAAATGTTCTTGAGGTTGCAAACGCGGCAATCATTCCTGCTGCAAATAATATTGGCCTCGAAAGTATGCTACCTCCATGGATGGAATTCTGTAGAATTTTGTAATATATTGGATATAAACAAAGTAACAAAGAACAATACACAAGTCCTAAAAGTAAAAGGATCAGTTTTGGGTTATACTCGCACTTTCTATGAAAAAAAGTTGTCACAGAAAGTTAGTATCGGAAGAGGTGGCAATCACAACCAATTTAGAGAAAAATAGGTTGCTATGGGTCAAAAATAACAAGTTATAGGTTGGATTAGGTTACCCCATTAGCAAGGAACAGGTCAAATAGGTCAACAATTGCCGTTCAAAAAAAAAAAAAAAAAAAAGGTCAACAATTGGACTTATGTGAATCAACAAATGGGTTGAATGGATCAACAAATGGGTCGAATGGGTCACTTAAGGTTCGGATGATAACTCAACCACCATAAATGTCGTGTTTTTTATATTTTTATAATGCTTATATTTTTCGCTTGTTTTGATCGCTTTCATCCGCTTTTGCTGCTTTTCTTACGCTTTTTGCTTTTATACGCGTTTTGCTTCTTTTCATACTCCTGTTTACGTCAAAAGTTTTACGCTGTCAGACGATTTTGGCCTCTGTTGTTTTTATGTTTTCGTTCGTTGTTTTTATGTTTTCATATGTTTTTTTATGTTTTCATATGTGTTTTTACAATTTCGTACGTTTTAAGTAAGTAAATGGACGAAAACGTAAAAAACGGACAAAAACGTAAAAAAGAAACAAAAACGAAAAAAACCGGGTGAAAACCTAAGAAAACGGACGAAAACGTAAAAGACGGACGTAAACATAAAAAAACGGACGAAAACGTAAAAAACGGACGAAAACGTAAAAAATGTGACGAACGTGAAAAATATTTAAAAACGTAACAAAACAGACAAAAACATAAAAAAAGGCGAAAACGTAAAAAAAGGGCAAAAACTTAAGAAAACGAAGGAAAACGTAAAAAAACGGAGGAAAGAGTAAAAAACGGACGTAAACGTAAAAAAATGGACGAAAACGTAAAAAAACAGAAGAAAACGAAAAAAAATGGACGAATACGTATGTGGAGTTTGTTAGACTCCTTGAGATCGTTTTGAGCCTTAGGGTTTAACAATAACATAGATAAAGAACTTGGTACGCAGCGGAATTAAAACAAATCATATGTTATTGACACAAGGTTTATATTTAATAATCACTCCAAGCCCCAAATATTATTTGATCGGAATAATACGGTTACACTAAACTTGTAACAGGATCAAAGATCCTCGAGGCTAAACTAAACATATACTCTAACCCTAGACGCTTATAGGAACACGCCTAGGTTACACACACACACCTTTAGACTACATTATGGAAGACTTATATTTAAAAACTACACCCCATGTCCTCTTTATATACTAGAGGATTAGGGTTTACAAAATACTACGAAGGACTAAATAATAAATCTTCTTTTGCAAGCAAGTCCTTCCATCTTTTTGAAGATTTCATCTCTTTCACTTTAAGTCTATTTGTTTCATTCTTGTATTTATTTTGTCTCATCAAATCCAAGGAACCTAAAACCCAACAATCTTCCCCTATTTGATGATGACAAACCAAACAAAGTCGTGTACGAACTTCCTAGACGAAGTAGCAGTGTTAGATGTAAACATCTCACCATGAATGAAACATTCTTGTCTTCCTTGTCTTCCCCTTAATCCATGCCATCGCACTCCAATATCTCTTCCCCTATTTGTTATCAACAAATAGAGAATGTAAACAAGAGAAACTTCCCCTTGAGTGGTGCATGAAAATGATTCTTCAAATCAAGCTCTATGTAATGATCACTTGTGAAGAAAACCAAGTATAACGAATTTGATGAAGAAGTAAAACAACCCAAACTTGTGTCTTATGTCTTGTACTATCCACGTGACTCCAAACTTATACTAACACCATATAAGTAGACCGCAATCTCTTGACAAAATCCTCATCTTCAATGAGACACTGAACACTACAATGTAACTCCTTTAAGTGATAGTTAACTAGGTCTTCATCCATCCACCCTTGACCTATGAAAACTAGATTTTTCAAGTCTTGTCAACATTCTTAAGCACGAACAAGTTAACTCCAAAGTGTAACACCCACTTTGAGATATGATAAGAACACAAACCTTGTGAAACTCAACTACAACATCAAATAAATGATATTTAACCTTCTTCGAATCAATTCTTCAAATAATTCAAAAACGATCTTTTTAAAACCTTTAAGAACAAATACCAATCTTCTTGTAAAATGTGAACCAAAAATCCTATGTGTGTGTCACCAAAAATCTCAGTACCAAAAACATGTACAGCTTTCCCTCAATTCCAAAACCTCATCAGCAGAAATGAATAACGCAAGAAACACCAGCTAGGAATTGAGATAACACTAGCAGGGTTTCAAGAAACACTAGGAGTGGTTTCGAGAAACACTAGGAGTGGTTTCAAAAACACTAGAAGTGGTTTCAGAAAAACACTATCGTGGTTTCAGAAAACACTAGAAGTGGTTTCGTCAAAACACTAGAAAGCTGCTTCTAACAATGAATCATAAACACCACACAATGTATAAACAACCTCCATCAAGAATTAGAACAAGTAACACAAATTCAAGAAGTTGAATATGCATGAAAACCCAAAATTCAATTATTAAACCAGTTTCAGCAGCCAACTTCGACATTGAATAACTTTTGATAGAAAGCTCAGATCGACAATCCTCGTGAAAAGTTAGATGAATATATAGAGAACGTCCACCTAAAAATTTCGTTATGAACCAACGTTAACTAAAAAGTTATGCTTAAAACTGCATTGCAAGTAAAATACGAAGAATTTTTGATTCGTGGTTTTTCTTCTTTTCTCCATTCTTCGACCAATAAAACCTTGCGAATCCCTAGGTAACGAGCTCCCCGAGCTCTGATACCAATTGTGGAGTTTGTTAGACTCCTTGAGATCGTTTTGAGCCTTAGGGTTTAACAATAACATAGATAAAGAACTTGGTACGCAGCGGAATTAAAACAAATCATATGTTATTGACACAAGGTTTATATTTAATAATCACTCCAAGCCCCAAATATTATTTGATCAGAATAATACGGTTACACTAAACTTGTAACAGGGATCAAAGATCATTGAGGCTAAACTAAACATACTCTAACCCTAGACATTTATAGGAACACGTCTAGGTTACACACACACACACACCTTTAGACTACATTATGGAAGACTTATATTTAAAAACTACACCCCATGTCCTCTTTATATACTAGAGGATTAGGGTTTACAAAATACTACGTAGGACTAAATAATAAATCTTCTTTTGCAAGCAAGTCCTTCCATCTTTTTGTAGATTTCATCTCTTTCACTTTAAGTCCTTTTGTTTCATTCTTGTATTTATTTTGTCTCATCAAATCCAAGGAACCTAAAACCCAACAACGTAAAAATGTATCTAAAACGAAAAATGGATCTAAAACGTGAAAACGCAAGAAACGCCAAGAAAAAATAAACGAAAAACGTGAAATGACGACTAAAAACGCTAAAAAGTAAGAAAACGTAAAAAAAATGGGCTAAAACGTAAAATACAGGCGAAAACATAAAAAACACACGAAAACGTGCAAAAAACGGACCAAAACGCTAAAAAACGGACGGAAACACACAATAGCGGCCGAAAAAGTAAAAAAATGGACGACAACGTTAAAAAAAGACGAAAACAGAGGAAAACGTAAAAAAGAACGAAAACGTAAAAAAAAACTGGCAAGGACGCTAAAAACGGGCGAAAAAACGTAAAAACACAATCTAAAACGTAATATAACCGACCAAAACGCAAAATGGACGAAAACGTGAAAAACGTAATTTAAAACGTAAAAAAACAAATGAAAACGTATAAAAACGGATTAAAACGTAAAAAAACAGACGAAACATACTATAGTAGCATGATTACAGGTGGAAATTTAACGAGTCGACCTGACCCAACCCGACCCAACCCGTTTGACCCTTGACCCATTCAACCCATTCTTAAAGTATGACCTGTTTGACCCATGACCCGTTTGACCCATAACCCATTTGACTCATGACCCAAACCGACCCGACCCATTTGCCACCTCTAGTAGACTAGTACTATTGGTGGTCACTTTTTAGTCCTTAGGTCCGTCACTAATAGTAATCAGTGATGAAATGCGAAAAGTGGACGCCAGTTGTGACATAAGTAGGGACGAGGTACTAGCCTTCATATGCAAGTAACATCCTATCGGAACAACCAGTGCCCAATTTAGCACAATGCAAAAAGCTGCTGTCAAAGGATACCTCTTCTATCCCATTAAGGGCAGCTGAAAATAGCAAAGCATATATACAAATATGACCTTTCAAGAGCATGGTATATATATTAGCAGTATTGAATATATAACGTTAGAAAAAGCCTCATCACATTGGCTGAATATACCGTCCCAAGCGAAAACCACCCAGTAAAACTCCAAAACAATTGTGGAGATCCAATCCATGCAATCAATAAGCCCTGGATACAGAAAAAAAAAGGTTCGATCAAAGCTACACTCAGAATTTTATGTCTTCATGTTTGGCGAATCAATAATCATTTGAAATACCACGATAGCTGATAATGAAGAGATGATGACAGCAGTTTCCATAGATAGTTCCCTAGCAGCCAAAGGGAGATATGGCTTGTTAACCTGGATTTAAGATTATATTGTCATCAATATGTGCCATTCGATCTATAAATTTACAGCATATGCCTAAACAATTACTCGTAACATAAAGACATACAAAAAGGTGTACATAAACATAAACAAAACGTTTTGCAATTTCTAATTTTCTATCCATGTACATTACGTATTGACATGTTGTAACATGATCCCGACTCATCTTCCTAAGGTTTGGATCCACACTCCATTTTTAACATGGGTAGCAAATTGAGTGGTTAAAAACTTTTTCTTTTGTTTTTTGGATTCATAGGGTGTCCCTCTATATGTGCTTCAAAATTGATGGAAATAGCTTCTTTCTAGGTCTCATTTCCGCTAAAAAATAATTGATATATGAATTACTTTACTGTACCTTGTCGAGTTCTATATCACATATCTGATTTAAACCACTGACATATATTTGCATGAAGATGCATCCAACAAGAGCCTGAAAATTGTAATTGATATAGATTCTAAGAACATATTTATTAGCGAAGATATTACTGTAATAGTTCGTAGTTGCAGGTTCGATCTAATGTTACCTGCAACATCTTCATGAAGAACAGTGGGGAGGCATCTGAAAGTTTCTCAACAGTAAGAAAAGAGATTGAAACTATTTTCAAAACCTACCAAATTAAATGTTGGAAATGTATATATTTACAAACATGTGAATGTCCGGATTCGAACTCGTGACCACGGGATTGCACACATTAGCGAATGAGAATTAAAGTTAATAATTAATGTTTATGTTTACGATTAATTATTGCACATTAAGTCCGGTTAACGATCGTTAAGTATTTAACGGAAAAATGACTAACGACCGTTAAATGAAAAGAGAAAGGACTAGAAATGGAAAACTTGGAAAAGTTATGGATTTCCTTGGGCTTATGCATAGTGGCCGGCCAAAGGGGGCTTCCCAAGCCCTAATCCCTAACTTGTTCCCAAAGTTTCCCTACTAGTATATAAAGAGGGTTAGGTTCTAGGGTTTCACACACTTGTGCATTGAATTAACCCTAGATCTCCTCTCCTCTCTCTAGTCTAATATTCAGCCGAACACCCCAATAGTAAGGGAGTTTGGTTTCGTTTTTCTTAAACGAGGACTTGTGTTAGATCTAGCAATCGCTGGATTCGTTTGGTTAATTCGTGTATACAAGAACGTGGTTGTAAGACATTATTCTTACACCAATAAGTACTTCTTTGTTTTGCTTTGCTCGAGGGTTGTTTTGCTTTGCTCGAGGGATTTGACATTCGAAAGAGGTACGTTACGCATACTTTCAGTTAATTAATTTATTTGTTATGATCTTAAGTCTCCGCTGGTACTCTTGATGTCTTATGTTTTATTGTATTTTATATATCATAAACTCAACAGTGGCATCACGAGCCTTGTATAACAAGTAATTAATTACTGAAACACATAATTAAAATAAACATGAATGTGTTATTATTTGTATGCTTAGATCTAGGGTTTGCAAAACCTAAACCCTAATTTTGAGGGGGGCGTTTATTTTGGTGCCCTAATTAGGGTTTTGTAAACTATTGTTTTAATTGGATTAGAAACCCTAAGATGCATGCAACTTTATGTGTATATGCGTAACTTTGATTTAATTGCATTAATTGTTAAGTGTAATTTTATGTCCATGATAATTATCTGCATGTTTTATCATGGATCTGCTTTTATTGTATGTCTTTCTTGTTTAAGTGATATACACTAAATTATGATAGATCTAAAATTGGGAAGACCTCAATAATTATTAATTTAATCAATTATGTGCTATGTGGTATGTATTTAATTTTGACTTGCGCAATCGATGAATCGATGCATGTGGTTCACCTTGTACATAGATGAAAACGGGTGAAAGTCTTAATTAAATATATGCATATTGACAAATCTAGAATTGGTTATTAATAGGATTTATCAAAAACGTTTGCATGTGGCTATTTGATATGCATGACTTTTATTTGTTATGCATTCATTGTTTATTTGTTTATTTTTATAAATACTTGCTTGTTTGTTATGTGTAACAAGGGTATTTTTACAAGAAAAATAAACTGACCTAAACAATGGTGAAACATGTATTTTAAGAATAGTAATCATAATCGTTTAATTGATTGATGACTTTGGTACAAATGGTCTGAAAGGCTCACCCATGAGAATGAACTAATAAAAGGGGTTTAAAGAAGTGCGCACAGTCACACTGAAAGGATGTCTAAGGTTGTGCTTTAGCGCGTACCTGGTCCTCTGCCCCCTGTAAGTTCGAATGGAGCTACTTAGTAAGCCATTAAATGTGCAAGCTCATCTTAAGGGCGAATTAGTTTTAATTCCATGCGCCACTTCGGTGGTAATTATCCGAAACACTAAGTGTTTACACTTATGCAAAAGTACGGTATAATGGATGATAATTAACACTAAATTCCTTGATTGGTGAACCCAATACCTCAATTAAAGTTTGATGATGAAAAGCTTATACATTAAAACAAGATATAAATGTTTTAATAAAACTATGCTACAAAGATGAATGCATGACATCTTTGTACATATTTGATTTAACATCAAAACTATTACCCTTTAATTTAAGTTATATGCCATCCAACGAAACGGAAACACCTAAGATTACTTTTTATTTGCGTGAGATCGTGACTTAGATCGTAATCAAAGGTTAAAATGTCCACGTGTCGTGAGAGCGGGCATGGACGATTTTGCAGTTTCTTAAGTTGGACAACTTAATTGAGTTTTGTAGTGAGAGCTGGCAACTCAAGGCATAAGATGGGATAAAACATGTTTACATGGCGATTGATATTGGCTATATGTAAATCCCATAAATCTAGGAATTGCAATTGAAATTGGCAATTGAGCAATAACTCTACCATTTTGTATAAGGTTCATTACTAGCAGATCAACTGACGTGATGAAATTATGACAATTTGGATCCTAGTTTTCAATAATAATTAATTGGTTATATGAATATGAACCTTGGGTATTTAATTGTTTATTGAAAAGGTTAATTATCGAAAATACTAAAATTGAATTTTGTAATTCTTTTGAATGTATAAATGCAACATTTAACCGTAAACGTGGTTTAGTCTTTGATTAGTAAATTGATCCATTCTAGCATTCAAACAAATGTTTGATCGAGAATAATTTATTGATAAGACAAACGAAGTCTTTTCCATGGAGAAGCATGAGACTAAATCCTATTCCTTTTCATGAATGAGAAAGGTATAATAGGAACATTTGAATTGTCTAAATTCTAATGTAACTCTTAGCAATGAATTGCACATCTTATTTTCCATAAAGATTTCATTACCCTCATTTGGTGAATGAATCCTTTGTAACAACATGAATGTTGGTTAACTGGAAAACATGTATATGAGTTACTAGATTAGAAGCTAGACTAATTACCGCAAAAATTGGTAAAAGGCAAACTAGCATATTTTTATCTAGTTGTTTTGCTTTAGCCTTTAAAGGTACTACATACCAGTATGGGGATGGTAGGCCTGTTGAGGAAGAAATTGCATACCCAATTTTTCGAGTTAATAACATTGATGGATAACCTATCATTCATATAATAGGAAAGTAAAAAGCAAGCAAGTTGTTTTCACTGGTTATGCAACACTTACAATGTTGTCAGATTCAGTGGGAGCATTTGTGTTGCATTACTGAATAAGAAGTTGTTTTAATGATTTCTAATTCAGTGGGAGCTACAAGCCTTATTTCCTGTGTAGTAACCCAGATTATCTTCAAAGATAATTACTTTCCAATTGTAGACACTTATGTTTTTAAGGATAGTCATGTACGTTTCCTTACTAAACAATATAGTTCTACATCTACTTGTTATATCTATGACACAAATCATATTAATCAAATAAACGAACGTGTATCGTGTTGTTTATATGCTACATGATGTTGTTCCATGCACAAGTGGGAGAAATCTTATTGTGTGCAAGGTACAACACATATTAATATGATTTAATAGGAAGTATACATTTATATATGTATGATTGCCCTATTCAGAACATGTGTCAAGATGATAACAAAGACTACTTTATTTTAAATATTTATGTCATTCAATATTTAAGAAACACTTGTAGTTACAATTTATGTTACGTGAGAACGTGAACTAGATTGTAGCCAAGGTAAAATATCCACGTGTCGTGAGAACGAGCATGGATGATTCTGCAGTTTCTTACATGGAACATTTTATGAATGAAGTAATCTAATACTACCTTGAATTTGAGTATTCGTTGAATGACTTAAATATATGTAGTAAATATTAACTTGAAATATGAATTGAAACCCGAGGTGGTGTTCATAATTACTTTAATTATAAATGTTTATGATTTTGTAAAGTCACAAACATGAAGTCTTTTAATACAAGACTTACAATATAAAGTAAGACGTTAACTTGCTATGTTTTAAGACATATGCATGAAGTCAATGAGTTGATCAATGACTTATAACGTATAGTGGGATTATAACTAATATGTCTTTTAACTTGGTCAAAAATATTTGTGTTATAATACATGCAATTGACTTGGTAATTCTATTGTACCATTAAGTTTTACTTTGTTGGTAAATAGGTAAGCCAAAAGAGTAGATGGTTATCTAAAATATTGTTAGATTTTCTTACAATATTAATTCTAAGGAAATACCATAGTTTTATGGTATGTTCTGTTGGAAGAATCAAAATCTGTTGGCATTATTTGATTCAAGATAACTATAGTTTCTTCCAAAAGTTATCAAGGTTAGTAGATTGAGTATAGATTGAATATACTCAATAAGACTCCAACCTAGAAGATTAATAAGACACCATTTGTTTATGGAATGTGATGAATCACATTAAGTCTTATAAATGAAGTTCTGAATTTGTTAAACTACTTATAGAGTGAGTTGTAACAAACTAATGTTAGAAACTGTCAATGTTTTTTGTAATATCCCAAAAGAGAACAATGTATTGTTGCTCTACTTGCTAAACTATTTAAAGGTAATCTTTAAATTTTTAAAGGCAAGTGGGAGTTTTGTTTAGATCTTGAAAGATTGAATTACAAAATACATAATCTTCTAAAATGCACTAGCAAATATCATGATGAGGCTAAACATGAAAATGATAGACCTTAATATGATGGAATTGTCATTCATAGATCCGTAAGGATATCTCAGATATTTAATATGCTGAGGAATATGAGTCACAGGATCATGGTAAGCCTGTTAATCATAATGATAAATTTACCAAATGTTGAATTGTGGAAAATCAATCATACTATGAATGTAGAGATGCTGTCCATAAAGATAATCAACTTTAGATACTTGGTTTATCTTAATAATGAAAATGAGTTTCTTCAAAGGATGGAAACCCTAGTGGTTTAAATCTTTGTGTAGAAATCATATGGACAATATTGTACATGTATTTAATGTATGTCTAGTGATAATAATATCAATCATACTTAAGCAATTAACTATGATTGAATATTCTTTCCTATATACATTAAATAGAAGTATAAAGATTATAATTGTCATACTTAGTTTCATTGATATGAAATTTTGACAATGAATGTCATAACTCTTTGTTGTGAAATTACTTTTGCGAGGACGATGAGTAATACAAAGAAGTTTTATGAATTCAAATAATCCTTGATATGTACAAACTGCAAGAATCCATGAATGGATATATGCAAGCATCTAGGAGATGTTTTTTATGTTTAATATTAAATCCATGTTTGATTTAATAATTAAAATAAGATTGCTCATAAGTATTCCTGAAAGCTAGTGGGAGTATTATTTATTTTTTAAATGTTATATGTTGTATGGGCAACTACATTCCACTTAAATTAAGTTTTAGTTGGGAATGAAACTTCGTTTGTAAGATTTGGAAATAATATATACAACTTTGGAATATATGTTTATTATTATAAACATATGTGGTAAATAAATGAGTCAAATAGAACATGATGAATACATATCTTTGACAAGATAGATGAGATCTTAAAGTTTAACTTGAAGATTCATCATGAACATCATGTTGTTGTGTCATGCTTGATTACAAGATGATTTGACAACATTGAAAGTTGTTAGTGTAATAAATATTTTAAAGGAATATGTTTGGATTTAGAATCACATTCCACAGTCTGGAGATGCTCCTAGATTCTATGGATGATTATATGACAATTGTTTCATAATTGTCATTGCCAACAAACTTGAGTTTTGGTAGGCACCAACATTACACTATAACTGTTCAAATGTTTACGGAAGTTTAAAGAGCATATTTTTGTACACAATGATGCTAGTATAATTGAGATGACACTCAATTCTAGTAATGGTATCCTTGATGATGACCATGTTGACTAGTTATGCTCAACTAAGAGCATAGTTGCATTATACATTAAAGAATAAAGAATACTTTAAAACTTTAAAGTTTTGAAAGATAATTGTCATAAAAGGGTGGTTCAGGTTATCACGCACCTTATGGAATGATATGACAATATCAAGATATGTGTAAACATATACAAGAAATTCACTTATTGAATTCTTGAAAAAAGTATTCTCAAAATTCCTATAGATCAAAGTTAGTTGAAATTATGCCTTGTCAACAAGTATGAGATGCATGACTTGTGGCAAAATTCATTAACTAAGAATTATCATGCATTGATCTATTTAGTATTTGGATAAAGGATATTGTAAACATTATTATTGAAATGAAATAAAGTATTTTGTTATGTTTATTATTCATTTATTATGATGTTATCCTATATTTGCATGTTTAAATCCTTGAATAACTTAAGTTATTCTAAATAGTCCGTTGTCGCAATAACATGGAATGATATTGAATTAAGACAAATCTGAGTATTAGTTAGAATATACTTGAAAGTATATTGATGCGTAGCATGACTAATTTCAGATGATATTCAATGAATTGAATATAGGACTTATCCCACCCACATGATGATACTTTATGGATCTTTGTCATTAAGTATATCATGGATATTTATCCTCTGACTTGAGATACAAGAGATATGTCATGGATGTAGTGCATTTTTGTGAAGCAATCTAACGCTACGAATGGTAGTTATAAGGGTTATTTTCAGAAGTGTTACGAAATTTATGAATCCTGCTTGTAGTCAAAATGGGATTTGTTTCCTTCAAATTTATTTTGAAGTATAATACTACTGGGCCCCTCGTAGGATTGTTAAGATGTTTGTATGGCCATACCCAAGGTCTTCTGGAATATGTTCAAAAGAATTGGTAATCTTAATCAATCACATAAAGCGAGAAACAGAATAGTTAATTAAGAAATGAGTGAGATCCATATTCTTATTAACATGGTATTAGAAACAAAAGGATGAATATGATGATGAATCATCAAACTTGGTTTTCTCCAGAAAACCATACACGAGTTGTACCGGGGGCATTGGCGTGTTGCTAGACGCTAACCAATGTCATTTCACGTTTTGTAAACATATCCAAGTGGGAGCTGTTGAAATGTATATATTTACAAACATGTGAATGTCCGGATTCGAACTCGTGACCACGGGATTGCACACATTAGCGAATGAGAATTAAAGTTAATAATTAATGTTTATGTTTACGATTAATTATTGCACATTAAGTCCGTTAACGATCGTTAAGTATTTAACGGAAAATGACTAACGACCGTTAAATGAAAAGAGAAAGGACTAGAAATGGAAAACTTGGAAAAGTTATGGATTTACCTTGGGCTTTGCATAGTGGCCGGCCAAGGGGGGCTTCCCAAGCCCTAATCCCTAACTTGTTCCCAAAGTTTCCCTACCAGTATATAAAGAGGGTTAGGTTCTAGGGTTTCACACACTTGTGCATTGAATTAACCCTAGATCTCTCCTCTCCTCTCTCTAGTCTAATATTCGGCCGAACACCCCAATAGTAATGGAGTTTGGTTTCGTTTTTCTTAAACGAGGACTTGTGTTAGATCTAGCAATCGCTTGATTCGTTTGGTTAATTCGTGTGTACAAGAACGTGGTTGTAAGACATTATTTTTACACTAATAAGTACTTCTTTGTTTTGCTTTGCTCGAGGGTTGTTTTGCTTTGCTCGAGGGATTTGACATTCGCAAGAGGTACGTTACGCATACTTTCAGTTAATTAATTTATTTGTTATGATCTTAAGTCTTCCGCTGTGTACTCTTGATGTCTTTATGTTTTATTGTATTTTATATATCATAAACTTAACATTAAATGGGATGAGACAGGTCGGCATAATTTGTTTCATTTTGAGTTTATCTGAACACTACCTGAAAAACGTATAGATCTAACCATTCCAACTGCTGCGTATGGCCTTATAAACCTGTACAGAACATCCAAGAAACTGATAATAGACTTTTTGGACTTAATCAAATCATAAGTTGCTTCAGACTGAAGATTGTCGGAGAATGCTGCATTCAGCTTAAACTTGTTGTTGTTTATTCCGTGTTCATGTGTTAATGGTTCATGGAAGTTCTGATTGATGTGAGTATTACAACGCCTTTGTTGAAATGTCGTGGAGCAATTCTTATCAAATCTACATAGCTGAAGTGTTCTAGCTTGTGCTCCTACATAAAAATAACCTACTGATGTGAGATAATTTAATTAGATTTTTTGAAGCATTAACTAAAATTAGTACCAAGTTCTTAAATTTGGACTGCTATCTTTTCTTAAGTTCAGATTCAGCTTTGAAGGATTAAAAATACCTTTGGCAGTTGAAGAAGATAATGCAAGTACCCCTGAATATCGATTGGAACTTAGCTTGCAAAGTAGCCCCATAGCTAAAGACGTCATTTACGTATTTCCCTCCTGAAAAACTGCTCTTATACCCTGTGTAAAAATTCCATATTTACCTTGAGAAATCAATACATTGTTTATATATGTCACAGAATTCACTAATATTCTTCAACTTTTGCAGAAATTCTTTGAAGTACATACTATATTAGCTCCACAATGAAGAATAAGCATTATCTAATACTTAGAATGAATGTTGTGGCTCTAATATCAATATGTGTGTATTTTATGTACAAGATATAACAGACTCTTGACATATGCCTATGTACACATGACATCAGTCTTTCTTATTCGGCCATCAGACCTCTTGCACGACCTATAATAACGTCATGTTTCATGTATTTTCCGCTCCCAACGAACATGAATTTTTATGTTAGAGCATCTCCAATAGGAGGTAGAGGGATAACTTTTTTTTTTGCCAAAAAAGTATTTCAAAAGCTTTTCCTCATTGAATTGATTTTTTTCTCAAATACTTGAGGATCTCAAGTCTTTGAGAAGATGAGTTTATCAAATCTCTCTCACACCATTTGATTTCTTTATATAAAAAGTTCTCAAAAGGTCTTTCAAAGACTTTTTTGCATTGTAGCTTGTTTTCAGTAATATCTTTTTTTGTTTAAAAAAGTCTTTGAATAGCTTGAGCCATCGCGGATGCTCTAACTATACGTTAAATTTAAAAGATCACAAGCAGGTTGGTCCATCCAAATTTATATCTAGCTTGTTCTTGTATGTTATAAGACTTCTCGTTTTGTACTATTCGTTATTAGCTCCTCACCAGCTTTTGATTATTAACATTCTCCTTTTCCTTTTTTAAAAACATTAAACTAAACAAAAAGGTATAAGCAATTGTGAAGTAGTTCCACTATTACAATTTGCAGATCATTGAAAGTTTCCTTACTGAAAAATGTTCATGAAGATGGAAGGTTTCATGATGAAAAGATATACACATAATGAATGTAAAGAGGGATATATATAGTACTACAATACATACCTCATAAGCTACTTGAACCAAAAAATATAATAGTCGAGTCACTAGTGTCTTCCTTTGATCAATCTTGCACCAAATTCATCCAACTGAATGTTCTGTGCTGAATAAGCCACCATTGGGGCATATATGCAAATTTGAAACTCCAAGTCACCATAAATGGAATAAATGAAGTAATGAAATAAGTGATGTAATGTAATAATTCATTTCGGTTATTAATCATCTTTGTTGGTATGATAGGATGGAATGAAATCGATAAAAAAAAGACTAAAATACCCATTGATGATAGAAATTTATTTAATGTGATTAGTTAATGATGGATTTTTATGTAAATTTGATTCCATTACAAGATGGAATGAAGAAAAAGAGGGGACTATAAGGAATGAAAATAATAGTTTTTGGTGTAATGAGTCATTCCTTGTAATGAATCATTAAGTTGTATAATTGTAAACAAACAAGATTTTTTTATTTTATCGTAATAATCCTTTTCATTCCTACTTTGATTACAATATACCAAATATTACGATATAACATACTAAACTTAATATTTTTTCCCTCTTAAGTCTAAGACAAATTACCTTCATAGTTCATAATTATAACAAAATGATCTTGAATTACTAATGTTTCATTATATAAATAAATCAACATTTACATTTTTTAACTTAATATCCATTTTGTCATATTGCAAAAACGAAACGATTCTAGGTAGGATCCCGATCTTGAAAACCTTGCTTTTTATTATCTTACTACACCAACGAACTTTCAAAATTTTGTTCTGACTTCATCAATATGACCGATTTATATTAAACTAATAATTAAACTTACTATATTACCCTTACTTCTTTAATATAAGTTCACCCACTCATCATCTCTCACACTCAAGTTATTCGTTGAGTTAACTACATTTTTGGTCCTTGTGGTTTGGTGCATATTTTATTTTTGGTCAATTTTTCAAAAGGATTCAGTCCAAAATCGATAGTTTCCTTCCACTTTCAGTCCATTTTGATAACGACGTTAGTTCAGTTAGTTAAGTCTTATCGTAGAGTGGCAACATCAGTCCTTTACATTAATGGTTGTTTGAAACGTTAGTCCTTTATACCAAAGATCGTTTGCAACATTTGCCACGTTAGTCCTTTATACCAATGATCGTAAATTAGTCCTTTCTACCAATGATCGTTTTTAGCATTTGCAAAGTTTGTCCTTTTATATACGTTTATATATATGTTTTTATATATATTTTTAGACACGTTTTATCGTGTTTTTATACATGTTTTTACACACATTTCACACACGTTTTTACACACGTTTTATAAACGAATTTTTACACGCGTTTTCAAACACGTTTCACACACATTTTCACACACGTTTTCACATACGTTTTTACACATGTTTTTACAGACGTTTTTATATACATTTTTGTACACGTTTTTACACACGTTTTTATATACGTTTTTATACACATTTTTATACATGTTTTTACACACGTTTTTATACACGTTTTTACACACGCTTTCATACACGTTTTTACACACGTTTTTATATAATTTTTACACATGTTTTTATACATGTTTTTAATCACATTCTTATACACAATTTTATACACATTTTTATACAT
>OU343221.1:51418996-51588218 GCA_910596185.1 Chrysanthemum makinoi | reverse complement strand
ATGTTCATATGTTGATGAATTGATGATTTCCAGGCCCTATAACAACCCAGAAACACTAATTTAATCAGAATTAGGAATTAGGGTTTAATGTTCTTGAGTTTGGGTATTTTTGATTCATCACGAACTAGATGTTAATACTTGGTTTATAAACTCACACAACATCTTAGAACTACCAGAATAAGTTTGGTGCAAATCCTATGGTTAGAACACTTATGCATAATTCTTAACCCTTAGGGTTTTGACCTACGCGTATGACTTTCTACGCATAAATGTTTAACAAGCTTTCATGCCATGATGTGTGTTTAATATGACTATACATGTTAAGATTGATGATATGATGGTTTTATTTCAGGCTTGCTACTCGTAAAATTCAGAATCAAGGTCGATTGTTACTCCACGCATAAGGATCACCCTACGGCGTGGCTGTTATGCGTAAGAATAATCCTACGCGTAACTACTACGCATAAGGTTCTACAATGGGACTCTGTATCCTGTGAAGGATATGCGTAGCGATGACCTCTACGCATAAGGTCTACTCTTACGGTAAACCTTGCGTAAGGTATAAATACGCCTACGCGTAAGCTCTACGCATAAGGTCCCCTTTTCTACGCGTAACATTTCTTACGCGTAAGTTAAGATCCTACGCATAAGCTTTAGATCTGGCGTGTATGTCATTCTTTCGCGTAACTTTGCCATATCTACGCCTAAGCCTTGATTGACCTTCATTATGAATTGTTACGTGCACAAACTTGTTAATAAACAATCATATCGTCACAATCAATAATGTCACTAATAAACTTAATCGTTTGATATGTTGTGAACAATAAGTGATAACATAAACTTTAAAACTTAAAGTTAACTAACTCACGAAACATTTCACGGCGTCATTGGACTATTGAACAAACAAGTGACTTAGGACTCGTAACAATCATTGACACTGTACATTCAATAACTAGACAATAAGACCTTCCGTTGACTAACACTATGTCTTTCGATATGTTGGTTCTTTTGGCTAATGTTATTTCGAGATCACGACATGGTGAACAAATGAATGTGGATGCATCGAAGTTCTTACAATTGCGATATCTTTCCAGAGGTTATCAGAAAGATTGGAAAGAACAACCTTAGGGTTGACTTTGACACCCTCACATGCTCAGAATCTTCTTGTCTCATTGCGGTGGATATTCTCAGGAATCATCCCTACCAGAACATGCTCTCACACTCTGCCACAGTTCGAGAGGTCTACATTCAACAATTCGGGATTCTATCTGAGAGGATCAGCGGTCAAAGTGCAGTGAATGTGACACTTAATCACAAACAAGTCACTATCACTCATGCTGACTTACGGGCTGTTCTCATCATTCTTGACATTGTTCCAACCGAATTCTTTGCTACCCCTCTGAAGAGAGCGATCACGAAATTCTTGATAGATATTGGTTATGATGAAGCTTCGGGGAATCATTACTAAGCACTATCACGTAAAGCTTGAAGAATATTCCTCAACCATGGAGAACACTCTACATGATCATCACCAAATCGGTCTCACGTGGCGGTGGCTATGAGCATCCCAAGCTCATGGAACTGCAAATTTTATGGTCATTGATCAACAAGAAGGACATTGAAATCGAAGCACCGATATGGGAGGACATGATGCTATTTCACAAGAAGCTTGGCTCCAAGATTCCCTATGTCAGATACACCAAGCTGTTGATCCAGAGAGCACTTGGACTTCATCACGATATCTCCATGAGGCTCAATGACCCAGATAATCACGACATATTGGTGAACCCATACTATCATCGGAATCAAAGAATCGTCAACAAAGAAACAGTGCGGTATTACGATCACCCGACTACGAAATCAAAAAGCTTGAAACATACAAAAGGTATCGGTTAGCCGTAAAAGAAGGCAAAGTAGGTCATCTTGATGAAAAATCTTACGGTACACCTACCGGAGGACCGAAGAGGCGATCTTGGAAGTGTCACAAGTACAGATATTTATAGGAAGCTTCCCAAAGGGAATCCTCCTCGTAAAAGGATTGTTCCGTAAAGGAAGTGAACCTATTCCCACACTGAACCGCAAAGAAAGCTTGTGGGACGAAAGCTCGAAGATACTGACACGGATGAAGAGATTACCTACTCTGAAGCTGCAAGGATGACAATCCCGATTACCAAAACCTCCAGTCCTCAAGCCGATAAAGAAAAGGGAAGACTCCTGTACTTGTACCTTATGATGAAAGCTCGGAGAGTGATAAAGAGCCACCGGAAAATGTATACAAGAAGACGATCAAATTCCTTAGACACCAACACAAAGGTGAAGAATTTGCTAAAGACCAAATGGGTGGTCCCGGAGGATCAAGTGGTCTTTGCCACTCTGAACCATCTCCCGATGCGGTTAATCAACCCGATAAGGGAGCTGGTGCCACCACTCTTGTGCAACAACAAAAGCTTGTGGAGGATACTATCGAATTTGAGTTTGAGGAACCGAGGAACCGAGAAGTCCGAAAAAGATAAAGATGTTGATTATGATACGTTTCTTCTAGATAGTCATGCACGATCAAAGGAAGAAACCTCTGAACCTCCGAAGGATCTAGAGTCTCCTCATATCTCTTCATCATCCGATTCGTCTTCTCACTCTTCACCACCACCATCAAAAAGATCAACAAAATCATCATCCGATCGTGAAGAAACCACCTCGATCTTGGATTTCTCATACACATGAAAGAATTGTGAAAGCTGTCAAACAAGTCGAGAAAGAAGGCGTGCTCAACAAAAGTTGAATTTCTTTGTTGATCACATACAGCATCTGTATGACGAGAATGAAAAGATGCAAGGAGAAAGGAAGTTTGTTCAGGAATTCATGAAAAATCACTATCAAGAGGCTGAGCGAAATGATCGAAGGATACACGAAAAAGTACCTTAAGATACGTTCCTAAAGTCACAAAGGAGTTGTTCACCAAACAACTTTATCCAAATCTTATGCGGATCGCCAAGCAAACTATTCGATCAACACCCTTAACCGTCACAATCAATCCAACCGATCCGGTAGTTTTCTCTAATAATGAATTGGTGGCCAAGCTTGTAACAAAAATGTCGTTACGATCGGCAATGTTAATTCGAAGAAGCAAAATTGTTTCAAGCATTCTTTGGACTACCAACTTCAAGAAGCTTGTAGATTCGAAGTGAAAAGTCAAAAGCGTCCTAGAGGCGATGAAGACAAGGATAAGGATAAAGACTGCACCTAAGCGTCGGAAGCGTCGGTGAATCTTCTTTGATGCAACCTCTCCACAACGGCCTCCTACTCAACAAAATCTCCTCGTTCTTCTACTTGAAAACCTCGGGGCGATTCCGAGTTACCACCCCCGACTCAGAAAACCGATGATCACTTTGAGTATACGGGTGGTGGCGATGAAGAGGTCCTTGAGCCCCTACAACAACCCACCTCTCCCAAACAAGTTCGAAAGAATCATCATCTAGGCCTTGAAAAGAAGAAGAAGAAGACGCCTCAGGCCCGACGTCGTATCATGGCTAGATGACGATAAAACAGAGGAATTTGAATGGTTTGCTACTCTTGTTAACAACACTCCATACCCTGAAGAAGGTCGAGGATTTGGTAGCGGTTCTACATTGGAGCATGCTAAAATTCTGCAAGAAAAGTTCCATGTGAAGAAAATGACAAAATTTGAGTTGAAGCGAATCAAGAATGAAGCGTTTCAACTTCTAAAAGAGCTCGAAAGTGCCCTCGAGGTCGAATATCACCTTGAAAACATTGCTCGAGCTATGTCTAACAACATGGATTGGCTCAACCCGAAAGCAAACATTGACTTCACACAAAGGGACAACCCTCCATACTACACCGATTGGACCAAACCTCTACCAACAATTGGCCAACCAGCTGAACCAAGGATTCCTTTCGGATATTTCTTCAACAAAGACTTGGATTTTCTTTTACACGGTGGCGATGATTCAAGAAAATACGCTACATCGTTGACACTTCCATTCCCAGCAGCTGTCTACTCAAACCGCATAGCCATTGAGGAACGTGCCAATCACTTGTTCTCCAACACAGTGGAAGCATACGACCGAGATGCATTTTATGGGATTCATCACGGCGAGCGCCGACGAATCTACTACGAAGGCTGGGTTTAGAAGTCTCAACATGCTGTGTATAGTTCTAAGGATATCGTTGCCATCATACACGTTGACCTTTCGTCTAAGTGGGACTACACATTCCTAAAGAAGATCGTAGTCAAGCGACAAGATGAACGGGACTATGCTTTCTCGAAGTGACTTTGAGAATTTGTCTCTCAATGACATCGAAGACATGTACCTTGCCAAGGTACAGGGTCGCATGAGACAATTCTCAAGCTGCAGTACAGCGAATTTATCAAGTCACTTCTCATCTTCATACGACGCATTGTCATCAAGAAACGTGTAGAAGATCTCCGGTGGTTGTTGAATCTTATTAGACGCGTGTCAACTTCACTCCTCCAAAGCTTGATCTTCCCGATATCAACCGGCTATCTCAATATACACTCATCAGCAAACCTTTCGGCGTTGTTTACCGTAGTGAACTTCAAAGAGACTGTTTAATGGCGTGTAGCGAACTCCACAAGTTCGGGGATCATACTTTGAAGCTGGTTAGGGATGGAATGGCATACAGGTTGAAGGATATACGCCAGAAACTTGGGTCTCCTAAGCTGGAATTCTCGGAAAGGAGGGATGTGAGACGGATCATCACAATGATTGATGAACGGTTGTTTCGAAGGGATCGGTTCAGACGATTGGAGAGTTATGTCGGTGGTCGACCCAGGATTAACATAACCGCTTTCAAGCGCCTGTGCACACTCTGGGAACATCACTGCACTTCCCGGTACCCCTTGAATTGCTTCCTTCATATAATTTTGGATGTTTGATTGATTATATTTATGGCTTGTGCACACATTACGATGTACAACCCGTACTTGTAAATAAAGGACCCGTGGTACGCTTGATTGCCACAATCCTTATAAAAGGAGCGAAAGCTTCTTACTTTTGAGTAAAACCTATCAAACCTTTTTCTTTTCAAGGTTTTGCTCAAAAGAACAAGTACTTTCCCTTATGATTTTCAAAACCTCAACCGTTTATATCACTCGTTGAGGGGAGTACTTGAATTAAAACTTTGTTCAAAATTGTTCACAGTGGTCATTCTTCCCGCAACATTCGAAATGGTCATATTTATTCTCAACTTTTCAAAAATAACATCACATATGCCATTTTTGAGGGGAGAAAATACGTGATAAGAAATATGTTGTGTAAATGCAAATGAATCTTTGTGCTATAGACTTAACCCATGAATTGACGAGATCTTAACTGTTAGTAACTCGAAAAGACTTGTCCTGTACGGGTAATAATTTCAAACTAGTTCGCTAGTGATGTAAACGTGTCTCGTAAAGGACTTGTCCGAGTAGAATGTACCATTCGAGAAACTCTTGGTAGACATGAACTCTGGCGGGTTTGACAACCTTTCGAGGATTGTCTACACCTTCAAGGTAGTTATTAGAGCTAGTTGTCACCTAAAAGCTGACAATGCAACTCTTTAACTATGCCACGTAACCGTGTCTCGCGGGGAATGTCTATCTTGAGTGAATCAATTCAAAATGTGCGCGCTCTTTCCTCACTTGTGCATTTTAACCATTAAAACTCTTAAGCACATGTGGAGGGGGAGTATTTATGCAAAATCTTATCTCAACAATGGTACTAAAATGTTTTTCATTCACAAACACTTTGAGAGATTTTTCACAACAATGGTTTTAATGGCAACATAGGTTAGTCATGGAGTTATAAGGTGACTAAGGTTAGGAATAACCGTCCTATGATCCGCCAGAGCCGGAGGGATCTACCCAAGGACACCACAAATAGTTAGTATTTAGAAGTCCTTAGGTATGATTATAAAAAGGAGAAAATGAGAATTGGAGAAAGAAGGAGTTGAAGAATTAAAAAGAAATGCAAAGAAAAGGGTGAAAAGAAATAGCCCTCCAGATTATTCAACTTAGGGCAGACACCGGTTTCAATTCATATGCTACTTGGTTGTCACTTAGTGACGCCGGTATTGAAGATTAAAAGTCGTCATGGACCCAGTGCGCATGCACTAAACCTTCTTATCCACTCAAGTTTCTCTCAATTGAAGCTTGTTTCATTCTCACAGGGAACCCTACGTAAACTATTGGCTTTCTCTTAGAGATCGCTGGTATTGAAGAAGGAGACCCTCTCCCTAGTCTCCGCTCAGGAAAACCAAAACGCACTATTGAGTCTAGAGCCACGAGATTAATCAAAAGATCTCATAGGTACACTTGACATTTCATCACTTGATATTCAACAATAAGAATTTCGGTGGTACATTATCGAGTCCTTCACAGATCTTAGCAATCACGAGAACATTTATGAGAAGTTCACATTTGTGATCCTCGTGATTGAATGGAAACTCCTGCCGGTCAACATCAAACGACTACGACAGCGGTCGCGGCAACTCCCGTGGATTGCGCTTAGTGGTCTCAAGCGGTCTGGTCGTGAGGTGATGCTTCGGTGTACCTCGTGACTCATCTGAATCGTAGGTGTACCGATTTTACATCGTGTTATCTCACTTGTGGGACTCCGATTCAGGAACGGCCTTTGTAAGAATTAGAGTTGTGTTTTCACACTATCCTGTTAACACTCTCGAAGTTCAAACTTGTAAGTGCGGAATCCGCTTATTACTAACCGTTTAAATGTTTTCTTCTTATGGAAGCTCGGGTGGAATGATCGTGCAGATTCTTCTCATGCTCACGCCAACATCATCACTAATGGAAGTTCTATCCAAAAGCAACACAACAGTCAAAATGATTCTTCGTCAATACAGAGAATCTACAAAGTTAAAGACTTAAAGAACTCCATCAGATCTTGAATTCCAACGTCAAAAGAGCGTGTGAGCATGTTGAAGAATGACGTAGAGATACTGGAGCAACGAAGCGGACTGAGGCAGATTTGATCTGCAGACAACAACATACTATCACTTTCATCACAAAGAACAATGATCAAAGAACAAAGTTAAAGAGGACGTCAAAGCATAACCGTTCAAAGTAAACTATCTCTCTACACTGGGGAGATTGTTCAAATCAAGGCAATTCTTCTCACAACAAAGAAGAATGTCAGACGACGTCAAAGCTACTATTACATCAACGCCTTCACCGTTTTCATCACCAACACTTGAGTGTTTGTTACTCATATGTAATAACACTTGAGGGGAGATTGTTGGAATCACTCCTAAACCTTATTCAAGTGTTAGTTACTCATATGTAATAGTTAGCTTATTATGGCCTTTATGTTTGTTATTAGCCTTAAGCTTATGTAGAAGGCCCATGAGCTTAGGCCCAAGCCCATAGGAGAAAGGGAAGGAGTAGGAGTGTTGCCCTAGCTCCTTGCCTATAAATACTTTGTAATAACCTTCATTTGAAGGTTGGTTGTTCAAGTTTTTCTTTCACTACACTCTACGCCTAAACCGTCTTTACTCATACGTGTGTGTGTGTGTATAACTTGTTCAATCGCCTCTCTATCTCTCATATAAGCTTGTGTGGTAAACCTTGTGACCTAACACAACCTACTACATATTACGATTACTACATAATTATGAGTTTAATGGTTACCTAATATATAACCACTTGATTTATAAAATTCAGCAAGTACGCAGAAAAAGCTAGCAGTTAAATTGTACTAGTGTTGAATGGTAAATCTGTTAAGTTCAAGTGTGCATAGTCACTAGTTGGTAGTTATTAGTTGATTGTAGAATACGAATTGTAACAACTAGAAGGACTCCTTGGTTTATAAAATTAGTCAATAAGGAAAAGAAGTTGCCCTACGTAGAACAGTTAGTTGCCACATTGTTTATTGGAAACAACTGCTAGTTCCCCAGATTAAACAAAGATGTATAATGGGATTAAAGAACATAGGAAATAGTAAATACGTTGACATACAACGTTTCATACAGACAACCTACTACATATTACGATTACTACATAATTATGAGTTTAATGGTTACATAATATATAACCACTTGATTTATAAAATTCAGCAAGTACACAGAAAAAGCTAACCACTCCATGCTTCCTTCACATACAGACATTGTACTAAAACCACAAAGCTTCATTCCCATTAAGCATGATCCCTAACTTCTGCCGAACAAACCTGTTGAACATGAATATAATGGTGCAAGTTAAAAATAAAACATTAATAGAATGGTAAGTTAAAAATAAAACATACAATAAACAGCATGGTCTGGTGATTTAACAAAAGTGATTCTTTGTATGGGGCGATGTAGAAAGATTCCGCATCTCCTAACATTCCCATGCAGACAAATAATTCAAGTTCTTTGTTGTACACAAATACCGACTGACCCAAATGATTGGCGCTGTACGCTTCTACTATTGGAGCTTGATCCTTTGTAAACCCAAGCAAACGAACCGAATATAGGGTAGGGATGGCGAATAGACTTCTAAATGATGTTATGGAAGAACCATTGACGTCCAACAACCATCCGCAAAACAATGGAATATCTTCACCAATGATCGTCCCAAAAATCACTAGAGAGGTTCCAAGATCGAAAACATTGAATGGAACTGGGAGTTCATTTTTTAAAATCTGTGGTAGGTCTATAACTTTAAATTGGTTGGTTACCAAATCAAAAGAAATCAACATATAAATCTTATAAATAACACCGTCCTCATTAGTTAACTTTTCACTCCCAGTCCAATAGATAAAACGACCCACAAGTGCCTGAGTTTTACGTTTCAATTTGATTGTTTCACGAGGGGGTGGAAATTTTCAAGGCGTGTCCACTGTAAAGAGTTCAAAGAAAAGACAGACACATACCATAAACCACTTTCGAAAACAGGATAGGAGACCTTCACGATTGTCGGGTCAAGAGTGTCCGGACGGACGGCAAAACCAAAACAAATCTTTTGACGTTCGATTTGATGCGAGTAAACCGGGACAAATCTGCAAGTATTTTTGATTGTCGGGTTCCAAATAACAGTCATTAGATTAGAACCATAGACAAAACACCAAAGACCATTAGAATTGCCAACTGTAATCATAGATGAAAGCAATAAATCTGTATTAAGTGGCGTAGCGATTAGCTGTTCATCTAAAGCTAACACAAAACCTTGGTCACCCATATCGAATGTTAGCGTAAATAAACACTGATCATTACGACGAACACCGTAATTAAAGATGAAGCTTCCATAATCTATACTAGCCTTCCATAACTTGCAAACACTACGTTGCTGGAGTATACACTTAGGAGGTAGCCTACGGATGATATCTAGTTGAACATCCAGTGGGATATTGTCAGACATATTTTCTAAACAAAAGCAGAAAGATTGGGATAAAGATATGAAGTCAATAGACCAAAAGAAGAAAGAAAGATTTTGTTAAACAAATTGTATTGAAGAAAGAAGAAAGTGATTGGGAACACAAGACATTAAAGGACATGTACCGTAAATATGTGTTTTGTGGGCGTTTGTTTTTTTTGTTTTTTTTAAATATGAAATGACAAAACTATCCTCGTGTATAAATACAAGTTTCCCAAAAAACATAAAGATGCCCAAAAAACAATACAAGTTGCCCAAAAAACAATACGTTACAATACATGACATATACCTTCAAAATACGTACTTGTGTCATAAGTTGTCGGACACATGGCAGCCCCTGGTTGGGTCCAAGAAAAGCGGTTGGCAACCTGTCTATTTTCGAATTTTAAAAGGGCGTGTTCCATAAAGTGATATGCATCAGGGCGCGCGGTCTATTTGACCAATTTTCCTATGAAAAAATGAAGGTTGAAGAGTCATTAAACGTAAAATTTGATGAAAGTCCACCCAAACCTACTCCACCTCTTGTTGATGACGAGATTGTCGAAAGTGAAGCTATTGTAATAAAGAAAAAGATAAACGAAGAAGAAGAACCTTTAAACGATGAAATCATAAATATTAAAGAGTCCAAGGATCACCCCGTAGATAAGGTCATAGGAAATCTAAACGAAAGGACCTTAAGGTCTCAAGTCCAAAACCAAAGTAGCTTGTTTTGTTTCGTCTCAACCATAGAACCTAAGAATACACAAGAAGCCATAAAAGATGAAAGTTGGGTAATGACTATGCAAGAAGAGTTAAATCAATTTGTTCTAACGATGTTTGGATACTCGTCCCCCCACCTAGTAATCAAACCATAATAGGAACCAAATGGGTATATAAAAACAAGTTAGATGCAAACGGTATAGTGTCTAGAAACAAAGCTAGACTCGTTGCCCAAGGGTATAATCAATAAGAAGGAATAGACTTTGATGAGACCTATGCCCCCGTAGCTAGATTAGAGTCTATAAGAATACTTTTTGCTTATGATTGTGCTAATGATCTTAAGCTTTATCAAATGGATGTCAAAAGTGCTTTTCTAAATGGTTTTATTAATGAAGAAGTATATGTAGCTCAACCTCCGGGCTTCATCGATTTTGAAAAACCTAAACATGTGTATAAGCTAAAGAAAGCCCTTTACGGTCTTAAAAAATCACCAAAAGCTTGGTATGATAGACTCAAGTCATTCTTAATCAAACACAACTACACCATAGGGTTAGTTGATAACATACTTTTTACTAAGAAAAGAGAGTCACATATAATCATTGTTCAAATATATGTAGATGATATTATATTCGGATCTACTTGTCAAGACATGTGTGATGATTTCTCTAAAATCATGCATGACGAGTTCGAGATGAGTATGATGGGAGAACTTAGTTTCTTTCTTGGTCTACAAATCAAACAAGTAGAAGATGGTATCTTCTTTAATCAATCTAAATACATAAAGGAGATGTTAAAGAAACTCGGTTTAGAAGAGTCAAAACCAATTAGGACACCAATGTCATCCGACACTAAACTCACAAAAGATGAAGACGGCGAATTCGTTGATAACACAAAATATCGTGGCATGATTGGTAGTCTTCTCTACCTCACGGCTAGTCGGTCGGATATCATGTTTAGTGTTTGTCTATGTGCTATGTTTCAAGAAGATCCTAAAACATCACATCTAGAAGCCGTCAAAAGGATATTTAGATACATTAAGGGTACAACTCAATTAGGATTGTGGTATCCTAAGGGTACGGGGGTAGAAACAATTGTATATGCAGATTCTGACCATGCAGGTGATTATGTTGACCGAAAAAGTACAAGTGGGGTATGTACTTTTATGGGATGTTGTTTGACATATTGGTTCTCAAAGAAGCAAACGACATTGGCCATATCAACAACCGAAGCCGAATATGTCTTTGCTGGTAAAGCATGCCAACAAGCACTATGGATGAAACAAGTGTTAGTTGACTACGACATTCATCTCAGTGACATAGCCATTCTATTTGACAACAAAGGTGCCATCGACTTAAGCAAGAATCCGGTATTGCATTCTCGCACCAAGCATATTGAGATTCGTCATCACTTCTTAAGAGACAATGTTCAAAAGGGGAACATCTCTATTGAGAAGGTAGCGTCCGAAGAAAACATAGCCGACGTCCTCACCAAACCGTTGAAGCGGGAACAATTCAACCTACTTCGTCTTGGTCTTGGTCTCATGGAACAATCGTCGTAATTAGCTTTTAAACTCTACAAGGTATGTAAACACTAGCCTTCTTCTTTCTGAGTCTAGGATCTCTATTTCATGCACAAACTCACAAGCAATACGGAAATTTTTAAAACCCAAGATAAGTTTTACTTATAACTCATAATTTTCTCTTAGTTTTCAAGATAAGTACTTTTTGCAAACACGTAATTGCATACATTTTTTTTCTCTTTCAAAGAATAAACGGTTTATTCACACATAGAAACCTCTTTTCAAAATGTTTTCTAAAAGGATACCTCTTCCCGTATCACTTTCATAAAAGCCATTTCTCACGTTTAGGACAAATCGCTTTTTCATTATTAATACAAAGTAAAAACCCGTTTTCATTGCATCTCATGTCTTTTGAATGCTAAAGAGGAAACATAACTAATATGTGTTTTCGGGTACATTTATTTAAGGAACAATGAATTAGTAGCACTCAGGTTATCCCACATAATAATGTGCTTTTTCACTTCTAGTTTATTTTTTTTCTTTTCTTTTTAGGAGTCGAGATAACCGCAACTCCAAATGGTTTGCATATAGGCACACTCTAGGCACAAATGCTTTCATAAGGAAAATTTTGAGCTGCCTGAATCACCGGTACCACGGATCTCAACCTTAATGCTGGACGGATCCCTTAAGGGAAGGATCCGTAGGATCCGTGAGACAGAAGCTAATTTTGACTTCTATTTTTCTCACTTTGGATGAAAACTTCAATAGTTTCATCATTTTTTTTGAGTATGTTATTTAATGCTTGTGTTCTCATGATCACATGCCTTAAATTCATATCTAATCATTAGATTTTAATCCACATTTTGGGTCAAGCATTCATTACAATGCATTATTTTTCTATAAATTGGATTCCCAAAATGCTTGCATATTCATCACTCTCAACCTCACAAACAAACATCATGTCATCCAAAAGAACTTCCAACATAGATGAATCACCTAGTGCAAACAACCCCTTTCAAGAAATCCAAAACTTTGTCCTCCCACCTTCCAAAGTACCACCACCCAAATTTAGAAAAACCGCACGGATTAGCATCCGGCCCTGTTGCTTAGCAAAACCATCTTCAAATGGTTCATCACCAACCACTCATTCACCACAAGATGCTCTCATTATAGCACCTCCTTCATCACCAACTAGTACACCAACTTCATCACCCATCAAATCCCCACCTAAGGTCACTCTTTTGGAACTCCTTAAGACTCCAACAAGATCTCAACAAACCAAGCAAAAAGAACTAGTCGTTTTGACACCTCCAACTTCTCCAAACACAATTTTCAAAGACCTTGAAACTTCACTACCTTTAGCTCCTAATGTGTTACAAGAACATCTAGGTTCTTTTCCTCCACCACTTTCAAACATTCCGGACTTTGATCCTCATTTTCCAACTTTTCCACCACACCTTCCTCATCTCACAAATCAAAGTCACTCGGAAAACTTCCGCACTCATTACCCACATCACTTACATTGTGAACATTGCCAATCCACTAGGGATATTGCAATAGAGATTAGGGAAGAAATGCGAGTCATACTTAACCTCATCCTTGATCGCATCAACATCATTACTCATCAAAACTTCCATCCATAACCTTATGCAAGCATGGAAGGAATCATTTTTTTACTACTTTTAGTATTTTTTTCTTTTGAGTCATTTTTAAGAACAAGTCTTGTTCTTACTTCTACATGCTTGTATGTGGCATAAATACCACTACATTTTGTTGTTTTATTACAAGGACTTGTTTACATACCTCGGCTCCCAATCTTGATTCTCGTCAATCACAAGATTTTTTATGCATGTTACTACTAACCCTTTCTTTGTAGGATTTTTTATTTTTCTTACTTGACACCCCATTCTAGGGGGAGCTACCGTCAAGGGGGAGTTAGCAATACGTGGACTATTTTTCCACATTTTATTTCTTCGTTGGGTTAACTTTTTGTTTCGACAAAAAGAGGGAGAAGAAGTAAAACTTAGGCTTTCAAAACATACATCTAATCTTAAGTTTTACTCATCATAACATTATGTTTTGTCATCAACAAAAAGGGGGAGATTGTTAATACAAATAAACCGTAAAAACGTTTATTAATATTTAGCAATCTCTTTGTGTTTTGTTGATAACAAATATAATGTTATCATAAGTAAAATTATAAGGATACATGTTATTTTTGTAAAGCATTTTCATATAGCCATTTAATAAAAATTGTTGTAATAAATCATTTGTAGTAATAGTTTATTAGGATGGGTAAAAACCACAACCTATGGAGCATATCCATAACCCATGGTATTGACCCATATCAATTCGACTAGATGCATTGCATCTATTAGATACATTGTATCTAATGAAATACCCATGGACCAACCCATAACCCATGACCCATGACCCATAACCAAAAAACCCATGGGCAAAGAGGAGCGTCCCATGGATCCCTGGATTTACACTAGACGGATCCCTTAAGGGAGGGATCCGTGGGATCCGTGGAACAGTGGCAAGATTTTTCCTATAAATAGAGAGCCATTTCTTCATTTCTCTCCACCCCTCTTCTTACTAACTCTCTCTTATATTCTTACACTCTTCTAACAAAAGATCACTTGATCTAGAGAGTTGTTCTTCTTTCTTCTATTGTGATTCTCATATAGGTCATTCTCTAAGGCGAGATCACGAGCTTTCTACAAGTCATCCAAGCAAGGGGTCCTTGATTGATTTGTTCCTTCCCAAGATTTCTGTAGCAAAGATCTTGTACTTGATATTTCACATATTTGTTGTGTAATAGTCGTGTTGGTTTGGTCCTCTGTGTTACGGACTCGGTATTTAGCTTTGTACCGGAAAAAGGTGTAAGCAACGTTGTGAAGGCTTCTCCGCCAAGTTGAAGGAGTTTTTTGACATAGTGCTTGAACTCTCGAGTAGGTGACTCGGGGAGTGGAGTAGGGCAAGGAAGGTGTCCTTGTAGCCGAACCACTATAAATCTGTTGTGTCATTTCTATCCCTTACTTTACTTTCTTTACTTGCATTACTCTTAGATCTAAACTTTATCTTCATCCATACGATTTCACATAACATCGAATCTAAAGTTTTTAGAAACTAACTTAAAATCGCCAAAACTATTCAACCCCCCTTTCTAGTTTTCCACATATACTATATAACTGTTGTATCTTTTGTAACGTGATATAACTTAAGAATTTAGTTAAACAACGTTACATGCAAACATATAGACATGTATAAACATTTTATAACAATAATACTAAAAGCAGATTAATACACAAGACACAAAGTTAATTTTCAACGTTTAAATTTTTTATTTGAATGAATCAAAGAATTTGACAATGTTTGTTTGCGGAATAGCAAACCTAGTTGAATGACAATGCATGTGTGGTGATCTCCTTTCTATCTTAAACACAAACCTTGGTTGTGTTTAAGTATCAACTTTCTTACTCGTTGAATGTTCAGTGGCCAAGTTAGGTTCGAGGAGTAAAGTGCTCTCTTGAAAGTGTTATTGCTTTAATTGCAAGAGAAGGTTTACTCCTTTACAAACATTCCCTTTTATAGAAGAGAATTGGGGTTTCAAAGGGTTCCTAATGTATACATGTCTAGCATCTAATGGGTGCATGGGATTACATTAAATGCTTCTTAACTGGTACAAGGTTATGACATGCTTTAGGGAACAGTTGAGTACATTGTTTGTACTTTTATACCAACTTTGGAAGTTGGTCATTCCCAACAAGATTTTACTTTACTTTTGTATAAAGTATATTTTTTCTGCCTTGAAACCTTCTAGATGCTAGGATATTTTTGCTCAGCATCTTTGTTGATGAGATCAACGTTGTTCAGTGAGGTATTGTCACCCTCTTTGAACTCAACTTCTTCTTTTGGACTTGGTCTTCAGTTTTTGAACCGCATCAGTTGCTAAAGTGAAGACTTCTATTGTCTTTAAGGACACTGAAAAAGTTAGTGTTGAATCTGACAAAAGTTGGTGTTGAACTTTATTCTTCAATTCAGTTTCTATATTTAGGTTTTTTATATTCAATTCTTGTTCAGGGTCTGTGGGCGCTGAATTGACCCAAAAATCTCCCTATATTTGCATACACAAATAACCTAAGTTATCATATGTAAGTGAGCTAACAACTTCTTCTTACTTACTGATAAAAATTAAAATAAAACAGTATTGAATAGAAAAAATGTTAATTTAATATTACATTACATAGCATACTATAGAACAACAATTAGATAAAAACAAAGTTATCTTCTTGTTTCATTGCTTGGATGACCCTTGATCTTTATCTCTCTTCTTCTTACTTGTAAGTTTGTTCAGCTCTATTATCTTCCAAAGAGACATATGTTTTGATCTTCAGAAAGACTTCCATGCCATGAATCACATTCAATGTGGCTTGGATTGCTTCAGTGATCTTAGTCCAATGTTTGCCTTCCTTATGAGCAATTCCATCATTTCTTTCCATTCAGGTACATTGTAAGCTCCCAGAAAATTTCATTTGTAATTAACGACTTAAACATGATTAAAGCACGGATTATATCATCATGAAATTTTCTGATCATCACCCTTGCATATCATTTGGCAAATGCCTTATAACAAGCGAAGCAATTGCTCAAATTATACCGTTGTGACCCGAATAAAATTTCCCTCGATCCCGATATCATTAAATATTTAAATTATATATAAAAATATATATATAATAAAAAAATAAATTTATTTTATTTTTATCTTGGATCGGGCCTAAGCCCAACTCCCACCCCATTATCCATCGGGCCTCAATCTGAGCCCAACTCACCATTTATGCTCTTTGGGCCTCGTTGCAATCCAAGCCCAACACACCTTGGTTTTCCTTGGGCCTCATCCGAACCCCACCAAGCCCAAGTGTGCTCTAATCAAAACTTGTAAAAAAAATTGGTGTAGGCTCTTTAGGGGAATAATGGTGTAGGCTCGAAGTGCATGTCGATTTAAGTCTAAGGGTTGATGAAATTTTATTTTTGATCTTTTATATTTAATTGAAAACAAGTAAAATCCAGGTTTTGAGGGGGTTTTGTATGCCTTTGAAGTGAAGGATGTCAACTGATATTGGAGCAAATTCATGTTAGAAAATGGGTTGTCTAAACTAAACGGATTCGTCATAGCTGTTTTGTTTGTTTAAATGTGTTATTGGTATAGTTAATGTATTATTAAGAACATCGTTGTTTGTTGATTTTTGCTGAAAAAACTGCAATAGTTGTTTTCTTAATTGCTTTACTATTCCTTCGTGGCTACATTTTCGTTTATGCATTAATGCATAGCTATATTTTAATACCAAAGGACGTTGTCTGAAGCCAAGTAAAAACTAAAAAAGTGAAAATGTTAGCCTAAGAAATACTACAAACGACATTCCCAAAATGCCCCAAAGGTACAAGTGTACTTACCTCATGTGCCTCATTTTTTTGTTTCTCAAAATGCCCCAAGGCGACTTTCGCCTCAAGTGTGTTTGGGTGACTCCTCTAAAAAAGTGACATGTGTCCCTACTTTTGTAAGAAACAAGTACATATCAAGTACATGTGCGTAAGTTACTAGTTTAAACAATTTGTTGGGCGACTGGGGACCACTCTATCCGACGCGATTTGTTTTTTTGTCTTTTTATGACAAAAGTCAAACTTCATAAACTAATAAAATAATCCAAATTTCTTGAGCGAATCGGTCCCACTCATTTAATTTTTTGAACGACCAATAGGTAAGAAGTATGATTTGTACATTTTTTATTCCTCGTTACCCATGTAACGAATCTCGATTTATGTGCCAAAATATTAAGAAAATATTTTTTACACAAATATTACTTTTAAAAAATAACACACACACACGTATCAAACAACAAAACACACAAAAAAAAAATCAAACACACACCATTAATCACGTCATCTTCTTCACCCCTACCCCAAAACACCACCCGATTCCAAATCACTCAACACCAACCCTAGATCTTACCATTGTACGTCTTCTTCATCCCAATCTTCACCATCCGAGCTTAACACACACATATACCAATACACACACAAACGACTTCTTCAAACATCTAAACATTTTTTTGAAATAAAAAAAATGGAGATCGATGGAGAACATTAATATCATTGCAGTTAAGTCTAAAAACTTGCTACCATCTCATTCGTAAATTTTATGAGGATAAAGCTCGACCTTTTAGAAATACGCTGTAAAGTTCCACGATTTGGTATACTAGGCATTTGATTTAGATTCAGAGAAAGCTAAGAGTTTTCTTGAGATTGAGAGTTTATAAGAGTTTGGATAGTTAGGATTCATAATAAACTAGATATAAGAAGGTTAAGAAACTTGAGATGAAGATTTGAAAAGGTGTATATAAATATGTTGATATTGTACTAGATTTATAACGAATTGAAAACTAAAATTATTAGTATATAATTATTATGTCGAAAAATTAAAAAATAATATATATTATCTATAATATGGAGAATCCATGTCTAAATAAAAGAAGATATGCATAGCCATTCATGTTGTGACATGATTGAGTTAGAAAAATGAAAGTCACCAAGTAACATGTTAACTACAATCACTTTCCAACTTTTGTATAAACTTAATATTATATTAGGTATTTATTTGAACCAAGGTTATAAATAGTGTGAAGCGTGACGTGGCGGTATGGCCAAGCCTCACGCCTTAGTGGCTAAGGCGAAACTTTTTCGTTTTTAAAGCGTGACATAAGGCGACACAAAATATGAAAATGTTTATATATTTCTATCATATTTTATGTATATCGAGTTTACAAAAAGTGTTGTATACAATGAATAAGGTTAAGAAACTATCGTTACATGTAATATTTTTCATTTTTCATCTTTTTATCGGAGTTGAATAAAAAAAAACCGCCACGCCTTACGCCTTAGCACGCCTTATCGCACATTTTCCCGCCTCATCTCACACCACGCCTAGAGTTGATGCCTTGGTCTATTTTGTAACGTGGAGGTCATGCCTCAAGCCATAGCGACGCCTTTTAGAACCATGGTTTGATTTATACTCCTAATCGGTTGATGAAGGTTACCAATAAACATAGTCTCATGGCATTCCTTCGGCACCACCAAAACAGGAGCCACATCAGAGTTAGCGGGGTGTCTTGTGATGACACCTTGTTGTCTTATTCTAACTTAACTTCTCACTCTTACAAAGTAGAGATGCAACCGAAAACTTGTTTTTTTTATCGGTCGGTTAAACTGTAACCGGTTTTAAAAAAAGCGGTTATTTTTTAACCGAACCGGTTAGACCGGTTTTCGGTTTTATGCGTCAACCGGTTTTTTTACCGGTTATGAATCCGGTTTTAACCCTTTTTTTTAGATAACCGATTTTAACTTTTTTTTTTTCTTTTTTAGCCGTTATCGAAAAACCGGTTATAACCGGTCAAACTAGCCGTTTTAGAGAAAACCCGGTTTTAACCAGTTTTAACCATTTTTTTTAAATGACTCTAACGGCTAGTATCCGTTATTTTTGGGTTTTGTTTTGTGTTTTTTTGTACTTTTTTTTTGATGATTTTAAGCCATGAATTTGTAGTATAAATATATGTAACGGGTTATGGTTGAAAACACATAAAAAACACTCTCTAATCTCTATATATATACTCTAATCTCTTAAATATCTCTCTAATCCCTCTATAATGGAAAACTCACAGTCACAACAAGCTTCCACTAATCCCTTTGTTGGAACTAGCTATGCACGAAAAGTTTACACAAATGATGATGTTGCGCGAATTAAACCAACTCAACGAAAAGGGGATGTTTGGTCTAAATACGATTTGTGTATTATGAATAATGGGTTGGAAAAGGCGCGTTGCAAGAAATGTGGGAGATTTTATAACTCCTCGTCTAACACTACACTAAGGACTCATAAGAGTGGTTGTAGTGCGGTTAGCCAAAATGATACGTCACAAGGTAATATTGGTGCGGATGGTCAAGTTTTTATATATGATAATGATACACTTCGACTTGATTTTACGAAGTTTGTCATTCAACGAGCGCTTCCATTCAACCACTTCGATAACGACAAGCTTACGGAGATCATCAAAAAGAGGCTACAACCGCGGTATCAACAAGTAAGTCGTACTATTCTTAGAAGTGATGCTTTTAAATTATGGGAAACGGCTAAAAAATATATTATTGATAGTTTTCGTAAATATAAATATAGTGTTTCTATAACTACGGATGTTTGGACTGCACCACATGGTACGACAAATTCTTATCTCGCCGTTACGGCTCATTGGTTTAATCCCGAATCTTGGTTATTAATGAAACAGACAATTGCTTTTAAACTATTTGCTTATCCTCATACGGGATCTAATTTAAGAAAATTTTTATATGACACTTTAATTGAATATAATTTAGATGATAAAGTTTTTACGATTTCACTAGATAATGCATCCAATAATACTAGAGCTATGAAATTGTTAAAATTACGTATAAAACCCGTTTTAGATGGTGCTTTTTTTCATTCCCGTTGTGTTGCTCATGTTGTAAATTTATCCGTGCAAGCGACATTAAAAATATTTGATAGTTTAAAGAGTAAATTTAGGGGTTTATTAGCAACTATATATAGTTCGAGCAACGAACGACAAATGAACTATAGACGTTTTCGTAAACAATGTGGTGAAATACCCCTAGAACCTTGATATGATAATAATACTAGGTGGAATTCTACTTGCATGATGTTTGAAAATATATCACGACAACGTGTGACTTTAAACGCTTTTAATGACCAACTTATTAGTAGAAATAAGTCCATTTCGATAGACGACCAAGATTGAGATCGACTAAATGATTTAACTATTTTTTTACAAGTTTTTAAAGAGGCAACAACTATAGTATCAGGTGTTTATTACCCAACTAGCTCATTAGTTTTAAAGCAAATTTATACTATGACGGAAAAATTAGACGAATTAAAAAACTCACCTACTCAAATGTTTAAAAAAATGGTTAAAGTTATAAAAAAGAAATTTATAAAATATTTTGGTAGTTTATCTTTGGTTTTTACTTGTTCCGCCGCACTTAATCAATGTTTAAATGTTGGAGGCGTAGAACTTTTAAAAACAAGAATAACGAAAAATTTAGACTTATCATTTGGGTTAGACGGTCAAGACCCCAACTATTTAGAATTCCAAATTTTTAAATTTAACGATAATTTTAAAAAATTATTTGGAAATTATGCAACAAAATGTGGTCAACAACAAAACCCAAGTGTTGACCAAATGCGGGCCGAATCGTCTCGAATGGCAAGGGACATTAATATAAACATTTATAATAGTTTATGTGAAGACGCTACAAAGCGTCAACGAACCGGCCCCAACAAGTGAGCTGGGACAATATATGGCTACAAACTTTTTAATAACTTTAAGTCCCGAAGAGTTTGCAAACTTTTACATTTTGGCTTGGTAGAAAGAAAGGGAAATCCAATTTCCAATTTTATCCGCTATGGCTCGTGACTTATTAGCGGTCCAAGCTTCGACGGTAGCTTCCGAATCGGCCTTTTCTACTAGCGGTAGAATTATATCGGAAAAAAGGTCAAGACTTACCCCCAAATATGTGGAAGTATGTGTATGTTTGTAAGATTATTTGGACGGAGTAGATAGGATACAACATGAAACATCGTTGGAAGGTCCGGTATTAGAAGAAGTTGAAGAAACTATAGCAAGAGAAGAAGTTAAATTAGGGATATCACCTCCGAATACCGAATTAGATGAAGGTGAATTTGAAGAATTTGATGTTGAAGACTTAGATGTAGAAGATTTTGTAGAAGATTTAATGACTTGAGTATAACGGGTGATAGCAATGCCGAAGCTCGATATACTTGAGTACATTAATATGTTTTCGGGTGATGGCCATGCCGAAGGTCAAATGTATTAGTATTTATATATTTTTAGTTGTATAATTGTATTGTTTAAATAAAAGTTATGATTGTATTTTTTTAGTATGTTTCCAGTGCAAATAAAAAGTCATGATTGTAGTTGTTTAGTATGTTTCCAGTGTATTGTTTAATTAAATGTTTGATAATTAACAAGTTTATTAAATAACCGAAAAAAAATCAAACCGGTAAAAAACCGATAAAAAAAACCGATTCCGAATTTTTACAACCGGATAACCGCAAAAAACCGAAACCTGTTTTTAGAAAAACCGATTTTTCTAGAACCGGTTTTCCCATAACCGAAAACCAGTTTTAACCGATTGATTTGCATATGTGCTTGTGACAATGTCAGGCGAAATAAACCAAACGGAAATGAGGCCCATTAAGTTAAGGAAGCCCAAGAAAAAACCCTTTACAATCCACACTATATAAACCACATTAGGGTTTCATCACACACCCATTTGCCTACTTTAAAGCAACCCACCGCCACACCCAGCAGCAGCAGCAGCTTTATTTCACACTCACCGTCTTCAAGGTTCATTTTAGTCCCATATGTTGTATCTAATCCCAACATTTTTTATGATGACAACATAATATTGACATATTTGTTTTGTTTGTATATAGTTGAGCAATGGAGGGTGTAGCACCGATTGTGGATGAAAACAAGGCTAGCAGCGGTATTTTGTTGTTCAACAAATGGTCATACGACGATGTTCAGGTACTTCAATTTTTTTTATAAATCTTACCCAGTCAATACTTTTTAAGTTTTTATGTTATTTATAGGGGGTGTTTGTTTAAGAGTATTGGGCTTTTGGGCTTATTTGATTTTGGCTTATATTTTAAAAGCTGGCTTATTTTGAGACTTATTGGATTATATAGGCAGCTTATATCATAATAAGCTTATATAAGCCCACAAGTTTCAAAATAAGCGACAAAATTAAGCATATTAAATATAAGCCGAAATTGAATAAGCCCATAAGCGGACATATAAGCTTAAACAAACACCCTCATTTATCTATGTTATTTATTGATTTTGTTATGTTATATGTAGACCATATAAATTTATGTGTTTAGTTGGAGAAAACACGTTTAAATGATATTATTTAAAATTTAAGAAATGAAGCGCAGTAATGTTAAAAATTGTTGGAGATTGTAAAATGTTATATATGTTATGCTAAGTTAAGTTTTATTTATAAATCGTTGCTTATGGTTCTAGTTGGGAGTTTTTCAACTTGTTTTTTTTGTTGTGCTTGCATTAGTTTTTGTCTTGTAATTTTTATTTTTTGTGCTGATGCGTGTCTTTCGATAGTAAGAATAACGGGTGTTTGGAGTAGCTTTTTTTGCCGGATTATGGGGCTTTATTTGACTTTGTAAAAGTCTGTAAACTTTTTTTTTGATTTGTGACTGTTTCAGATTGAGCTTATGGTGTAATTAAATGCATAAGCTCAACTGCATCATCTAATTAGCCTATTAATTGGTGGAATATGCTATTTTAAACAGCTCTAATTCATCAGCTAAGTGTTACTAATTTTATAATGTGGTATAAGTTATGTTCAGTTAAAATTTTATGTATTCATTGCTGGCGATAATATTAGTTGGCAGTTTTTTAGTTGATAGTTGATAGTTGTATTTAGCTTGCTTGCAATATCATAATCTGTATGTTTCATAACTTAATGAGTCCTGGTTTGTTTGTGTTTGGAGATTTTGATTTTTATTTGTGCTGTTATGTGCTTTTAGATAGTTGGATTAATAAGGGTAATGTTTGGATTAACTTATTTTTTTACGGGGCCTATTTGAGTTTGGAAAAGTTTGTAAGGCTATTTTTTGTTAGCCTTTGAGCTCGTCTTTTTGAGATTGTGGCCTATTCAATTGTAAAAGCTCAATTGCAACAGCTAAGGCCTAGTAAAGGGGGTTTGTGATCTTTTATAATTTGCCCTTAAAATTTTAGAGTATGCTAATCTACACAGCTACTTTTTGTTAATTATTTTTAATTAGTTGTCTAATTTGGTATAGGTTCTAAATTTGTGTTTTTGGAACTTAGATAATCCTAATTTATTTTTGTTCTGGTGATTCTGATATATTTTGTGCTGTTGCTTGCTTCTTGGTAGTTGATAGAGGGGTGTTTGGATTAGCTTGTATTTCTGATTTATGGGGCTTATTTGAGTTTGGAAAATTTCACAAGCCTACTTTTTGCTGGTCTTTGATCTTGTACTGCTGAGCTTATGGTTGTACAAGTGTAAGCTCAGTCACACCTGCTCATTGACTTAATAAATTTGGTTGTGATCTTTTCAAATTAGCCCATAAGTTGGTAGAATAAGCTAATTCAAACAGCCTTGTAGCTGTCCTAAACTGCTGGGTGTAGTGTGTTATTCCACCAATATTTATATTTATAAATTATGGGACATGATGATTGATTGGGTTATTCTTAAAGTCTTATAGCATACAATCATTGACATTAGCATTAGCAAAGATTCTAATGTTTGCTGGAAGTTATGGAGTCATTAGGCATATCTTACATTTAAGTATACTTTGTACTGACTGGAACTTTCTGTTTGTGATTAGGTTCCTGATCTTTCTGTGGAGGATTACATCACTGCCACTGCTTCCAAGCACCCCATCTACATGCCTCACACAGCTGGAAGGTACCAAGCAAGGAGATTCAGAAAGGCTCAGTGTCCTATTGTTGAGCGACTTACCAACTCCCTCATGATGCACGGCCGTAACAACGGTAAGAAGCTAATGGCTGTTCGCATCATCAAGCATGCCATGGAGATCATCCATCTTCTAACTGATGCCAACCCCATCCAAATCATTGTTGATGCTGTCATCAACAGGTATAGTACTAGTAGCCATTTTTTCTATGTGTGTAGCCTTTTGAGTCCTTGTGTAATTATTTTATACATGTGGCAGTGGACCGAGGGAAGATGCAACTAGGATTGGATCTGCTGGTGTTGTCAGGCGACAGGCCGTTGATATCTCACCTCTGAGACGTGTCAACCAGGCTATCTATCTTCTGACCACCGGTGCACGTGAAAGTGCATTCAGAAATGTCAAGACCATTGCTGAGTGCCTTGCTGATGAGTTGATCAATGCTGCTAAGGGTTCATCAAACAGGTACTTTCAACTAGTGGCTTCAATTATGTAAATTTGTTTTTTCATATCTATCTTCTACTTATATGGAATAATTTAGTTTGTCTTTTTATCAAATGGATCAACTTATTAAACTTTGTTAGTGGATATTTAGTTTGTCGTTGTAAACATATTGCTTATTGTGTTGTTACATTATCGAGATGTTTATTAATTTATCTCCTCTAACGTCATGTAATCTTATGACTGTCTTTTTGTTTGTGCAGCTATGCCATCAAGAAAAAAGATGAGATCGAGAGAGTTGCAAAGGCCAATCGTTGAAGAATTTTTATATTGTATGTTTTCGGTAGTGTTGTTTGGGATCCACTTGATGAACAAATTATGAAGAAAGTGTTCTATCTAAGATTTTGACTCTTTTGAGCGATATTCTGTTTTTGTTTTATGGTCCCATGAGGTGTTTTCCTCTTCATGCTTAATCAAACACAGAATGATACAGTTTTAGTTGCTATTCTTGTTGCTTTTCTAGTTTTCTTCTCATGTGCTCCCAATTGTTTCTGCTTGTGAATTCTAATTGTTCTGCAATTAAATGATGCGATATCATTGTGCGCTATTTTATGTTTGTGAGATGTCCTGTGATTGAAATTTTGCTTGTTTAATAAACTTGCCTGTAGCAAAAAAACCCCATAAAAAGCAAATTTTAAAGAAGTATTGTTGCCATTTATCTTTATTAATAAGAGATATTGATAACAGTTTAAAGATAGAAAAGAGTTGCATACCCATTGTAGCCAAACGAGTATTGAAAATCACGACGCTTACTGCTTAACGCTGTGAAATGCTTCTAAAAGCTCTTTGGAGAGCATTTTGGACCAGCATGTCTTTAGCCAAGGATCGATTAGTTCCAAACTGACCATCCTCCATATCAATCAAAAAGGATATGTTGCTGAATTCATTTCCATAAGTCTCCCGACTTGCTCTCCTTCATATATTGTTTGGATTATTGCTTAAAACATGTTTTTTGCTTATGAAAATATATAAATTGTGGAAGTAGAAACCGTTTAAGCTATGTTGTGGTGTACATAAACTACATATCCTCTAAGAGGTAACATTGTAAGCCTAAACATTTTATATACCTTTGGTCCTTTCTCGTCTGCGTTGGGGCAGTCACAAATTATATTCGTGTTGTGTAAGAGGTAACATTGTAAGACTAAACATTTTATATACCTTTGGTCGTTTCTCGTCTACATATCCTCTAAGAGGTAGTAACATTGTAAGTCTCAAACCCGCGTTACGTAATTGATTATGTAGGTTGAGTGACAGAGGATATTAAGTTGTCAGGGCGTGCCTCAACTTCTTCAAACGCACAATCCAAACAAATTTCACCCAACGTAAGATGGAGAGGTGTGTGGTCTCTTCATCCAAGTCAGTTTCTGGTTGATGAATAAGATGAAGGAAATGACCACTAACGAGATGAGTAGGGATGTATTTGTGACGACTTTAAATTATATATATATTTTTATTGAATTCTAACAACTATTTATATTTTTGTTGAACTTTCATATGTGACAACTTTGAACGTTGTTTATGAAGTTTAAATGTGATTCACATGTTTTAGTTATCTTTTGTGTTGATTTAGGAAATTGGAAAAATTTTGTTACGGAAATGGTTCTAGAAAATAAGGGAATTGTGCAAGGTGCAAGCTGCATATTTGAATCTGCAAGCCACCTATAACGATGACATGTTGTCGTTATACACAAAACAATATTAAAATAAAGAGTTAATTTCAAAAATGGTACCTGTGGTCTGTCGGGTTTAATGGGTTTAGTCCATTTACATTTTTTAATGGATCTTGTCCCTGTGGCTGCGAACCATAACGGTTTTGGTCCCTTGACCAAAATTTTCGTTTGTTTGACCGTTAAGTTGGTCATGTGACCAAAACGTGAGGGTTAATTATGTCTTTTCAGGTTGGCTTCTTTCTTATACTTATTAGAGTTTTTCAGGTTGCTTTTTTCAGTAAAAAAAACACAAAACACAAGAAAATCAAACACAAACATGAATCCACGGGTTAGATGCAATAGATGTAGATCATGATCCACCATTGTAACTTCTTGGAATGCAATCACCCCAGGAAGACGATTTTATTGTTGCGTAAAAAGAGTAAGTGTCATATTAATTTGGTAAAAAAACCCTAATTTCATGTTTGACCTATTTTTTTTAATAGCCAATCAATTGTGGGATAATCGATTAGTACGATCCCCCAATGTGTGAACGAGATGTCCAAATAATTCCAGGTTTGTTGCGTTCAATGAATGAGTTACAAGGGATAGCACAAGAAAGAACAGTTGAAGCTAAGAAGATGAAGATGATGTTGATTATCAATTGGATATTTTTTCTTGTTGTTTTTGCTTTCAAGTAGTTAATGTATTAAAGATGATGTTTGAAGTAAGTGTTAGGTGGTTATGTTATGTTTAGAAATGGAGTAGTGTATCAAGTTGTATTTTGGGTTTATGATGAATCGAAAAAACCAGTTTCAACTTGACCAAAACAAGTAGCATTTAACTTTTACTACATTAGAAAGTAGTAGCATACATAGATGCATATTACATTAAACATACATAGATCCATATTGTATTACTACTAGCATACATAGAAGTTGTTCAAGTACCATCAAAATATTAAGTCATGCATATTAAACCTAAAAAATTAGAAATAGTTCAAGCAACATGAAAAGCTACCCCATGCTCCTTTTCCCTTTCCCTTTGGTGTCTGCACTTGGTCCTGTCCCAGTTGGTGTTTTTTTGATCCCAAACATTTTCTCTTTGATTGCTGCATAAGTCTCATTATTTGCAAGCCCTAGCACTTGAATTCTTTTACCTGGTATTGAAAGAGGATGAGTTTGAACCTGCATAGCTTATACCCTTTTGACAGAGCCACATCACTTGTACCCTTTTTTTAATAGTCAAGGTAAAACTAAATGACATTGAATGCTAGGTTGGTAAATGGAGTAATGTATCTGTCTTTTTTGTGCATATATGGTTTTAATATAGCATATTCCAAAGAATAAACCATGACATATGCCAAGGAATATTCCAGGCCATTATTATCTTTAATACAATTGGCCGACAACTTTTACTTTAATAATTATACAACTGTTATTCTTTTGAAACCCGTGATATGTGAAATAATTCACATGCGGGCCCTTCGAGCTTTGGGATAGAGATGATGATCTATGGGACGTTTCAATTTTAACGTATTCAGACAATAATCATCCCACCCGGGGTCCACATTAAAAATTGAATCGTCATCACTGTCATCACTATCTTCTAGAAATCCTTTCCTGTTGTAGCTGCAGTTGTCTTCTTTTGGGTTATTGTCTTGGACTTCTATAGTTTCAGATATTGTTGTGGCCCAATCCCTGTGCGAGGGCTTCCAGTTCGATGAGGATTCTTCGGGCTTCTTTATTTTGGATTCGTACATCTTCTTTCTGATCAGACCAGTGGTTGTCTCTTGTTGATAATCCAAAGCAGACTTGGGCTTTGCATTGTATGATTGCTTGTAAGTTTCACATTGCTTTAACTGCTTATTTTGCGGCTGATAATTCGATATCTTGAGCGATTGACCTCCATGCATCAGATTTATCCATTCTGATTGGGGTTTGGTTGGCTTTGAGCTGGTAGTGTTTGTACATTGCTCCTAGTTCTTCATGCATAAAGATTGTTTTAGTAAAGATTCTTGGGAGTGGTTGAAAGTCTTCATGATTTCTTTTTGTTTATACAGCATGCTGATGCTCCTGTGTCTATTATTGCAGTGGTTCCAAACAAAGGACAACTGGGGATATAAAACTCAACCTTCACATTGTAAAGTGAGTTAGTTACCTTCCTTACTTTTGGAACTACTACGGCATTCCCAGAGTAATGAACTTCTGCTTCCATAAATGGTCTTGCTTCATGAGAATAATTTAATGGTGGGAATTCTTCATTAGGTGACTTTGACTTTTAAAATTTTGACAACATAAGATGCACACGTACATTCAGTTTTAGAGATTTAGATGCACTTTCAAGATAGGAGTTATGTATCTGTTTTTTGTGCAGATACTGTTTCAAGCATAACATAAGTCAGTATCACATGAAATGACTAATACAACCATAACTTTGTCTTAGAAATTGACTTTTAAAAGTCAAAATACAATGTACCAAACTGGAATTGACTTCTACCAACTCTAATAACATAAGTCACTAACAAATTACCAGAAACATACATAACTTTGTCTTAGAAACACTATAGCAAAAATCAGCCTAGGCTGCTGATTAATCGGTAATCGACCTTATACCTTATTGATTTTTGAAAATCGATGGAAAAAATCGGCCTAGGCAATAGTCAACCACTAATCAGTCGAAAATCGGCTGAATCGGTAAAAAATCGGACTAATCGGTTAAAAATCGGACTAATCGGCCAAATCGGACTAATCGGTCAACTTTTTTAAAAAAATAATAATTTAGGCATTCTACTTAATTTGGGGATCGTTTATATCACTTATAACGCACAATGGGCCTCATAATCAGATTTGGAGCCTTTTATTGAGGTTTAAAAACATAGTTGGCTTGGAATTAGTTAAGATCTTTAGTTTGGTCTCCAGAAATACCCAAAACTTGCAGGAACTGCTAATCCGATTAATCACCGATTAATCCCACCTTGACCGATTCATCGCTGCTGGGTTGTCGACCGCCCGACTGCCGATTCACGCTTTTTCAACATTGCTTAGAAACATACATAAAAGTCTAATAGCATTTTAATAAGTCTAGAAACATGGAAATTAACAAGTGCCAAATCAATCAGTACTCATACTTCTTTTGGCTGATGTCTTTGTCATCTTAGTTGGTGAAGCATGAAGTAGAACATGAATTGGTGGGCTTTGTGTCACTTGAGTGGCTGGTAGAGCTTGTGAGGAAAGGTCAATCTCTGAAGCTTTTTGTGCATTCTGTGACCCATTTGGATCATGTGCAGCCTGTGTATCACTTGCATTTGGATCTTGTCCAGTTGGTGGAGTATGTGAAGCTTCTGCATTCGGATCCTGTGCATCACTTGCAGAAGGCACAGTTGGGAAACTCTTTTTGTTTTGACCAACTCCCTTACACTTGCTGCAAGTAATACTCTTTATGTTTTGTTGATAACAAATATAATGTTATTATAAGTAAAATTATAAGGATACATGTTAATTTTGTAAAGCATCTACACATAGTCATTTAATACAAATTGTTGTAATAATTCATTTGTTGTAATAGTTTATTAGGATGGGTAAAAACCACAACCCATGACCCATACACATGGATCATATCCATAACCCATGGAGTTAACCCATACCCATTGTCTAGATGCATTGCATCTATTAGATACGTTGTATCTATTTAGATACCCATGGTTTATAATCTAGGACCCATGACCCATGACCCATAACCCAAAAACCCATGGGCAAACAGGAGCGTCTCACGGATCCCTGGAGTTACACTAGACGGATCCCTCAAGCAAGGGATCCGTGGGATCCCTCAAGCAAGGGATCCGTGGGATCCGTGCAACAGTGGCAAGAATTTTCCTATAAATAGAGAGCCATTTGTTAATTTTTACTCACCCCTCTTCTTACAAACTATCTCATATATTCTTACACTCTTCTAACAAAAGATCACTTGATCTAGAGAGTAGTTCTTCTTTCTTTTATTGCGATTCTCAAATAGTTCATTCTCTAAGGCGAGATCACGAGCATTCTACAAGTCATCCAAGCAAGGGGTCCTTGATTGATTTGTTCCTCCACAAGATTTCTGTAGCGAAGATCTTGTATTTCATATTTCACATATTTGTTGTGTCATAGTAGTGTTAGTTTGGTCCTCCGTGTTACGGACTCGGTATTTAGCTTTGTACCGAAAAAAGTGTAAGCGACGTTGTGAAGGCTTCTCCGCCAAGTTGAAGGAGTTTGTTGACATAGTGCTTGAAATCTCGAGTAGGTGACTCGGGGAGTGGAGTAGGGCAATGAAGGTGTCCTTGTAGCCTAACCACTATAAATTGGTTGTGTCATTTCTATCCTTTACTTTACTTGCTTTCTTTATTTGCATTACTCTTAGATCTATACTTTCTTTTCATCCATACGATTTCACATAACATCAAATCTAAAGTTTTTGAAACTAACTTAAAATCGGCAAAACTATTCAACCCCCCCTCTTCTAGTTTTCCACAAAGTCCTTCAGACAATTCAATTGCATTCTTCCTTCTTTTTTTTGGTGGCCAATCAATTTGTGGTTTATGATCTGGTGGGATGATTGTGTTTAGGATATTTGATTTTTCCCAAAAATCAGGACCATTTGGGGGATTAGTTTTAAACCTGTACATATCTTTCCAAGTTGATAGCCAATAGGTTTCATGACAGTAAGACTCTGATATTCCTGTTTCTTCCCCATTACTTGCCATGTTCCAAATGGCAGCCACTACATGCTTGCAGGGTATACTTGTTAACTCCCACTTTCTACAACTACATTCCCTAGTCCTCATATTTACTACACACTGAAACCTATCAGGACCATTGGCTTGGTATAAGTCAGCACCATTCCATTCAATCTATATATCATACATTACCTAGTTACAAACTTGAAACAACTATACTGAATGTTAAAAAAAGAATGAAAGAGTTTGGCAATGTACCTTTATATGTGCTGCATCTTTCACAATTGTTTGGAAAATTTTAGTAGCATTGGGTGTAAGAGGACCATCATATTTGGTAATAACCTTCCACACATTATCAATTCTTTTCATTAGGTAGTGTCTAATGAATTCCAAACATGTGATGATAGGTTTGTCCCTTCAATCTACAAGCTTTCTGTTAAGTACTTCACACATGTTATTCAACAAGACATCACAGTGTGCCCTTCCTGCAAGTTTATTAAAAGTACTAGTTAAACTCAGTCAAAAGAAGTTAAATTTTTGTGAATACTGTTGAAAGGTAAAAGTAAGTATACCAGAAAAGTGAGACCTAGTCCAGTGTTGGGGTGGGATCTTTTTCAATCATTCATAAGCTTCTTTATTAAAGCCTTTCACTGTTTCCATTTGCTTATCAAATTGATGCACAGTAGTGGTACTTGTACATCTCCATAACATTTGTTGGTACATTTGACCTCTCCAAATCAGCTTCATATTGTCATATATGTGTTTAAGGCAAAACCTATGCTCAACACTAGGAAATGTCTTTGCATTTGCTGGTATGACACCCTAAGACAGTTGAAATATAAAACAAAATTCATTATAAGACTACGGAAATATAAAGATATTTTGATTCAATCAGTATACTTGAAATACACAGCAAGATTAATAGAAACCATACCTTTTGCCTATCTGATATAAAGGTAAAATTTGAGTTTTTGAAGAGATCCAAGTCATCACCAAGACAGTCAAGAAACCACTTCCATGAACCCTTGTTTTCAGACTCCACTATAGCATATGCAAGGGGGTATATTCCATTGTTCGGATCTATCCATATGTCCCTTTTGACCCACTAATCTCACCTTCATTCTCACAACTGAACTGAGGAACCTTCCCTGTGCAAATAGCCCTCAATCTCCCTTTGTCATTCTTTTCCAAATGCAATTCTCTTCTTTGTTCAACTGAAACTCTAGTCATCATTTCTTTTATCAGTTTATTACTTTCAAATTTCTGGCCAATAAAAAAATTCTCCTTTCATACATTACCACCCAACTGTGATCCGCATTATTCTTTTTAATATGCATCTTTAAAGCTTTATTCCTTTCACCTTCATTCTCAGATTCACTCCCAGTTTCCATATCCTCATAATCAACTTCTTCACCCTCAAAAACTTTTTCAACTTCTTCCACATTCTCTTTAGACCCAACCCATTCAACATTTGGGGCATGTTTGGTAGAGAGAAATTTTGGGAAATGAAATGGAGTAGAGATTAGAAATTCAGAGAATAGAAATCAGTAGAGAATTTTGATGGATTCCACTGTTTGGTAACAACAGAGACTTGACCCGAGAAATAAGCAATAATTTTTTAACCATTTTTTATTACTATACTGAACACATAATAATTTTGTATGGACCAATTAAGACACAAAATGCCCAAACCAAAACATCATCAAACTTCATATTTACACTTCCTGCAAATTCCATACACGATTACGATTGTTTAATAAAGTTCAATAAGAAATCTAATTTACTTTCCCAGTTAACTATAGTCGAAGAAAAGCAACCGTAGGTAAGCAAATTAGATATCATACCACATGTAATCTTGAAAGCATAAAATTGGGTGAAGATAATTCAACTAAAATTAGATTATAATTTGGTAATATGATACAAACAACAATATTCTCTATTTCAATAGCTAATACTTACTAAATTGAAATATTTTGTTAAAGAACATAAAGATACACACACACACAAAAAGACAATAGATCGATTTTACACTAATCGAGTTATTAAATGATCGGAAACAACCTAGGATGATGGGAAACTGATCATAGGGTGGTTGGGACAAGAGGGAAAAAACAAAATCGGAAAAATAAAGGGACTGAAAAAGAATCAAGAAACCATATTATGGTTTGGGTTTGAGATTAGGATGTGTTGATAAGATTTGTGAAAAATGTGAGTGCCACGTGATGTTGTTGATATATACCATTTTATTATACTTTAACTTTTTAATTAAAATATATGAGACACGGAGAATTCTAATTTCCACACCAAAATGGGTGGAAATCAAATATCAAAGGAAGCAATTCTTGAGAAATGGAATTTCTCCTCCTTTTGATTTCTCAAGCTTACCAAACAAGAGAAATTTTACCATTCCCATTTCTTTTCCTTGAATTCCCCCTACCAAACATGCCCTTGTGGACTTTGAGAGAGTTTTAGAGAGAATTTTAGGAATGAAATGGTTATGAATCGTTTTATTTAGTCAAACGTGATATAAACACTGGTCAAGACCAGCCAAATATGAAAAGACATAATTACCCCTCACGTGTTGGTCCATGCCAACTAAACGGTCAAACAAACAAAAAATTGGTTCAAGGGACCAAAACCGTTATGGGTCGCAACCACATGGACAAGCTCCGTTAAAAAAAAAGTAAAGGACTAAACCCGTCAAACCCGATAGACCACAGGGACCATTTTTGAAATTAACTCTAAAATAAACAAACCTATAGCAACTACTTGTCGTCGCTAAAGGTCGATGCAATGGGTTTACAGACTCTTGAAACTAAATACATAATATACACTAAACTATTCTAATTACAATTTATAGCACTAATCTTCTATTGTTTTGTCATTATTATTCCAACATATTCCCCCTAAGGACAAAACAGAGAGTTTCTTGCTCCTCCAAAACTTGGTGTTGATTTCCTCATGACTTTTCGGTTTCTAGTTGAACCAAATTCCAGCAGGGTTAGTGCCACCATCTTGATTTCAAATTTTCGGCCTGACTTCTCACGATTCTCATATGATCATGATTTTTAGCGCATTAATGCCGTCATGGTGCGGTTAGCACATTCAAACTAAAACTGCAAAAAAATCTCCAACCAATAATCACTTTGCGTTTTATAGTTTATCGCAAACAAACAGCCCTCTCGCTCGTTGGTTCTTTTGATGTCGTCATATCTTCCCTAAGATAAGCCATGTCTCTTTCTTTCTTCTATGACTGGTTGATTTCTTCTCTGGTTAACCGCCGGTCTGGATGATTAATCGCCTCTTTATTCTTCCTTTTTCTTTAAATTGACATCTTTCTTCCTTGGCTGCCCTTTGTGACATTAAAAAACGCAGGTTTTTATCTTGAATGATGATTGACATGTTGTTTGATTCCTTGGCTCTGATGCCACTGTTCGTAGGTTTGATTCTCCATATCTCCAGGATCGTTTGTAACCAAACAAACATTCAAGAAACATCGATCAAGAATATAAATAAGAAACAAGAAAAGATTGGTTGAACCCTTAATAATAATCTGATATAAAAGGTGAAAAAGGGTTAACTTTGATGTTATAGATCCTAACTAATTTATACTTATTGAAACGGTATCTTCATGCGTGTTGGAAGAGGCATGTCGATTCCCTAAAACTAAACGTTATAACCTAAACTAATAACCGTTTATACCGATTATGTTTTGGACCCAGCCCATATACAAGGTTGGGTTTACAGACTCTTGAAACTAAATACATAATACACACTAAACTATTCTAATTACAATTTATAGAGCTAATCTTCTATTGTTTTGTCATTATTATTCCAACACCATCCAGATCATTGTTGATGCCGTCATCAACAGGTATAAAACTAGCGGCTGTTTGTCCGTTATATATATATAGTTTTTTGAGTAGTAAATATATTCTTATATGATGGAGGCTAAGTGATTATGTTGTATACATATGGCAGTGGACCAAGAGAAGATGCAACCAGGATCGGATCTGCCGGTGCTGTCTGACGTCAGGTTGTTGATATCTCACCTCTAAGACATGTCAACCAAGCCATCTATCTTCTTACCACATGTGCACGTGAAAGTGCATTCAGAAATGTTAAGACTATTGCCTAGTGCCTAGCTGATGAGCTAATCAATGCTGCAAAGGGCTCTTCAAACAGGTACAAAAAACTAATGGCTTTAAATTGTTTATGGAGATTTATATTCACACATCTCTTTACTTATAAATTGGGTAAACTGGTTGTGATATATCTTAAATGGGTCAACTCAGTAAATTTGGTTAGTACAGAAACACATAACACGTTGAAAATTGCCATTGTCTGTTTGTACTGCACACAACTAAATTTAGTTTTTCCAAAAATTGCCATTGTCTGTTTGTACTTACACAGATAATTAGTTTTATGGATTTAAAAAAAATCGGCAAAGAAAGTGTTGGTATCACAACATAATTTGTTCTGGTTTGTTTTGACCTATACTAATGACGATTGGTTTCAACTCGATGTTGATTGTTAACCTAAACTTTGGGTTAAAATGTAAGGTATATTTAGTATGTAGGACCAAAAGTGTCAAGTTAGAAAGTTTATAACCGAATAGCGGTTATTGTCAGTTGGAGTCGGTTATTAGGGGATAGGCACCATTTAGTGAAACGACACATTGTTTCATGGTGACCTTTCGATGTATATAAATAGGGGTCGAATATTTGTAAGTTGCAAAAAAAAGGAAATTTGCAAGTATCAATAAATAGAAAGTATATTCATATATTATCTGTGATTCGTTTCATCATAGTAAGATTAATTCCAACAATTGGCATTAGAGCCCAAGGCTAATCGATCAAAGGAGAACGATTCCGAGAATCAACCGCAAGAAAGAAAGAAGATTTGATTCAACCTTAATCAATCAAGTAAGAAAGTAAGGAAGAAGGATTACCCGTTTCATTCATCGATTGAAAAGTAAGAAGGAAAGAAGAAAGAAGGATACATGTTCATTCGATTGAAGAATAATCAAAGTCTGATCAGGAGAAGATAAACCACCGATAGTGGTTACCCAAATCAAGAAGGCATCAATCGAAACCACAACAACAATTGTTGTTTCTTTGTGTCGACAACCACCAAAGACCAAAAGGGGATTCTTGCCCTAATTTTTTTTCTGAGAACTGGAAGATAAAGAAAGAGGTCGTGTGATATTCCTTTTTTGACTGCCATCAGGGGACACCAACACAATATTGACTAAGTCTTCCTATTTTAATTTTTATATTTCATTTTGTGGTTATATAAATTTTTGAAGGAATTTAGTGATAAAGATAGTAAGAAAGTAAGATTAAGTTTTGTATATTTTTTTTATATTAAGGAATCACAAACCATTTCTTTTAGATTAGGAAAATACAAAACTAGAAGTAAGAAACCGAACCATTGTGGTTCACATAGTAAGAAGTAAGAAGAAACCTATCGTTTTTTAAGAAAACTCTAGTGTTTCCAAAGTAAGTAAGTAAAGAAAACGTTTAGCGTTTCAAAGTAAGTAAGTAGTAAGAGAAAATCTATTGTTTCAAAGTAAGTAAGAGAAAACCTATTGTTTTCAGAAACCTTGGATTTTCACAAGTAAGAGAAACCTTAGTGTTTCACCGGTAAGAGAAACCTTAGCGTTTCACCAGTAAGAGAAACCGTTGTGTTTCGACCAGTAAGAGAAACCTCGGTGTTTCAAAGCAAGTAAGAAAGCATGGTAGAAGGTGACAAGCATGATAACGCATCAAGTAGAGCATCAGTTCGAGAACAAGGAAATATAGCACTTCAATGTCCAAAACTGAATGAATCAAACTACACCACATGGGCAATTATGATGGAAACAATCTTAAAGGCCTATGGACTTTGGGAAACGCTTGAAGATGCAGAAAAAGTAGATGAAAGAAAGATGCATACAACAAAAGCAATGATCCTCACAACATTGCCGGAAGATATTCTAATGCAAGTTGCACAGTACGAGACTGCGAAGGAAGTATGGGAATCAATTAAAGTACGTTATATTGGAGCAGTCAGAGTTCAGAAAGCACGCCTACAAACTTTAAGAAGCGAATTGTAGACCTTAAAAATGAAGACCGATGAAACCGTGAATGACTTTGCGGGAAAATTGGGAAGCATAAGAGGCAAGTGTAAAAGTCTTGGTTCTAATCATAAAGACAAAGTACTAGTAAGAAAGTTGTTGAACTCAGTACCAAAGAAGTTTCTACCAATTGTGGCATCCATCGAGCAATATTCGAAAGTTGATGAAATGTCATTTGAAGAAGCAATGGGAAGAATAATAACTTATGAAGAACGCCTCAAGAGTCAAGATGAACCGCAAAAAGATTACCAAAGCAAACTTCTAATGGTAAGTTCAAGTAATCAAGGCCGTGGTAGAGGTCGAGGAAGAAACTTTAGTAAAGAAGAAAAAGGACATGGAAGAGGTACAAGTCGAGAACAAAGCAAGAAAGAAATGAGATGCTATGAATGTGGTGAATTTGGTCACTTTGCATACGAATGCACTAAATGGAAGGATAGAGACAAAAATCAAGAAGCACATCTCATTTACGAAAGCAACGAAGAACCAGCATTGTTGTAAAGCAAGTCAAAGCAAGTTGAAGACCCACCTTAAACCAAAGTTTAGTTTAAGGGGGAGTGTTTATTGTTAACCTAAACTTTGGGTTAAAATGTAAAGTATATTTAGTATGTAGGACCAAAAGTGTCAAGTTAGAAAGTTTATAACCGAATAGCGGTTATTGTCAGTTGGAGTCGGTTATTAGGGGATATGCACCATTTAGTAAAACGACACATTGTTTCATGGTGACCTTTCGATGTATATAAATAGGGGTCGAATATCTGTAAGTTGCAAAAAAAACGAAATTTGCAAGTATCAATAAATAGAAAGTATATTCATATATTACCTGTGATTCGTATTAATTCCAACACTCGATACATTTTTTTATATGTTAAATAAAACGCACTTAGCATCGCCTAACTTTCCATTATAAGTAATGGTTGCTTTTGTTGTCTGTGCAGCTATGCAATTAAGAAGAAGGATGAGATTGAGAGAGTCGCCAAGGCCAATCGTTGAGGAAGTATTTTCAAACATTTAATGGTGCTAAATGCTAGATTTTGTTCCTACTCGTGTTTCTTTTCTTCTTTGCATGCTCTAATTATTTTGCAAACAAGTAACGTGCCATCCGAATAGTTGTTGGATATTTGTATTTTGGTTGACATTTAGGTGTTGTGGTCCTTAAACTTTACCAGGGCTAGTCACACAAACATTCCTAGCTAGTTTATTTGTTGTAGACAAGGGTATAAGCTATCTTTTTTAGTTATTGACATGTCTTCAGATTTGTGTCTGGTTTTAAAAGTAATAAGGAGCTCTACTCCTTTGAAACTGTCTCATGTTTGTAGTAATCAAAGGTCTTTAGTGTTTGATGTCTCATCTAGTTTGTGCTTTGTAGTAGATAAGGTCTTTTGTGTTACCTGAGTATGAGTTTATAAGATGAAATGATATGTATTTCACAATGAAAAGACCAAAAAAAAATATAGTCTGTTCAGTGGCTAATAAGCGCCAAAATATAAGATTCAAAATTTTAAATAAAGTAAAATTTTCAAATATCAAGTGTTACATTTGGATTATGTGCTCATTTTAACTCTAAAACTTCATAAAAATAAATAAGGAATCATTCATGTTCAGATCAGAAACCACGAGATATTCTTTAGTCCTCTTCTTCTTGCTCCTCTTCTTCCGCATCTTGCCCAACCTCCTCGTAGTCTTTCTCCAGAGCAGCCAGATCTTCACGAGCTTCCGAGAACTCCCCTTCTTCCATTCCTTCACCCACATACCAATGTACAAATGCTCGTTTTGCATACATAAGATCAAACTTATGGTCAATCCTGTTGAAAACCTCGGCCACAGCAGTGTTGTTGCTTATCATGGCAACTGCACGCTTTGTCTTTGCAAGATCACCACCAGGAACCACTGTTGGAGCCTGGTAGTTGATTCCACACTTGAAACCCGTAGGACACCTGAAAACGCACAATCATATAAAATCACAGCTTTTGATATTACATGAATCCAAACCATATTGAAAGAAGAAAGAAAAAGGAGTGAATTACTTAGACTGTTATGTCGTTTGTAAAAATAAAGAAAATTGTCACTCCTTGATACTATTTGCTTACCTGGTCCCTAACTGTTATCTTTCTGTTTTGGTTCTTTCATTAGGCAAATAGTATCGAGGATGACAATTTTCACCAAACCATATGGACGATTTATGTAATTTACTCTAAACAATAATGTTAATGATATTCTTACCAGTCAACAAACTGAACAGTACGCTTAGTCTTGATGGAGCCAACAGCAGTATTAACATCCTTAGGAACCACATCACCACGATACATTAAACAACAAGCCATATACTTCCCATGTCTCGGGTCACATTTAGCCATCATGTTAGACGGCTCAAAAACCGCAGTTGTAATCTCACCCACCGAGTTCTGCTCATGATAAGCTCTAGCAGCAGATATCACAGGTGCATATGATGAAAGCATAAAATGGATCCTAGGGTATGGAACTAAGTTTGTTTGAAATTCAGTAATATCAACATTAATTGCTCCATCAAACCTCAATGAAGTTGTTAATGAGGAGATTATTTGAGAGATTAAACGGTTTAAGTTTGTGTAATTTGGCCTATCAATGTCCAATGCACGCCTACATATATCATATATTGCTTCATTGTCAAGTAACGCCACGACATCCGTGTGTTCAAGAAGGGAGTGAGTTGATAAGACACTATTATAAGGCTCAACTACCGCGGTTGAAACTTGTGGTGATGGGAAGATAGAAAAACCAAGTTTTGGTTTTTTGCCATATTCGACAGAAAGACGTTCTAAAAGAAGGGATCCTAAGCCCGAACCTGTCCCACCACCGACCGCATTGAAGACCATGAAGCCTTGCAAGCCAGTGCAATTGTCAGCTAACTTTCGGACTCGATCAAGACATGTATCAACAATTTCTTTGCCCACTGCACATAAAGTTTGTTATAAAATATTGTTATGTTTAACTTGGAGGGTGTTTCATTAAGCAGATTATAGTTGTAGGTGCAGTGTTTAGATAAAAGTGCTTAATTATATGCTTATTTTTCTATAGAATAAGTACTTAAAAGCAACCAACGTAATTATATGTTGATTTTCAAACATGCAAACACTTTAAATAAGCATTCTCAACTCTGAAACACCCCCCTTGAAATAGATTGGGATATTAATTAGTTACCCGTGTAATGTCCTCTAGCGAAGTTATTGGCAGCATCTTCTTTGCCAGAAATGAGTTGTTCGGGGTGGAAGAGTTGTCGGTAGGTCCCAGTTCTGACCTCATCGATGACGGTTGGTTCGAGATCTACAAATACAGCCCTTGGCACGTTCTTGCCCGAACTGGTTTCACTAAAGAATGTATTAAATGAGTCGTCACCCGTAGCCAGTGAGCTATCACTGCAAAAAATAAAATAGTAAAAAATAAAAATACAGACGTTAAAACATATGCCTAAAGACATGCCTAATCAACTTAACACAAATTTCCTATCCAGTATATACTCTGATACGAGAAACACACACACTTGGAGTTTCTTTTTTAGAAACTGAAAGACTCGCACACTCATTATACACACCTCATCCTTCCTACAACGGGACTTGAACCCTCAACCTACCCGTTGAGACAAACCTTAATTACTCACAGGTACCGCTAGGCTAAAAGTCCATTGGTACATTTAAATATTTTATTGATATCTGTTGACAAATTCCTGATAATTTACTAGACAAATTGTGCATCTCATATGACAGACAATAGAGAAAAGGAAATTATATGACTTGGTGTGGTTGTAGTTCCAAATATAGGCAAATTAAAAGCATCACATTATTGAAACCCCATGTGACTTCAGAATATGTATGATGCTTTATGTTCTAATAATCATATGATATGATATATATTATGATGTTCTTGAGTTTGAGGATACATCTATTGATGCAAAACAAAACCAATGAAAGTTATCTCATACAACAAAACCAATGAGAAAATTTAAGGAATATGCAAACCTAGACATGAAGCCATCAGGTTGAATTCCATGTTCCAGGCAATAAAGCTCCCAACATGAATTGCCGACTTGGATTCCGGCTTGGCCGATGTGGATACTTACGATCTCTCTCATCTTATTTCTCAGATCTTATAACTCGTTATAGCGTGTTTGGAAAAAGGCGGATGAACAAACAAATAACATATATATGATTTAAAATGTCTGTGTTAGAAAAATGTGAAGTGTAAAAATGACTCAAAAATCAAATTTTGTTTGGGCAAGAGGTTGTTACGGGCTACCTCTAGTTACTTATTGTGCAGAGGTTTCTAATTTTAGACATGAATCTACTTGTCTATTCATTGATATACCATTTGTTGTTCTGTGCATTTTTTTTTTTTTTTTTTTTGCAAAGGGTGAAATATTTATATTAATATCAACACAACTTACATGATTTTGACATACACTAGACTGGACACATAACAATACATGAAAAACTATACTATCCGATATCAGACACAAGAATGCTAAGAACTCTGACAACCAATGTCCAATAACATATACAACTCATTCGGAGGGAAGATTGACTATTATTCAGCTACACATTTCCACCTTTTGGAGCAACAAATCTTCACTTTTTAATTCACTCATGAAATGTACAAGACCATTACCTCATAACTACATTTCAAAACAACCCCCCATCCTTGACCATTCAACCATCATCCACAATGATCAAGTGGAAAGGCATAATTATGTGGGTTATAGCCACCCATACCATTCCAGTCAAGGGCTATACAATGTTTTCTACATTCCCCTCTTTACAAAAGGCTTCAGAAACTTGGGAACACACACCTTGAGGGAGACCTATCCTAACCCCCTTTAGCAATGTATAGCTTGGACCAAGTAGGTTCATCTTTCACTCCTCACTATTCCAAGCTTCATACACTGCCCTACAAGTTCATCCTACCCTTCACATACATGTAACATACTTTATGAATACCTATCCATCTTAAATCAAATTTCATGACTGTAACAAGCTCAATTACCTAACAAAGGCCTATTAAGAGTCACATAATTGGAAACTGATTCAAGACATCAAGAGAATCCAAGGTACAAGGCCTTTTGATGTGAATGAACTTAAGAAATCTTTCTATCAAGATAGAAAGAAAAGAGCATCCATGATAAAACCTTTTACATTTTTGTAGATTTCTTGAACCTCATCATCTGCTATAGCACTTTAATAGAAAAAAAAGTGCCAATTTGCACAGTTGTAATGCCAGCAAACATCCAATTCAGGCTAAACATTCCATGAATAGATTGCTTCAGACCTTCTTCATAGTAATTTGTTTCACAAAGACAGGCTGCACATCCCATCTGTTAAGTCTGATTACTTTGTTAGTGCAAATATTACGATATTTAATCTATACAGTCTCGTTTATTTTGATTGATGACAAACATGTAACTTGTAATATATAACGTAAAATGTACAAGTTACTCGTAATCACATTTTGTCTTAACATACATTCAACACCTCTCTACGTCTTGAGTCCTCATATGCTACAACACAGGTTCGTACATGTTTGTTAAGTGGCATTATAATCAAACCCCTTTCCAAATCATTTAGACTGTTTAAAATATGTTAAGAGTCATTAAGTATTTTAAAGGTTAACCATTCTATTTCGAACCTCATTTTAAACTTTGCATATACAAGTATTTTTATACAAATGTATCACTTTTATTTTTACACTAAAGTTTACGTACAAATATACACTTTTATTTGTACAAGTAAACTAATCTTATTTCTCACACAAATGATAAAGTTTACTTATACTTGACAAAATATATTTTATTTTGACAATTACTTAAATAGACATTTTCTTAAACTAGTTACATTTATACATTAACTAGCTAAGTTACATTATACATTCTACTAGTTAACTTTCTTAATATATTTAAATAAAAAATGAAAATGTATTATTACATCACTACATGGATCATGCTAGTCTAGGATATTCTGAGAAAAGATCATTGTAGGATATTGGAAAGATCTTGGAAAGATTTTGGAAAGATTTGAACAAGATTTTGTAGATTCTGTGTCAGAGGTCCACGCACCCCTTTTTTTTAAAGGGCGAAACCCTTTTTTTGGTACCTTGGGGTCCGCGGGCTGCTGAGCTTGTTGGCTATAAATAGCACCCCATTGTTCACTCATTTCTTCTCCATTTGAAATCACATTTTCTCCACCCTCTTGCATACATTTAGATCAATCATTAACAATGTAGTAACATTCATTAAACACCCTTATCATCATGATCATAATGCTTTTAACTTTCATTATGTTGTAAGCATACTCCCAATATGATCATGTGAAGAAAGCTCAAAGATCTTGAGTCTTCATCCACCACAAGCATACATATACGAAGATCTAATCACAACAAGCTTAGGGAACTTGTAATCTTCATTAGTTGAAGGCTTCCTTTCATTAGAAGTTCATTTAAAATTAGTCATTCATATCCATCAGACATTTGTGTCATGGATCATCACTGTAAACATTACTGTATCATCACAAAATTTTCACCAAACTAGATTAGACGGTTTATATGTTTGGGCCTAAAAACACAATGGTTATTGGTTTAGTGTGTTTTAGTTGTAAAACACCAAGTTAGTCTGTTTGTTATGTTGGGCCTTAAAACATAACGGGTTTGGTTGTACCCGAAGAAAGACTCGGTATTTAGATTAGCACCATAAATAATGTAAGCGACGTTTGTAAGGTTTTCTCCGCCGAGAAGAGAGCTTGTTGACTTAGTGAAGTAACTCTCGAGTTGGGTACTCGGGGAGTGGAGTAGGGCGGAAAGGAGCTCCGTGACCGAACCACTATAAATCATCGTGTCTGGTTTGCATTTTCTTTTATTTATCTCTCTCTCTTTATATTGTGTTTATGTTTGTGATGTGACTTGATGTTTATGCTTGTGTTGTGACAACTTACTTTATGCTTTATATTCGTTATAGACTACATTGTCACTTTTATATTAAGACAAGCTTGATCGGCTATTTGATATAAAAGATTTTAAGTTTTTAAACGGTAACGTATTCACCCCCTCTATGGTTTCACAATTGGTATCAGAGCCTCATGGCTCTTATTTTCAAAACACATGGTTTTTAAAATAGTGTACGTTCCATGTATCAAATTACCATAGAAGCGGAATATAATATGAAAAGTGTTTCGCTAATTATACTTAGAAGTTTTTTTGTTAAATGTATATTCGTATACAAGATTGAAGGTTTCCTTGACAATAGATAAGGTTTCTTAAAAGAATTTATAAGTGTTGTATTATGTACTTAGAGCAAAAATACAAAGAAATATGGATTTAAAAGGAGCGTTTGGGATAACTACAAATTTGTTTGGAAAATCATCTCCGTAATTTTTTGATAAGTCACATAAGTAGAAATGATGTTAAAATATGTGTATTATATGTTCACTCTCAAATCTAGTAAGTCCTACACATTTTTGTTATGCGAAAATACATTTGTTTAGCATTCTGTGACATTTTGTCATAGAGGACCACGGATCACACGGACCCCTTTGAATGGGTCCTTGCCTTTTGGAAAAGGGGTCCTTGGTCTGCACAGTCCAAATTTTTGCCAACTTCAAGAATTCATAACTAATTAACCGTAAATCTGTAGGAGTAGCACCACCTATTATTTTAAAGGGAATTGAGTCTACTTTTATTTAAAAATACTTTTATGGCCTTAGTTCATTTTAAATTAGTAAAATAAACCAAATGCTAGAGTGCATTAGAAATATTAAGTTTCTTTTTGACATATAAACTCAAATTTTTAGTCGGGCAATTTAAGTTGGTATCCTTTGAAAATTAATATACTTTCTTTTAAAACTAAAGTATTTGGTAATATTTATAAACATAAAAGAAACTAATTAAGCTTTTTATACATCGTCATATTTAACGCAAAATGACGAAAAGTGTTTTTCTTTTTGCTATGCCAAATGACTACTTGTTTTGGTTTATGTTGTTTGCTTATTGCAAATTGTTGTTTGCACTTGTTTATTCGTGTAACATAAGTTTCAATCTTGCCATGTTATTTATTCACTTGTTATTCATTTTCAAGTTTATGCACAATAGGACTTTTTCTAGATTTTGTGAACTAAGTTGGGAAATTGTTCTTACATTGCTTATAGACTTAGATAACTTTATTTGCATATGTTGTATTAAAATCTTGCATAGTTCACTTAGGAATGAGAACTAAGTAGGCTAGTCATGTACTTTGAAAAATGTTGTTTTGCACAATCTCTCGTCTAAGAATTCACTTTCGATGACAGTCTAAACATATAGTATTTTTGAAAAAAGGTGTTTGGCATAATAACTAACAAATGATGTTTGAACTATTATGTGCTTTTTGGGATGATAACTTTGCTACTAATCTATTATGGGAACTAACCGCCCATCTTGCAGGTAGTTAACATCGTTATGTTATCAATTTTTATTTTTCACATTTTGTTGAAATTTCTATAATTTGCCTTTAGATTATCTATGAATATGTGAATATGTGTAATAAAGCCTGATTCTCACTCACAAACAATTATCACACACCTTCTAGGTAAAATTACGGGTTTAGAACGGGTTAAAATTGGTTAAACTTGTCCTCTATGTTAAAAACCACACTCAGACGACCACAGATAGGACGCCACAAAAATTTTGGGTCCGTCCTCTAGAATTTTTGGGTCCGGCTAATAATACATACACGGACTGGATGAAACCAAAAATTTGGGTCCGCCCCTTATAAATTTTGGGTCCGCCGGTTACTTCAACAAATCACCCTTTTTCGTCTACAAACCCGCACTTTAGATCATCCATGTTTTGACCCCTAGTATCCTTTTCACTTACATTTGAACACATTATGATCATATAACTCTATTTGCAACAATAGGATAAGAATCTCTAATAATAATTTGAAATTTCATAAAAATGACCCAAAATGTTCAAGTAAATTTGACTTATGATTGTAGTCATTAAAAGTCATATCCGAAAAATCAACAACCAAGTATTTTAACAACATATGTTAACACACTTATCCCACTTTGACATCCTCTGTGGCACTTATCCTAACACTCTCCAAATCAATAGGAATAAGCAAATGTCAATAGATCTTCATCCTTGAACACTTATTCACCCGCATTATAAATTAAGTTCACTTGTTCTTCACTTTTACCATCATCCCATCACGTTCACCCCTGTGATATATCTCAGCCCATAAGCTTCACAAACATGACCAAAACATCAAGCACTTCACCCACTAGTCGTACCAACCAATGGACCACAAGAATTAGTATCCGTCTTTGTTGCTTTTTCAATAAGGATTTCAATATCTATACGTAATGAACAAATAATCAACCTAAGTACTCCCATAGCACAATAAACCTCTGCATCACCACATCCCTATTTAGACACACTAGAATACCTACCACCTAGATCAACCAATCCACCATCCTTACCATCATTTGGGTCCATTGAGTGTATTGCTCAATAATCTCCTAGTCCAACACTCATGGTGGATCAAATGCACGTTGAAGAAACTCAACCATACTTTCCCACCTATGAGGACTTAGATGATTCATTATGGCTAGAACCTCCACAACCAAACGAGCATGATGCTCCTTCTCATTTTGAACTTCGGTCAACAAAATTTCATATCCGTTTAACCATAAATTAACATTTAACAACATATGTTGAAATGCAATCTGTTATACCCCTTTATCACGTATACCTTATCACTTTACCAAGCAAACCCAACACAAACACGTAACAGTTATGCGTAGATGAAGAAGAAAAGATTAAGAGGTTGGTGACAAGAGATGTGTATAAGACGTGTATGTATTTAGAGAGGTAGAGAGAAGAAAGATGAAACAATAAGTTGTATATTGCTTCAAAGGAAAACACACACACACTCAAGCACACCCCTCAAATGACATACTTGAGGGGTATTTATAGTACAAGACAAAGGATGCCCTAAGGCTTGGCCATGGGCCGTGAGATGGGCTTGGACATGGATTGGGTTACATGAACTTATACAAGGCTAACTTAACTAAACGTCTAACCATTTAGCTTAGCCCAATCCATGAGCCCTTTGACTTTTCTAGCACGATATCTAACACACGTTACAAAGTTCTGTTAGCCTTAATAGTTTTTATTAGAAGTGATGGTCATTCACGTTTAGGAACTTTGTAACGTGTGTTAGATATCGTGATAGAATAGTCAACGGGCTCGTGGATTGGACTAAGCTAAATGGGTATTAGTTTAGTTAAGCTAGCCTTGTCTAGTTCGTGAAACCCAAGCCCAATCCAAGTCCATCTCAAGGCCCATGACCAAGCCTTAGGGCATCATCTCTCTTACCTATATATACCCCTCAAGTATGTCATTTGAGGGGTGTGCTTGAGTGTGTGTGTGTGTGTTTTCCTTGAAGCAATATAACATCTTATTGTCTTCATCTTTCTTCTCTCTACCTCTCTAACATACACGAATTCTATCATTCAAGTCACCATCTCTTCATCTTTCCTTTCTTCATCTACGCATAACTGTTACGTGTTTGTGTTGGGTTTGCTTGGTAAAGTGATAAGGTTGATAAAGGGGTATAACAATTGGTATCAATCGCCTAACAATGGTTTAGGAGTGTTTGTGTTTGTTTTGAAGGGTTACGCGTATAAGCTCACGTTAGTCAATATTGTGACGCTTAAAGCTTTAATTTTTGCACTCAAAAATTCAAGATTCTTGTGGTTTAAGGTTTATTTGGTGCTAAAGTTTCAGTTTTTTGCAAAAAGTTCCAAGCTTTACGTGTTTTTCTTAATTTTTAAGCTTGTTTTTGGTTCATTGGTCATTTCTACTCGTAACTTTTCTATGCACTTTGGGTGAAAAAGGTCAACATTTTTGGGTTATTCGAGTGTTTTTAAGGCTATCTGGGTAAAAGAAATCATTTGAATCGTTGGAAATTTCTTACGAGTAGAAGTCAAAAAGTCAAAACCCTAGTTTTCTACTCGTAACTTTTTGGTGAAGAATCTTCGGGCTATAACTGTTACTCAGTGCTTCCCTCACTTGGATAAGTGTGTGGAACACTTCGACTTGTGGATATCTCTTACGCTGTGACAGTGTAAAGGATTTTTGGTTCTTAACCATAGTTTACGCATAAGCTAAAAGCTTACGAGTAACTCTACGCATAACTTCAAAATTACGCGTAAGGTTTACGAGTAACTTTTTGTCTACGCATAAGCTTAAGGTTACGCGTAAGATACTTTCTACGCATAAGGTTTCTACGCATAAGGTTTCTACGCCTAAGGTTTCTACGCATAAGGATTCCTACGCCTAAGCATCCTACGCCTAAGATCCTACGCATAAAATCCTACGCCTAAGCTTCCTACGCATAAGATCCTACTCGTAACTACATCCTACTCGTAACCATTTCCTACTCGTAACTTCAGTTCTCTACGCCTAAGCTTTTTCAACTCATAAGGTTTAAAAAAAAAAAAAGAGTTTTTTGGCGGGAAAACTTGAGTAAAATTTAAATTTTTGAGGAGACGTTCAATTTTTACGAGATTCAAATTTTGGTTTAACTGTGAAAATTTTGGTCAAAAATTCAAATTTTTGGGCCTAAATTCAAATTTTTCGGGTCAAATTTTGGCGTCAAAATTGTCATAACTCAAATTTTTCATACGACCTTAGAATTGATTTTTAAAGTGAATTTCAAATTTTGGGCGAAAATTTTTTCGACTAAGAACCAAGGTTACGAGTACGACTTTCAGAAAACACCTCAACCGAGCTTAATCGTCATCAACCACAACTCCTTTATCGTTGAATCGATCCTACATCAAATTTATCATATCATACCTTCATCAATGGCAACTCAACAAGACATTCATGCAGCCGGTGCTGAAAACCGACCTCCTATGTTGGCAAAAGGTGGTTATCTTCAATGGACAAGTCGTATGCTCCGCTACATCAAGACCAAACCTAATGGAAAACTCATGATTAAATCCATTCAGGATGAACCCTTCAAGCCTCGACAAGTTCATGTACCTGGAAATGCTGATGCAACACCTCCCATCCCACCATCCTCTCATCTTCACACTGAATCAGAATACAACTGAAGAGGATCAAACAAGTCGATGCAGATGACATGGCAATTCGTATTGTCCAACTGGGTTTACCAATAGACATTTTGCTCTGTGAGACAGTTGTGAAACCGCTTTATATGTGGGAACGTGTTAGACGGCTATGTTATGGAACAGAAATTGGTTAACAAGACATGGAGAACAAGTCGGTAACTGAATGGGAGAAGTTTACATCTACACCAGGAGAATCCATTGAATCATACTATGGAAGGTTTTGCACTTTGATGAATGAGCTTATCAAAAACAAGTTGGCACCCAGAACAATCGTTCAAAACATCAAGTTCCTGAATAATCTTCCCGAAGAATGGGGACGATATGTCACTATTGTCAACCAAACAAAAGACTTACATCAGGTGAACTTTGATCAACTGAATGATTTTCTGCAACAAAACCAAGCTGGCGTTTAATGAAGTCAGCAAGAAAGATTAGAAAAGAATCATGATTCATTGGCACTCATTGCAAAGACTCAAACTACAGTGAATACACAACAACAAGCTTCATCATCTTCCAACAACAACAACTTGCAGCAATACATTCCACAACCACAAGCTGCTATTCCTCAACAACAATTCTATCCACAAGAACAACAAGTCATTCAACAACCGTATCCACAATACCAGGAACTAGGAATCATGATCCTAAATCTGACCAGGTTTACCTTGCAATGATATTTTCTTTATTGGATAAAGCATTTAACCTGTCGCATCGGTAATCAGGGCGGTTCCGTATCGTGGTAATCATCGGGTCAGCATGTTGGAAATCAGATGGGACATAATGTTGGGAATAAAGCAATGGGTAATAAGAATGGGTATGTTGCAGATCCAAATCGTTGGGAATCATGGAAATGTGAATCGGGTAATCGTGTTAAGTGTTATAACTGTCAAGGAGTGGGTCACATGGCAAGAAACTGTCCCACTAAGCCGCACAAAAAGAATGGTGATTTTCTTCGGAAAGCTGCTTTGTTAGCAGATAAGCAAGAAGCGGGGTTACAGTTGAGTGCTGAGGAACATGACTTTTTCGCTATTATGGATGATTTGGAAGACCGAGAGGACATCAATGCTAACTGCGTCTTAATGGCAAATCTTCAGGAGTCTAAGTACGACACTGACTCGACGCACCTCCCGCCTATGACGCAAATGCAGTATCTAAGGTACCAATCATTGATCCATGTTATAACAATGTCATATCTGATGTGTTTATTCATGACAAACAGAATTATGTGACGCCAACACCCACTTATGATACATACCTGGACAATCCGAGTTGTAGCAATACGAACTCCGAAACTCCATATGTGGATCCTAGTGGAGGCTGTGTGGCACAAAATACTGAGACTGATGAGGAAACACGCGCTTATGTTGAATCATTAATCAATCAATGTGGCATTGAAGTTGAGAAAGTTAGAACGGTCAATCGCGAAGTTAAGGCCGCGAATGCTAAATTGACCGCTGAGCTTGAGAGTTACAAGGAGCACGCCAGAGCCTATGAATTTCATACAAACAAAATTTCAGAGTTAGAAATTGGTTATCGAGATTTTGTTTTTAGAGAAAAAGATTTGCAACTCAAGTATGACACACTTGATGTGAATCTGAATTTGAAAACCAAATCTTTAAACAAGGAAATTTCTGATCTAAATGACCAACTTTCTAAACAAAAGCACTGTTTTCTGATCTTGAAAAAGAGAAAAAACAGTTGATTGCTGATTTTGCAAAACGAGAAGATTCTCTTCTTGATGAAATTCTCGATAAAACGGAAAAATCAAGAAATTGGATAATTTACTTCTTACAACGGGTCATTCCGCTAAGACAATCAAGATGCTTTCTAATCAAGTAAATCCGATTTTTCATACTACAAATAAAATGGCTCTTGGTAACTCACCTTCTGGTTTCCTCAAGAAAGCTCAGAAATCTCAGAATGTGTTGAACAATGGAAAACCTTTGCATGAACCCATAATTGTTCGTGATTCTCTTGAAACGTTGGAACTATCTGAGGAGAGTAGATCAAAAATGAAACAAAAGAATCCTGATCTCAAACCGATTGATTATAACAAATGGAACAAAATTAATGGAATTACTTTTGTTAATCAAAAAGAACAATCAACGTTTTCCACCACACCAAGTGTTTCAAACAAAGTGTCAACACCTGTTTCAAAATCAGTTTTAAAACCAGTTGTAGTTTCCAAGTCTCTTTCGAAAATCGAACAAATGTCTTCAAACAATCCTTTTAACACAAGTGATACTAGAAGCATTTTAGATGACGTTAAAACTAGAATTGGGTATCTTCAAGAGACTGTTAAAACTAAAACCAATATTACAACAAACATCTGGTTTAATAGTTTTGATAATGAACAGAAAAAGTTTTTTGAAACTCTAATTGCCCCTCAGCTGAATGCCATCAGTGCAAGGGTAATTCATGTTGAACAAGCACTTTTGAAAGAAACAGCTGACTTTGTCAAGGACCATAAATCCCTGGTAAAGCAAGCTAATGACAGTGTTGAACACATCAAATTTTTGGAAACTTTGAATGATTCTCTCTTTGAAGATGTGATGACTACCGATATCATGTCAATTATCTTACAAACATATTCTGTTGAAGATTATGAAAGACTCCAGTCTGAGACCTCCGCAATTGTTTCAAAATATGAAAATGCTCTTGCAAAACTTGAAAAAGAAAACGTGTCCTATATTAAACAACTTGATCGAAAATCTGAGGAATGCAAGTATGACAAACTGTCGTATGAGCGTGCTTACAAGGACATGAAAGAGCAAAATGATCTTTTGAGTGCTCAACTGGGAAGTCTAAAAGGAAAGGCTGTGGATACTAAGTTTGCAAAACCATTGACTGAGGAGAAAACAAATGTTCCCAAACCGGTTTTCAAACCAAAAATGTCTATTTCTCAGCCTCCTCCAATAGTCAATGAGAAAAATGATTTGTCAAAAACAGTCACTCCACAGTCCCTACCCTTTAAAAAGAGAATTTTAAAAGTTTTTGAAAAAGAAAATGCAGTTGCTGAAAAACCTAAAGTTATTTCACCTGGCATCTCTAGGAATATTACACGGAACGTGACCAAAAATCCAGTTAAAGAATCTGTCGGTTCTAACAACATGGTCAACAATCACTATCTAGAAGAAGCTAGGAAAAAGGCACAGACTCAAAAAGACGGAATTCTAGGTGCAACATCCAGGGTGATGAATTCTACAAGATTTCAAGGCACTGCTAGTAGTAGTAAACCATTACCTAGGAACACTCTACAAAAGACTAGGGATTGGCTTGCATCTAAGAGTAGTCGCGCAAAAGAAAATGCTATGCCCTTAGAAAACAACACGAGGAATTCTAAGTCTTTTTCGAACACGAATCAATTTCCAAAAGACTGTAGTGACAAAGTTAAAGCTGCTGTTTTAAACAAGAATATTGAATTTGTCTGTACTACATGTAAAAATGTATCTTTTCAGCTAATCATGATGCATGTGCCTTACAATATCTCAAGAAAGATAATTCTCGTGCCGAGGCACAATCCACTAAGACACCAAATAGAAACAAACCAGGTGACAAGATGAACATCAAAAGGAAACCTAATAGGTGGATCTCTTCAGGACGTAGTTTTTCTAAAAAGAGTCTTCCGCATGCATCTGATAAGAAAACAACTCCTAGATCTTACCTTAGGTGGATACCCAAGGGAAAAGTTTTCAAAGACAATAGGTCTTAGATGGATTCCCACAGGAAAGATTTTTGATACTTGCTCCAACACAGATAATAGTGAAACTCATCAAGATAAGGAAGTCAAAACCACTACAACCGTTGATAGTGATCACCCTCACCGTGAGGAATCTTGTACTTCTAACACTGTTATTTGTGAAAACTCTTCTTCTTTGGTTGCAGGTGAATCAAATATCTCGGAACCTAGCTCATCAGAGGGTTCCAATTCTGTAAAATCTTCTTCTTCATTCTCTCTATCTTCTATCTTTGATTTTCCATTTCTTTTATAAAACCAACAAAAGCAAAATACAAAAATAGAAAATTTTCAAAAAATACAAAAACAATATAAAATCAAAAAATAAAAAATATTCTTCTCACGGCATGTCTCTTGTATAATCGATATTCTGTACGTTTCTAGAAATGTCATTCAACAATGATACGGGCATGTACAGATGCTTGAGCGAGAGTTCTTTAATATGTTTTCTAAAACATGTCGTTTCTCAAAATTTCTTAATAAAATGGCTTTCGTATACTTCAGTACGAAACCCGGACTTCAAATTAATGGCTTCTGGACACATCAGTTCAGGACCCGCGCTTTAAAGAAAGGAAAGTGCTTATCAATATCAAAGGTTTTAAATATTTTTTCAAGCACTATTCCTTAAAAACAATGGCTTGTAAGTATTTCAGCTTGCAACCTGATCTTTAAAGAAAGGAAAGTGCTACGCAAAATCGATTTTCATAAATATCGAGCACTTATCCTAAAACAAATGAAGATAATTTTTTTCTCTAATATCTTCAAAAGATTTTCGAAATCTTCTCCACATCTTGCGTACCATTGATTCGAAATTTTTCAAAATCTCTCACATTTGGTACCAAGATAACTCCTTCTAAACCCTTAATTGATTCTAAAATTTTTTGTATGAAAAATATGCTTTCGTTAAGGGGGAGTATAAAATAAAAAATTGTTCCAAATTTCATGCTAAATCAGTTTCTCTCCAAATGCTTTTCGAAAAACATATCTTTTAATCATTTTGTTTCAAAAACATCATGGATATGCTATTTTTGAGGGGGAGAAACGTGATTAAAATGTGATCAAAAAGTTTAATGATCGTTGTTTGAATCTCAAAAGAGCTCGACTCAGACGGAACCAATGAATTGACGAGTAATCAAAGTCAGTAAATGAACCATTTCGAGAAACTTTCTATGGACTTGACCAGGACGGGTAATAATTTCAAGCTAGTTCTCTAGTGATGTAAACGCGTCTCGAATCGGTCTAGTTCATTTAAAGTCGATCAATTCAAAAAGTGCGAACTCTACCCTCTATGTGCAGATTTCTGTCAAAACTTATAAGCACATGTGAAGGGGGAGTGTTTCTGAAAATATAAAACTCTCGAAGTGTTCCAAACATGTTTTTCTATCAAAAACACTCTGAGAGATTTTCAAGAAAATGGTTTTATGGCAACAATAGGACAGTCATGGAGTTATAAGGAGACTAAGGATAGGAAAATCCGTCCTATGATCCGCCAGAGCCGGAGGGATCTACCCAAGGACAATACCCATAGTTAGTATTAGAAGTCCTTAGGTATGATTGAAAAAAGGAGTAATGTGAGAAAGGAGAAAGAAGGGGTTGAAGAATTAAAAAGAAAAGTAATGAAAAAGGGTGAAAAGAAATAGCCCTCCATATTCAACCTTAGGGCAGAAACCGGGTTCAATACATATGCTACTGGTTGTCACTAGATGACACTGGTATTGAAGACAAAGACGTCATGGACCCAGTGATGCACTGCACCTAACCTTCTAGCCACTCAATTCCTCTTAAAAGGATTTGTTTCATTCTCACTGGGAACCCTACATAATCTATCGACTTTCTCTTAGAGATCGTTGGTATTGAAGAAGGAGACCCTCTCCCTAGTCTCCGCTCAGAAAACCAAAATGCACTATTGAGTCTAGAGCCACGAGATTCATCAAAAGATCTCATAGGAACACATGACATGACATCGCTTGTTGGTCATCATTAAGGGCACAAGTGATATATTCTAGAGTCCTACGCAGGTCTTAGCAATCTGCCAGAACATTTATGAGAAGTTTCACATCTGTGATCTTCAGTGATTGAATGGAAACTCCTGCCAGGGTCAACATCAAGCAGCCCTGACAGCAGGTCACTTCGGTAATTCTCCGTGGATTACGCTTAGTGTGTCTCAAACGGTCTACAGTCGTGGGGTGATGCTTCGGTGTACCTCAGCGACTCATCTGAACTGTAGATGTACTTCGGTATATCGCGTTATCTCACTTGTGGGACTCCAGTTCAGGAACGGCCCTTGTGAGAATTAGAGACGTGTTTTCACACTATGCTGTTAACACCCTCGAAATTCAAACTTGTAAGTGCCGGAATCCGCTTATTACTAACTGTTTTTATGTTTTCTTCTTATGGAAGCTCCGGAGCGGATGGATCGTGCAGACTCGCCACATGCTCATACCAACAACACATGAAAGTTCTCAGCAAAATCAATGGAAACATAAAGTTAAAATTGATTCTTCGTCAATTTCAAAGAATCTACAAAGTTTAAAGACTCGAGAACTTCATCATTGGTAATTCAAAGTCAAATAGAAGTGTGAGCATGGTGGAGAAAGACGTGGAGACACCTAACCAACGAAGTTGACAACGGCAGACAACCACATTATCTGATCACAAAGCATGAAGGAACAAAGATTCAAGACTATTCTATATCTACACACAAAGTTTGAGCTCAAGAAAAGTAAAGATCTTATCAAGTGGAGCATCATTTGAATGACCACCCCTTAGGGGGAGATTGTTAGCCTTAATAGTTTTTATTAGAAGTGATGGTCATTCACGTTTAGGAACTTTGTAACGTGTGTTAGATATCGTGATAGAATAGTCAACGGGCTCGTGGATTGGACTAAGCTAAATGGGTATTAGTTTAGTTAAGCTAGCCTTGTCTAGTTCGTGAAACCCAAGCCCAATCCAAGTCCATCTCAAGGCCCATGACCAAGCCTTAGGGCATCATCTCTCTTACCTATATATACCCCTCAAGTATGTCATTTGAGGGGTGTGCTTGAGTGTGTGTGTGTGTGTGTTTTCCTTGAAGCAATATAACAACTTATTGTTTTCATCTTTCTTCTCTCTACCTCTCTAAACATATACACGAATATACATCAAGTCACCATATCTTATCTTAATCTTTCTCTTTATTTACGCATAACAGTTTGGGTTTAACGTGGTATTCTTGTGTTCGTTAAGTGGGTATTTGTGATAAGGTTGATATATATATGGTCATAACAAGTTTCTAAATGTGAATGACCATCACTTCTAATAAAAACTATTAGGGCTAACAATCTCCCCCTAAGGGGTGGTCATTCAAATGATGCTCCACTTGATTAGGTCTTTACTTTTCTCGAGCTTGAACTTTGCGTGTAGATATCGAATAGTCTTGATTCTTTGTTCCTTCATGATTTGTGATCAGTTAATGTGGTTGTCTGCCGTTGTCAACTTCGTTGGTTAGGTATCTCCACGTCTTTTTCCACCATGCTCACACTTCTATTTGACTTTGAGTTTCCAATGATGAAGTTCTCGAGTCTTTACACTTTGTAGATTCTTTGACATTGACGAAGAATCATCTTTAACTTTGAGTTGCCTTTGATTTTGATGAGAACTTTCATGTGTTGTTGGTATGAGCATGTGGCGAGTCTGCACGATCCATCCGCTCCGGAGCTTCCATAAGAAGAAAACATAAAAACAGTTAGTAATAAGCGGATTCCGGCACTTACAAGTTTGAATTTCGAGGGTGTTAACAGCATAGTGTGAAAACACATCTCTAATTCTCACAAGGGCCGTTCCTGAACTGGAGTCCCACAAGTGAGATAACGCGATATACCGAAGTACATCTACAGTCCAGATGAGTCGCTGAGGTACACCAAGTATCACCTCACGCATAGACCGTTTGAGACACACTAAGCGTAATCTACGGAGAATTACCGAAGTGACCTGCTGTCAGGGTGCTGATGTTGACCCTGGCAGAGTTTCCATTCAATCATGAATATCACGAAGTGAAACTTCTCATAAATGTTCTGGCAGATTGCTAAGATCTGCGTAGGACTCTAAAATATATCACTTGTGCCCTTAATGATGAACAACAAGCGATGTCATGTCATGTGTTCCTATGAGATCTTTTGATGAATCTCGTGGCTCTAGACTCAATTAGTGCATTTTGGTTTTCCTGAGCGGAGACTAGGGAGAGGGTCTCCTTCTTCAATATCAGCAATCTCTAAGAGAAAGTCGATAGATTATGTAGGGTTCCCAGTGAGAATGAAACAAATCCTTTTGAGAGGAATTGAGTGGCTAGAAGGTTTAGTGCAGTTCGTCACTGGGTCCATGACGTCTTTGTCTTCAATACCAGTGTCATCTAGTGACAACCAGTAGCATATGTATTGAACCCGGTTTCTGCCCTAAGGTTGAATATGGAGGGCTATTTCTTTTCACCCTTTCATTACATTTCTTTTTAATTCTTCAACCCCTTCTTTCTCCTTTCTCACATTACTCCTTTTTTCAATCATACCTAAGGACTTCTAGTTCTAAACTATTGGTGATGTCCTTGTGTAGATCCCTCCGGCTCTGGCGGATCATAGGACGGATTTCCTATCCTTAGTCACCTTATAACTCCATGACTGTCCTATTGTTGCCATAACAACCATTTTTCTTGAAAATCTCACAGAGTGTTTATGATAGAAAACATGTTTGAGACACTCCGCGAGTTTTATATTTTCAGAAACACTCCCCCTTCACATGTGCTTATAAGTTTTGACAGAAATCTGCACATATAGGGTAGAGTTCGCACTTTTGAATTGATCAACTTTCAATAGACAAGACCGATTCGAGACACGTTTACATCACTAGTGAACTAGCTTGAAATTATTACCCGGCCTGGTCTAGTCCAAAGAAAGTTTCTCGAAATGGTACATATACTGACTTAGATTCCCGTCAATTCATTGGTTTCGTCTGAGTCGAGCTCATTTTGAGATTCAAACAACGATCATTAAACTTTTTGATCACATTTTAATCACGTTTCTCCCCCTCAAAAATAGCATATCCATGATGTTTTTGAAACAAAATGATTAAAAGATATGTTTTTCAAAAATCATTTGGAGAGAAACTGATTTAGCATGAATTTTGGAACAATTTTGTTTTAATACTCCCCCTTAAAGAAAGCATATTTTTCTTACAGAAAATTTGGAATCAATTAAGGGTTTAGAGGGAGTTATCTTGGTACCAAATGTGAGAGATTTTGAAAAATCTTTTTGAAAAAATTCAAATCAATGGTACGCAAGATGAAGATTTTAAATAATCTTTTGAAGATATTGAAGAAGAATTATCTTCATTTGTTTTAGGATAAGTGCTCGATATTTATGAAAATTGATTTTGCGTAGCACTTTCCTTTCTTTGAAGCGCGGGTCCTGAACTGATGTGTTCAGAAGCCATTAATTTGAAGCCCGGGTTTCGTACTGAAGTATACGAAAGCCATTTTTTGAAGAAATTTTTAGAAACGACATGTTTTGGAAAACATTAAAGAACTCTCGCTCAAGCATCTGTACATGCCTGTATCATTGTTGAATGACATTTCTAGATACGTACAGAATATCGATTATACGAGAGACATGTCGTAGAAGATTATTTTTGGATTTTTGATTTTCTATTGTTTTTGTATTTTTTTGAAAGTTTTATATTTTTTTTTTATATTTTGCTTTTGTTGATTTTTCAAATTTTGTATTTTGGTTTTTTCAAAAGATATTTACAAAGAAGATTTGAAGAAAGAAGATTAAGTCATGTCATGTAAAAGTGGAGTTAAGAGTGGAATTAGAAAAGGATTTCCACATGCGAAGTAGGCATAAAGTTCTTCTTTACCACACGGGGTATAAGAATCTTCAACACTTTTACAAGTACCTGCATCCACAGAAGAATAATGTTCACAAATAACAGTGTTAGAAGTATATGTTTCCTCACGGCGAGGGTGATCACTATCAACGGTTGTAGTGGATCTGACTTCCTTATCCGAATGATTTTCACTATTATCTGTGTTGGAGCAAGTATCAAAAATCTTTCCTGTGGGAATCCATCTAAGACCTATTTTGTTGAAAACTTTGCCCGTGGGAATCCACCTAAGGTAAGATCGAGGAGTTGTTTTCTTATCAGATGCAGCGGAAGACTCATTTTTGGAAAAACTACGTCCTGAAGAGATCCACCTATTAGGTTTCTTTTTGTTTGACATTTTATCAACGGGCTTGTTTCTATTTGGTGTCTTAGTGGATTGTGCCTTGGCACGAGAATTATCTTTCTTGAGATATTGTAAGACACATGCCTCATGATTAGCTGAAAAGACACATTTTTTACATGTAGTACAGACAAATTCAATATTCTTGTTTAAAACAGTAGCTTTAGCTTTGTCACTACAGTCTTTTGGACATTGATTCTTGTTCGAAAAAGGCATAGAATTCCTAGTGTTGTTTTCTAAGGGCATAGCATTTTCTTTTGCGCAACTACTCTTAGATGCAAGCCAATCCCTAGTCTTTTGTAGAGTGTTCCTAGGTAATGGTTTACTACTACTAGCAGTGCCTTGAAATCTTGTAGAATTCATCACCCTAGTTGTTGCACCTAGAATTCGTCTTTTCGAAGTCTGTGCCTTTTTCCTAGCTTCTTCTAGATAGTGATTGTTGACCATATTGTTAGAACCAACAGATTCTTTAACTGGATTTTTGGTCACATTCCGTGTACTATTCCTAGAAATGCCAGGTGAAATAACTTTAGGTTTTTCAAAGAATCGCTTTTTCTTTTTCAAAACCTTTGATAATTCTCTTTTAATAGGCAGGACTGTGGAGTGACTGTTTTTGACAAGTCATTTTTCTCATTGACTTTTGGAGGAAACTGAGAAATAGACATTTTAGGTTTGAAAACCGGTTTGGGAACATTTGTTCTCTCCTCACCAATGGTTTTACAAACTTAGTATCCACACCTTTCCTTTTAGACTTTCCAACTGAACCTCAAAAGATCATTTTGCTCTTGCATGTCCTTGTAGGCACGCTCATACGACAGTTTGTCATACTTGCATTCCTCGGTTTTTCGATCAAGCTGTTTAAAATAGGACACGTTTTCTTTTTCATGTTTTTCAAGAGCTTTTTCATACTTTGAAATAATTGCGGAGGTCTCAGACTGGAGTCTTTCATGATCTTCAACAGAATATGTTTGCAAAATGATGGACATGATATCAGTAGTCATAACATCTTCGGAGAGAGAATCATTTAAATTTTCCAAAACTTTGATGTGTTCAACACTTTCATTAGCTTGCTTTACCAGGGATTTATGGTCCTTGACAAAGTCAACTGTTTCTTTCAAAAAGGCTTGTTCAAAATGAATTACCCTTGAGTTGATGTTATTCAACTGAGGGGCAATTTGAGTTTCAAAAAACTTTTTCTGTTCATTATCAAAACTATTAAACCAGATGTTTGTTCTAATATTGGTTTTAGTTTTAACGGTCTCTTGAAGATCTGCAATTCTCGTTTTCACATTTTCCAAAATACTTCTCGCATCACTTGTGTTAAAAAGATTGTTTGAAGACATTTGTTCAATGTTCGAAAGAGATTTGGAGACAACAACTGGTTTTGAAACTGGTGTTGACACTTTGTTTGAAACACTTGGTTTGGTGGAAAACGTTGATTGAGAAACAAACGAAATACCATTAATTTGGTTCCATTTATTATAATCAATAGGTTTGATTTCCGGATGTTTTTGTTTCATTTTTGATCTACTCTCCTCAGATAGTTCCAACGTTTCAAGAGAATCACGAACAATTATGGGTTCATGCAAAGGTTGTCCATTGTTCAACACATTAAGAGATTTCTGAGCTTTCTTGAGGAACGAAGAAGGGTCGTTACCAAGTGCCATCTTATGTGAAGTATGAAAACGTGGATTTACTTGGTTAGAAAGCATCTTGTTTGATTTAGCTGAATGACCCGTTGTAAGAAGCAAATTGTCCAAAGTTTTGATTTTTTCCGTTTTATCAAGAATTTCATCAAGAAGAGAATCTTCTCGTTTTAAAAAATCAGCAATTAACTTCTTTCTCTTTTCAAGATCAGAAAACAGTGCTTTTTGTTTTGAAAGTTGGTCATTTAGTTCCGAAATTTCCTTGTTTAAAGATTTGATTTTCAAATTCAGATTCACATCAAGTGTGTCATACTTGAGATGCAAATCTTTTTCTTAAAACGAATCTCGATAACCAATTTCTAATTCTGACATTTTGTTTGTATGAAATTCATAGGCTTTGGCGTGCTCCTTGTAACTCTCAAGCTCAGCGGTCAATTTTTTATTCGCGGCCTTAACTTCGCGATTGACCGTTCTTACTTTCTCAACTTCAATGCCACATTGATTAACTAATGATTCAAAATAAGCACGTGTTTCCTCATCATTAGCACCATTCTATATCACTTGACCTCCATTAGGATCCATATATGGAGTTTCAGAGTTAACATTGCTATTAACTTGCTCTCCCACATATGTGTCATAATAAGGTTCGGGAGACACAGAATGTGGCTTCTCATGAGTAAACGAATTTGGTACCTCATTGAGTGAATATGTGTCGTAGACAGGAGTTGTGTCATAAGTACCACTTGATGTTGTGTCCTGTTGATTGATTGTATGACTGGAGGTTGCATTATCGTTTGCTTTATCTTCCCATTTTGGGTACCTGAATTTGATTTCCTCAGCAGTCAACTCAATTCCCAACTCTTCTTTTTCTGCTAACATCAACATGTACTGGATCTTTTCAAGCTTCGTAAGTCGGTTGACACTAGATCCTGAATCTTGTCTTTGAGGTTCGGAGGTAGCATTCTGAATAGAAGTCATAAAACAGCTTATTCCCATTTTGATATCCCATATTCGATTCACACCGACCCCTTGATGTCCATCAAACCGCTCGCATATTGCATCCGATTCCCCTGATTCACATTTCCATAATTCCCAACGACTGGAGCTGCAACATTTCCATTCGATTACCCACGCTCTATTCCCAACATTCTGTCCCATCTGATTTCCAACATGCGACCCGACCGATTACCCGATACGGAACCGCCTGATTACCGATGCGATTGTTAAAAGCTTTATCCAATAAAGAAAATATCTGTTGCAAGGTCGCTTCGGGTCGGGTTTCAGGATCGTGATTCCTAGTTCCTGGTATTGTTGATCTGGATAGAATTGTTGTTGTGGTTGTGGAATGTATTGCTGCAAGTTGTTGTTGTTGGAAGATGATGAAGCTTGTTGTTGTGTATTTACTGAAGGTTGAGTCTTTGCAATAAGATCCAATGGATCATGATTCTTTGCCAGTCTTTCTTTCCTGACTTCATTCACTTCAGCTTGGTTTTGTTTCAGAAAATCGTTGAGTTGATCAAAGTTTACCTGATGAAGGTCTTTTGTTTGGTTGACAATAGTGACATATCGCCCCCATTCTTCTGGAAGATTATTCAGGAACTTGATGTTTTGAACGATTGTTCTTGGTGCCAACTTGTTTCGATAAGCTCATTCATCAAAGTGCAAAACCTTCCATAGTAGGATTCAATGGATTCTCCTGGTGTAGATGTAAACTTCTCCCATTCAGTTAGCAGCTTGTTCTCCATGTCTTGTTTACCAATTTCTGTTCCATAACATAGCCGTCTAACACGTTCCCAAATATCGAAAGCGTTTCACAACTGCCTACCGCAGCAAAGATGTCTATTGGTAAACCCAGTTGGACAATATGAATTGCCATGTCATCTGCATCGACTTGTTTCTGATCTTCTTCAGTGTATTCTCGATTCGTTTGAAGATGAGAGGATGGTGGGATGGGAGGTGTTGCATTTGCATTTCCAGGGACATTAACTTGTCGAGGCTTGAAGGGCCCATCCTGAATGGATTTAATCATGAGTTTGCCATTAGGTTTGGTCTTGATGTAGCGGAGCATACGACTTGTCCATTGAAGATAACCACCTTTTGCCAACATAGGAGGTCGGTTTTCTGCACCGGCTGCATGAATGTCTTGTTGAGTAGCCATTGATGAAGGTATGATATGATAAAGTTGATGTAGGATCGATTCAACGATAAAGGAGTTGTGGTTGATGAAGATTAAGCTCGGTTGAGGTGTTTTCTGAAAGTCGCACTCAGAACCTTGGTTCTTAGTCGAAAAAAATTTTCGCCCAAAATTTGAAATTCACTTTAAAAATCAATTCTAAGGTCGTATGAAAAATTTGAGTTATGACAATTTTGACACCAAATTTGACCCGAAAAATTTGAATTTAGGCTCAAAAATTTGAATTTTTGACCAAAATTTTCACAGTTAAACCAAAATTTGAATCTCGCGTAAGAATTGAACGTTTAGTCTCCTCAAAAATTTAAATTTTACTCAAGTTTTCCCGCCAAAAGAAGTTACGAGTAGGATATGGTTACGAGTAGGATGTAGTTACGAGTAGGATCTTATGCGTAGGAAGCTTAGGCGTAGGATTCCTTAGGCGTAGGATCTTATGCGTAAAAAGCTTATCTTACGCGTAACCTTAAGCTTATGCGTAGACAAAAAGTTACTCGTAAACCTTACGCTTAATTGTGAAGTTATGCGTAGAGTTACTCGTAAGCTTTTAGCTTATGCGTAAACTATGGTTAAGAACCAAAAATCCTTTACACTGTCACAGCGTAAGGGATATCCACAAGTCGAAGTGTTCCACACACTTATCCAAGTGAGGGAAGCATTGAGTAACCGTTATAGCTCGAAGATTCTTCACCAAAAAGTTACGAGTAGAAAAACTTATGAGTAGTTGACTTTCTTACGAGTAGAACTAGGGTTTTGACTTACTCGTAAAAAATTTCCAACGATTCAAACAAATTCGCTTGTACAGATATCCTTAAAAACACTCGAATAACACAAAAATGTTAACCTTTTTCACCCAAAGTGCTTAGAAAAGTTACGAGTAGAAAACTAGGGTTTTGACTTTTTGACTTCTACTCGTAAGAAATTTCCAACGATTCAAATGATTTCGCTTGTACAGATATCCTTAAAACACTCCAATAACACAAAAATGTTGACCTTTTTCACCCAAAGTGCTTAGAAAAGTTATGAGTAGAAATGACCAATAACCAAATACGAGCTTAAAAATGAAGAAAAACACGTAAAGCTACGAACTTTTTGCAAAGAACTGAAACTTTAGCACCAAATAAACCTTAAACCACAAGAATCTTGAATTTTTTGGTGAAAAAATGAAAGCTTTAAGCGTTTCAAATATGTAAAACGTGAGCTTAGACGCGTAACCCTTCAAAACAAACACAAACACTCCTAAACCATTGTTAGGCGATTGATACCAATTGTTATACCCCTTTATCACGTATACCTTATCACTTTACCAAGCAAACCCAACACAAACACGTAACAGTTATGCGTAGATGAAGAAGAAAAGATTAAGAGGTTGGTGACAAGAGATGTGTATAAGACGTGTATGTATTTAGAGAGGTAGAGAGAAGAAAGATGAAACAATAAGTTGTATATTGCTTCAAAGGAAAACACACACACACACTCAAGCACACCCCTCAAATGACATACTTGAGGGGTATTTATAGTACAAGACAAAGGATGCCCTAAGGCTTGGCCATGGGCCGTGAGATGGGCTTGGACATGGATTGGGTTACATGAACTTATACAAGGCTAACTTAACTAAACGTCTAACCATTTAGCTTAGCCCAATCCATGAGCCCTTTGACTATTCTAGCACGATATCTAACACACGTTACAAAGTTTCTAAATGTGAATGACCATCACTTCTAATAAAAACTATTAAGGCTAACACAATCTCAGAGCTAAACCTTACAAAACATGCACCCCAAGTGACAATGCCCCTTGAGGAGTATACATAAGAAACTCGAGTGGATCCCTCTTGTCATCATCTAGTGAATATAATCACCTTGAGACTGGTTATATTTAGGATAGGACTATCCAACTCAACCAACATTTTCTTTGGATCCCTTGGATCTTACCTAACTTTATTTTTTTCTCTATACCCACTTCCGCTTCAAACACGTGTTGAAATTTTCATTTCAAACATTTTAGCTTAAAATCTTTATTTAGGAAAACATGATGCCTAAGAATAAACGCGTTAAGTGTTCCTTTTGTTAAAAGATCAATAACGGGTAATGTACTCCCTATGCATCATTATCTCCTTGTAACATGAACGGTTGTGTTACAAGAGATTTCATTACACCTCATTGGCTAAATGGTCTTGAACAAACTTCTACAAGTTTTATGAACTAGTATATCTCCTTCATCTTGTCATACTTGTTTTCATAAGCATGATAACTTTATCCCATTGGATAATCCTACTTGTTGAAAGATACAATTTGTATCTATTTCCTTTCAAGCGTGCATCATAACCTAACCTTGCTCATAATCTAGTTCAAGGATTTCACACAGCTAAGGTAAAAACTTACACATATCTAGAGTATACACAAGATCTATTGAGGTAAGTAACCTTAATGAGATTCTTGTTGAAAAACACTCCAAAGAGCATTCTTAAGAACATTCTTAAATTGACATATCCCATCCTCACACATAAATACATTTCTTGGTTTTAGATGATCAAATTGTATTTAAAGTACACACTTCAACTCAACATAAAAGATGTCATCTATTAGATCATGCAATAAGCTATCTAATTCGAACAACCTTAGATTCCAAACACAAAATTGAAACATATTGTTTGCTTTCTAAATGTCGACACACCTTTGTTAAATTCTTATGTAGAACATGACATCTTCATTACCTTAGTTATAATACTTTTAGTTGAGTCACATTAAGCCAAGTATTAATGAGATAAATCTAATTATCATCATCATTACTCTTAGGTAAAAATATGATTTTACTCTCGTTAGTTTATCAAGACCACTTGTATTACACATACATGCTTTGATTACATGTTCTTATTTAATTGTCTTGATTTTTGATAACTAGTTGATTGAGAGTCAAATATGTAAACCTTGGAAAGTCTTTTATGCTTATTTGTTTCATCCCACTAAATGTTACACATGATTTGCATAATATTTACATTTGAAAAATTTTGTCCTTTTTATGATGTTTCACATGATTAATGTATTACTTGTGAACTCATAATATGCCATTTTGATACATGACAATTTTGATATGATGTATTTATGTTTGAAAGCTCTTGTCTCTAGTTGACATTCCTTATATCTATCCGTAGGATGGTCTAAATGATACATGCTCCAAAATGTTATTACTTAAACATGGTTTGCATGAATTCTTCGTCTTGCTTCTTATGTGACATTACCACACTATTTGTTTGCTACGTGTGCACTTATATTTTGTCTAAGTGCTTTTGGTATGATAAAATTTAGAAGTCTTTTTATCCTACGAATTAATCACATATATTTTTTGTGTTTATTTATAGCTATGTATGCTTAAGTGTCTAAGCCTAACAACAAAACATCTCACAATGAAAATATTGTGCTCTTGCATAATATAACTGTTTGTCTTGATGCTAGCTTGTCAGTGGTGACTTTTTGTCTAGTAGTCGAATGTGTTATTTTTGTTTGTATAGGATGTTAACTTACGATTTCTATCATATTTACATCTTTTGTCACTAACACTTTTGTTTTGTAGGTTGATAACAAATTATTTGTCATCTCATTTCATTTCAGCTTTTATATGCCTATTTATCATAATATTAATCCCGTCATTTCCATTTTTTGTTCAGTATGACTTACGGGATCCTTGCACTTGCACATAAGTTCTAAAGCATGTATAAATAAGTTTAGAGGGATGGAAATACATCTTAAGTGGCCATAATAGCCACTATATGTTTCTCTGTCACATAGACTCACAGACCCCTTTTATACAAAGAGGGCAAACCCCTTTAAAAGGGTCGGCGAGATCCGTGGTCTTCTGTTGTCACAGAATAGCAAAGATTGCTGATTATTTACTACATTTTCCATTCTTTTAACCGGTCTATTTCCTAATCTCATTACTCCTTTCGATTATCAAAAATCACCGCCACCACTATTTAGATGTAATATTACTTCAAAACCACACGCCTCATCATACGATTATCTCATAATAATAAAGAAGAGGTACGTAACTTCACGGATGAATTTCTATGTCTGCTAACCATCATCTGTACAAACATTACTAAGATTATCGCTTTTGTTAACCATAAAAACCTTCTAAACACTTTACTGTCATTCTTTATTTGATGCATTACACATTATGTTGGATGTTCACCGATTCAAGGGGAGAGATATTCATTGACATAATTGTCTTTTGTCAAACTTTATTAAAGAATGCATACTTATGTTTCTTACATCCTAAAATACCAACACAAAGGTACACACCACTTTGCTAAAATCGGTTCACGAAATCGCAAGTGATTCAAGCGTTTTTAACACAATATCACAAGTTTGCACCAATACCCCATCAAGTGAAAAATACATCTTGTGTTTGACAAGCTTATTCATTTTTACAACCAAAAAGTCTAGGATCTTCCTTAAACTAGCACCTCACAATTCCATTGTCTTGAACATCATCATATAATCTCATCCCTTGACACATATCATGCTCATCATTGTCAGTGCAAATGATATATTAATCAAAACAGTCATTCCTAACACTTTCTCAACATATTGGTCTATCCAAACTCTCTCCCATCATCTGATGTCATTCTCATATTGATACTTAGTATTTTTATTTTTACATTTTTCATATGGAATGTCTATTCCTATCCTACATATTGTCTTCACTTATTTTTACTTCTTCTCAAGCATATATTATGGCATGATATATCATCTTTGGTAGATGATAATGTCATAAAAAGATCACGTCAGTCTGAACCAAGATAGTACTATCTCACCCAAATTCACTTGGAATAGGTCATTTTTTGTGTCAATCACTGAAAGAATTTCGTTCTTGTTAGTGTCTATGATATCGGTCAAATAGTAACCCTTAAGCATCATTGAATATCAATATTTATTCACATTCTCTTTTTGTTCTTGGTCACTTGACGTTCCAAAAGTCATATTGCTTTATTTATCCCACAAGTTGTAAATCTTAGACAAGGATTTCATAAGTCCATATCTTTATTATTGTTATTATTATTATTATTATTTTGTTATAGTATTTGCTATACATGCGAGTTTCTAATTTTTAGTAATTGCCAACGTTATCACCGTCACCTTCCATCATCACTTTCACTAATCATCACCACCATGGATTAGCGAAAAACGTGCTTTTATCAATCTTGAGTCATCTACCGAGCTATCACCACAACCTCTTATGTATTCTACTAGTAAACCAACACCAACACTAGCATCACCAAATCTAACTCTTAAAATTAAAACTTCACTTCATATTTTCTTTCTAGGCATTATTTTGTAGACTTCTGTTTTTCGAGAATCATATTGTATTCTCATTTTTCTTTTCTTATGATTGTTTGTATTTCTTACTAGAAGACTCCACTTCATGAGATCTTTTATTTCATAACCATGACTCTCTAGCTTGAGTTACTCGTGATTGCATCATATGTATATACATCTTTTTGTATATGACTTCTTCGTCAAAGGACAAAATATATATCTCACTAATCTTTTCTTTGTAGGTCCAAATTCATATTTACACTTTAATGTATATGGCACACTTGTCCATGGACAAAAGTTTCTTAGATTATTTTTTGACAACATATACACATTAATTTATGACATTATCGTCTTCAAAAGAAGTTTGGATAGGTTCATCATCATATACACTCGGGTGTATAAAGCATACTCATCAAAGGATGAAGTTTGCATCGATTATTTTTCTTTTTGTAGGAGCTTCTTAACGCCCTCTAACAAGGAGGAACATCCATCAAACACTCACATTACATCGTCTATACATATTTGTCTAATGACAAAGCTCCTATTGCGCTAATTTTTATTTTGTAGGTTCATCTTGACGCCCTAAAGCAGGGGGAGCTTCCGTCAAACATTTATAGAGTACATCTTATAAACACTTTGTTATATATGACTTACTTGTCCGAGGATGAATATAGCTTTGAACTAATCTTTGTTTTCGTAGCTTTTCAATCATATATTGACGCCTCGAATAAAGGGGAGCAACAGTCAAGGGGGAGCATGAACGCATTCATCATCATTTCTATTCTTCGACACTCCTTGTTTTTGTGACAAAAAATGAGAGAAAATAGTGTAACATAGCTCATCCACTTGTGTCGTTTGCTATGTGTATTTTATTCATCATGTATTTTATTTTATTTTATTTTTTTTTGCACAAAACTAATCTTGATGTAGGTTAAGCCTCTAAATTTGATCCATGGATCCGTTACCAAACAAGGGAAATAACCTTGGGGATGCAAAAACCATAGGGGATTGGAGCAAACAATTTAACTTTAATAGAGATGATACAAGCTCGCCTTTTTCGCGGAGAAATGAAGTTTAAACTCCAAAGACACACCCTTTTTGTATCGACAAACGGGGGAGAAGAGTGAAAACGGAGAAGGGTATGAGAGTAAATGGAGAAGGTAATGTAAAGGTAATACGGATACAAGTAACTTTTTACATTTTACTATCTATTACGTTTACATATATTTGTCATCATTAAAAAGGTGGAGATTGTTAGTGCAAATATTACAATATTTAATCTATACAGTCTCGTTTATTTTGATTGATGACAAACATGTAACTAATAATACATAATGTAAAATGTACAAGTTACTCGTAATCAAATTTTGTCTCAACATACATTCAACACCTCTCGACGTCTCGAGTCCTCATATGCTACAACACAGGTTCGTATATGTTTGTTATGTGGCATTATGATCAAACCCCTTTAAAAATCATTTAGAATATTTAAAATACGTTTAGAGTCATTAAGTATTTTAAAGGCTAACCATTCCATTTCGAACCTCATTTTACACTTTGCATATACAAGTATTTTTATAAAAATACACCACTTTTATTTTTACACTAAAGTTTACGTATAAATATACACTTTTATTTTTACAAGTAAACTAATCTTATTTCTCACACAAATGATAAAGTTTACTTATACTTGAAAAAATATGTTTTATTTTGACAATCACTTAAATAGACATTTTCTTAAACTAGTTACATTTATACATTAACTAGCTAAGTTACATTATACACTTTACTAGTTAACATTCTTAATATACTTAAATCAAAAATGAAAATGTATTATTACATCACTACACGGATCATGCTAGTCTCGGATAATCTGAGAAAATATCATAGTAGGATATTGGAAAGATCTTGGAAAATTTTTGGAAAGATTTGAACAAGATTTTGTAGATTCCGTGTCAGAGGTCCACATACCCCTTTTTAATAAAGGGCGGAACCTTTTTTTGGTACCTTGGGGTCTGCGGGCTGCTGAGCTTGTTGGCTATAAATAGCAGCCCATTTTTCACTCATTTTTCACCACTTGAAAACACATTTTCTCCACCCTCTTGCATACATTTAGATCAATAATTAACAATGTAGTAACATACGTTAGACACCCTTATCATCATGATCATAATGCTTCTAACTTTCATTATGTTGTAAGCATACTCCCGATATGATCCTGGGAAGCAAGCTCAAAGATCGTGCATCTTCGTCCACCACAAGTATACATATATGAAAAGATCTAAACACAACAAGCTTAGGGAACTTGTGATCTTCATCAATTGAAGGCTTCATATCAATGGAAGTTCATATAGAATTAGTCATTCATATCCATCAGTCATTTGTGTCATGGATCATCACTGTAAACATAACTGTATCATCACAACATTTTCACTAAACTAGATTTATTGGTTTATGTGTTTGGGCCTCAAAACACAATGGTTATTGGTTCGGTGTGTTTTAGTTGTAAAACACCAAGTTGGTCGGTGTTTTAGGCCTTAAAACATAACGGGTTTGGTTGTACCCGAAGCTTAGTATCGGAAATAATGTAAGCGATGTTTGTAAGGTTTTCTTCACCGAGAAGGGAGTTTGTTGATTTAGTGAAGTAACTCTCGAGTTGGGTACTAGGGGAGTGGAGTAGGGCGGAGAGGAGCTCCGTAACCGAACCACTATAAATCATCGTGTCTGGTTTGCATTTTCTTTTATTTATCGCTCTCTCTTTATATTATGTTTATGTTTGTGATGTGGCTTGATGTTTTTGTTTGTGTTGTGACAACTTGGTTTATGCTTTATATTCGTTATAGACTACATTGGCACTTTTATATTAAGACAAGCTTGATCGGCTATTTGATACAAACGATTTTAAGTTTTTAAACGGTAATGTATTCACCCCCTCTACGTTTTAACATACTTGATTAGTTTTGAGAACTTTTAGTCCCATTAATCTTATCCTTACTGAATTATTAATTATCTCAATCACAATCTCTTCATTCCTACTTTCTTGTGTAAATATCCTCTTGTTCCTTTCCTGCCATATGTAGTACACCATAGCCCCAAACACTAGTTTACCCATTACACTTACAATAGAATTGTTAGTAAACCATGTAGTTAGTGCAGTAACCGTGTCTTTCCAAGTAGAAGGTCTAGGGTCTGCAACCTTTCATTCATAGCCATCCACACAATAAACATATGACTTGGGATAACCTGGGAAAACCAAATCAATTTGTCCCAATGAACCTCAGAATCATTATCTCTAAAATCTCCCCAAACTTTCTTAATACTAAAATCCACCTTCTTTCCACCATTTGTCCTCCACATTACTCTGTCTTCCTCACTAGTTAACATAGGAACATTAAGAGATTGCAGTGCAGGAAACTAAGATAACCAAACATCAGGCCAAATCCACCTTCCTTCATTGATCATGTTAATACAAATAATGTATAAAAACATTATTTATATTTTTCGACATCTCTACGTTTTGATAATAACAAAATGTAAAAGCGATTTACGTCAAAATTAATAACAAGTTTTTAGTCGTAATATTCCGTTTTGACGTAAATCACTCTAGGTAAGAACAAACAAATTTATAATTTAACAAATGATCAAAGGATTAAATTTGTGTTCTAAACTCCACATTTTTAATGCTACAAACATTTTTCCAAAATACACTTTACAAATTATTTTTGAATTAAAAAGAAATATTTTATTTGGTAAACTAAGTTTAAAATCACCAAAAGCTATTTTCCCCTCAAATCAGCTCCAAACATCCCCAAATAAACCTTCACCACTAAAAACAAAATATGGAGCGTTTTTTTCTGGCACGATACCATTAAAGTACCGATGACACCATTAAATTTAGTGGTGCCGTATACATGTAACGACTAGTTTTTCTTTGCCTATAAATATTAGACCATTTTACAGGTTTTTCTAATTCTTTTCACACAAAACTTTCTAAGTTAAATCCTTCTTTCATATTTTCAATTCTTTGATCATTGAGTTAGTTTATCTTTGTTTAAGAGTGATCCAATCATCCAACCAGGTGATCACCTTCATTCCTCTATTAGTGCAAGAGAAGAACACATCGTATCAAGAGGATACAAAGTGTTGTAGTGTTAGTGTAGTGCACTCGTAACCTTTGTTACGTACTTGTTGTATCTAGCTATACATCAAGTTGTTAATCATCTTTTTTAGTTAGCTTGTGTGGATCATTGTGATCTTGTAGAGATCGTGGAGATCTTGTGTAGATTGTGTTAATAGTGTGTAGATTGTGAAGATAGTGTGTAGATCAAGTGGATCGAGGGTAGATCGTGTGGATCTTGTAGATTGTGTGGATCTTTTAGATTGTGTGATTTGTGAGGATCTGGAAGATCGTGAGTTAGATTGGTACTAGCTAGATTAGTAATCGACATTTAGCTTAGTGTTAGAAATAGTGATAAGCGACATTGTACTATTTTCTCCGCCTGAAGGGATTTTGTTGACATAGTACTTAGAACTCTCGAGTTACTTACACAAGGAGTGGAGTAGGGTGAAGAAGAGCTTCATTACTGAAACACTATAAATCTCTATGTCTCGGCTTGATATTTCCATCTTTCACTCTTTATCTTGCAATTTATACTTTAGTAGTTATAGCTTATTTATTATAGTATAGTCATATAATGCTCATATTGCAATTGATTGATTTCACAAAGGATCGAATCAAAGTTTTTCATAAAGTAAATTTTATAATGAATTTAAAAATGGTAAAACTATTAAACCCCCCATTCTAGTTTTCCATAGATGATATCAGATACAGTACACTCACTACTGAACCCAACTTTAATCATTTTGCTCTTACAAATAATATCACATAGAGGACCAATCTCACTACAACAATCATAACACATAGAAGCTTTCTGCCCATTTCCTAATATGTGAAAAACATTCTTCCTAACGTTTTCCCTTATATTCAAAAGATTCTTCCACATCCAACTATCTGGATACTTACTTTCAACATCCCAGATACTCCTTCCTTTTAATTTACAATATTGACACATTTAACTCATAAAATATCCTTTTTGGTAGCTAAGTTCCATATGTGTTTAGTTAAAAGAGTTTCATTCCAATTAGCCAATTTTTTAAATCCCACACCTCCTTAGTTCTTTGGTTTGTAGACCCTTTTCCATGCAATCTTGATCGTGCCCCTTGTCAGTTCACCTTGATACTACAAAAACCCTTAAAGACCTTTTCAATATCATTAATAGCAGACTTTGGAATCAGAAACATAGAAGCCCATAATAATTGCATAGAAGATAAAATAGCTGCAATGAATTGTGCTCTACCTGCATATGACAAAAACTTGTTCTTCCAATCTCCCACTTTATTTTTTACCTTATCAACCAATTGCTTACAATCATTAAAACTAAATCTTTTTTTTATTAGAGGTACTCTCAAATATTTGACAAGTAACTTACTTGTCTAAAAAGGCAAAACTCTCAGAATTTTAAAATGATCCCCTGTTGTAATGTTTCCAAAAAAAAAAAAAAAAAAAAAATTGAGCTCTTGTTCATATTAGGAAGAAACCCAGACACCTGACTGAATTCCATAAGGGTTTTCTAGATCACTTTCCCAGATTCCACATTACCATAACATAATACTAACAAATCATCTGCAAAGCACATATGTGTTATTTTAAGAGTCGAACAACCTCTGTGATATTTGAAACCTCTTAAATTTTGAGTATTCTTGACCATAAGAAGAGAAAACACCTCCATTACCAAGGTGAAAAGATAAGGTGATAATGGATAACCTTTTTTAAGCCCCCTACCTCCTTTAAAGTATCCATAGATTCCACTATTTACATATACAGAGAAAGCAAATGAAGTGACAATACATGTGATAATCCAATGTACCATATGTTCATGAAAACCAAATTGAATCAGAATAGCCTTCAAAAAGCTCCAATTGACTGTGTCATAAGCCTTTGCAATATCTATTTTGATAGAACAAATTTTTGCTCTACCTTTTATGTCATACCCTTTTAATAGCTCTTGAGCAACCATAATGTTATCCTGAATTTGCCTTCCTTTTATGAAAGCACTTTGATTCATACTGACCATTCTATCGAGCCCATTATTTATCTTGTTAGTTAACACCTTACTTATAAATTTATACAGGACATTGAAACATGCAATTGGTCTGTAGTCAATAACTCTCTTATGGGTAAAAGGGGATCACCCTGGTAAATATATTACTCCAAAAAATGTTTAAGTACAATAGATGAGAGTGAGTCTCTCATCCCAGCCCGTTACATGGGCATTTAAACAAGCACCAAATGTGCAACAACCAAAATCACTACATAAGAAAGACATGCTAATTTATGAACTACCAAACATAAAAATTACTTCCTACCACACCCTTGAAGCTTGACATCATACAAGTTACAAAAAGCATCAATTTTTCCAGGTAAATCGTAGACCTGAGCCGCATAATCATCTTCAAAATAGTATTCAAGCCGATGATTCCCACCAACAAGAAACTTTTCCATATCGTTATTCGGCTCAAGCACATTGATACGCGTACAACGCGCGTTCGGGGTCAAAGGAAACTTCCTTTTCTCCGAGAAAGTTTTTCATCCACCTAGGCAGTGAACCTAATCGTTGTAGTGTAGTATTAGGGTAAGCCTCAGGGATTGATATCGTTCTCTAGGGGAATAGGAATGCTAGTGAGAAATTACTACGCTAAGGTTGGGGTTGAGGAAGATTATTTTTTATCTTTTTTATATTTTTTAGAAACTAAAGGTACGATCTTGGGGTATTGGATTTGGGGGGTGGTACTTCTACCGATTACTCTACTATTCTAATTATCTAAGCTAATGGGTAGTCTATGTCTATTGAAGTGTGCTCGTATGATGATTAAAAATGTGTCTACCTAGATACTATTACTCCATAGTTATCTTTTATTGATGGTTGAATTGTCACGTCCTTATTCTTAACGCGTTGTGTTTTCTAAGGTCGTAGGGTGTGCTTTTATCCCTAACTATTTGAAGCTACCTAAGGTTAATGACTACGAAATCTCTAGGATTCATAAACTTAACACTAAGGTTATCTTTGGATATTTAGCCTACAATTCCACTAGTAACTATAAACTAATTTTCAACAAAGATTAATCAAGCATTAAAAACACAACGATGGCTTCATGCACTCCTAAGCCAATTACAATTAAGTTAAGAGATAACCAATCAATATTCAATAACTAGGTTTCATAGATCTAAGCAAACACACAAGTAAATTAGCCGGACATGTTAAACATGCAAGCATACACACATTCAATCGAAGACAAAATGAAATCAAGGGAATAAATAACTTATCTTGATGTAAAACAGGGTATTAGAACCCTAAAATACTGTCCAAGACGGACTATAATCGTTTTAGGTTTTTACTCTACAAGTCTACCTCTCTAAAAGTCTAAAAATCGAATTCTATATATAAAGTTACAACTGCGACGGCGTCACCTTTAAATTGTGATGCCGTCAGATCGCCGTCATTAGGGTTTCGTCTTGGCCAAGTCAACTTTGGGATGGCGTCACGTTGTGGTTGTGTTGCCGTCAGCCTTCAGCTCTGACGTCGTTTGAATCTGGATCTAGACCATCTGAGGAGAAAAGTCTTCGTGATGCCCTACTCTTCAAAGCCTGACGCCGTCAGGTGTAAAATAGCAATTTCACTCCTGAGTCGTCACAAATATAGGGACGGCGTCGCCCTTTGTGTGGGACGTCATCAGGTGCATCTCCAGCAGCTTGAGTGTCTTGATCTTGACTTTGGCCATTTTCTTCACATATTCACTCCTTTTCGTCCAAATTAGCATCATTCCAGCATTTTTCCTTCAAGAGACCTAAAACGTGAAAAGGAACAAAATTAAGCAGTAACGGATATAAAAGTGGGCGATTAAGGACTTAAATGACCCCTTAAAAGTGTACGTTTTAAATCCTAATCACACATCGTCCTCATCACTTTCAGTAACAACAACTTTACCCACGTTATTGTATGAGTTACCCACCATAGAATACAGAGAAGAAGAATAACTAGGCTTAGTAGCCGTAGTGGTTGCAACCTGCTCCTTCTCTTTCAAATCAACCTTTTTTAGAGGTTTACCATTATCATCCAGAAGAGTAACCTTCCCTTCAATAATTAGCATTTCAAACTTATAAATTTTCTCAACAATAGGAGTAGTACTTTCCTCTTCCACCACCTTAGCTTCCTTAATCAAAATTAGCCCCATCATTAGTCAAATCAACAGTAACACTAGGATTACTAGCCTCATCAGTATCAACCATATTAAGAGCATCAAATGGATTCAATGTAGCAATATTCGTCCCACTTGTACTAGCCACTTTAGTAATTTTTCTTCTTGGTAGCATCCGACTTCTTTGACACAAACTGATACGCCTGCTTCTTAGGTTTATAAGGGCTAAATTTTGCCCCTTTTCCCACCTCAATACCATGAAATGCCTTCCTCTGAGGCATTTGGAACCCATCATTCTTTTGTTCTTGCTGTTTAAGGTCAACAGGCACACGTTTGGGACATTGGGTCTCATCATGGCCAAAAACCATACAAACACCACAACGAGGTGGTTTCCACTCATATTCCACTATGACAGTATGCAACACCTCCTCTTCCCCATCCTAGCTTGGCACAACAATAACCATTGTCTTTTTAAGCTCCCGATCGACCTTGATGTCAATCAAAGCTCTAGCATAATCAAAACCCCCCCATGACTGCAAACACATAGAGCTAATGTGTGCATCAAGCATAATAGGGGTACCGATTTTGGTAGCAATGGCACTCAACCCATCTTCAATAAAAGTAGCAACATGAATATCATGTATTTCGCCCAGACAGGAATCGAACCCAAATCCTCTTTAACAAAACTCGTCCTAGGGGTCCACTTCTTCAAAATGATAGGAACAAATTGAATAAATAAAGGTTCATTCTCTAACACGCCATTAAGTCCCTCAATAGAATCAAATTTGAAGAGAAATAAACCTTTTGAATTCATAAAAGAACGTACAACACCAAACTTCTTCCATGCATTCTTCACATAGTTATCAACTACGGGGAATGCAACCCTCTTTCCAATAAAGTACCCAAACAAAGTATTTTCAAACTTAAACTTAGCATCCAAAACAGAATACAAAGGAATTTGTACCTCCTCCTTTTCGTTAAAAGGCTTACCTGTATTGAGTGAGCGAAAATTAACTTTACAAGTAACATTACTAGCACCAACCTTGCTCGCAAACGACATAGGGGTAACACGAACTGACTCATGCACCTCATTCCCTTCCTTAGCATCCCCGTTTGATGTGAATGACACCGGGGTAGGAACAACCAGCTCTTCAACCCTTTTCTCCACGTTAGGAACATCAAATGGGACAAACTTGGGAAGCTCAATGTTGCAACGTGTATTACCTTCCATGGAATCAAATTTATCAGCCAACGTATGTCGATCATAAGTTCATTTAATTGCATTCACATTAGGGCTGTTAGGGTTGTTAACCCCACCAATCGAACCCTCACTAACAGATATACCACCAAGGATCTTGGACGTGATTGAAACCAACTGTTTTCTAGGAGTTTGCTCATTTAAGGACGAGTAGTTATCACGCAGAAACTGAACATGCAATCCATCGGCACCAATTGCAATCCAATCCACAATACGAACGGATTGTAGCCCTAAATTGGTTTCCAGTGTCCTACCTTTATCCCTATCTCTCATTACCCCCATCTCAAACAAAACCAAGGTAATCGACCCTCAAACCAACACAAGTCACAGCTAAATACAAAGAATAACCACCAACGATCTGGAAAACCCTAATGATAGGGTTTGCAAAAAACAATCACAAGTGACCACCAATAAAAACCCTACTGATAAAAAACCTACTAGATCGATCAATAAAATAAAGTACGTGTAACCAGAACATGAAATACGTAAACAAACCAACTAAAAGTAATCAACAATTGAAAATAAGGTAGCAAAAGGTTGGTGGTTATAGGTAACCCCACATCTACAAAACTTAGCAATCTACAAAAAATTAATTAATTGAATTCAGTCGATAAGAAAGACGAAATCGAAGAAGAGCAAATATAGTTTGTAAGGGATACATTTTTCTTTTTAGTCGCCAGAGAGAGAATCGCAAGGGGTTTTTTTAGGGGGTTTAATTTTGGATTGAGTGTTAATTGATGTTTCTATGTTCAACTTTTTAGTTAGTAACTCTCTTAGCATTATGAATATTTGGAATAAGAGTTATAAGAGTTGTTAGGAATTGGAAATTCTAATGTAAAGCATTGGTCACCCCAGGTATAATCTAGCTTGAGTTAGCTCGTAGACATATCGTATATTATGTTAGTTATTAAGTAAGTGATTAGCTTAGTTTCTATCTAGAGTAACACCGTGGAGGAAGGACGGGTCTTTACCCATTGTATACCTGATCCACAGGCCGTCAGGAGGTCGTTTAGTTTGTAACCTATAAATACCCTCTACCTTGCAAGGTAGAGGGTTGGATGTTCTTTGGTAATCTAACCTTACATGAGTTTCTCTTTCTAGAATATCCCATTTTCTCTCTCTAAAATCATCTATACGCCCAAGTATGTTTGTGTTATGATGTGTATGTGAAATCCAATATGTTACAAATGGTATCAAGAGCCATGGTTAGATCATCTCTTACATATCTTTGGATTTCTAGTGGTTTTTAGGTGGTTTTTGAGTTTAAGAAAGTTTAGTGGTTTTTGCATCATTTGGATGATTTCTAGTGTTAAAGTTTGGATTTTGATTGTACTTTTGTGTTTAGGATCATCATAAGTGTTTAGGTTTTGTTTTGGTAAGCTTGAATCACTGTGGTTGAGCTTGTTTTGGATTGAAAAGTGTGTTTTGGAAGTTTTTTCATGCTAGCGACTTGAGTCACGGTGTTCTTTTCTTGGTAGCGATTTGCTTTGTAAGTCTGAGAGCGAGTTGTAGTGTATTGTGGTAGCGACTTGTCTATTGAGACAAGCCGACAAACAGTACAGTTAGTGGATTCTCCACTACGGGTAGCGACTTGGTGAAGGTAGCGACTTGCTTTCAATTTTGATAGCGACTTGCTCTTTAAGTTTCGTAGCGACTTGGTGGTAGCGATTTGGTCCTTAGCGAGTTGCTATTTAGCGACTTGACATCTTAGCAACTTGGTGCATAGCGACTTGCTGTCAAAATTCATAGCGATTTGGTAACTTAGCGACTTGTTCTTTAAGTTACTTAGCAACTTGGTGCCTAGCGACTTGGTTCAATGATTCATGGCGACTTGGTTGACTTTTGTGTGTAATACGGTTTTCTCTTGATTTAGTAAAATCCCGTGAAAGAATCTATTTCCCGGTTTAATCATTGAGTTATAAAATCCGGTATAATCTGCCAACATGCCTACAATCATATCTACTATAGCTGAGGACGTTCATGCAGCAAATACTCATCCACCCACAATGTCTTACGTCACTGACCCTTTTATCTCCAAAGTGCTTGAACTCTATGATACCTCACAGAACAATGAAACTGGTTGCCCTTCTGAATGTCCTACCTTGATTGATTCTACTAACTATGATCATAACTCTTCATCTTCCAACTCAAACTTCAACGAATCACACCTGTCAATGACCCATGATGCAAAGCATTCTAATTACAACATTGTGCCATTTCGATTACTTCATCAGCACCTCACACAACTGTTATCCACTCCTATGGGTCGAACATGCGGTGCTCTCTTCCTCCAAGACTTACCTACATTGAAAAAGGCTATGTTGCTGAACTTAGAACAATTGAAGCTTCAAATTACCAAGGAGAAGGTATTAATTGATGACTCTAATGCTGCACTTCAAGTTATCTACAACCAATTTCAGCCATTTATCAAAGGGGAATATTCCGCTGACTTTGATCAACACATGACTGGAATTTCATTCAAGAAACATACTGGAATGGAAATTCATGAGTTCATCAACACATATATCTAGCTCATGAATAATGTGGAAGTGTACATTAAGGATGCTGCTAAAAGGAATGATTGTTTGAATGAGATGAATGAGTGTCATGATAAATTAAAGGAAAGCTGTGATATTTTAGGTAATTGATCCGTTGAAAGGACAGATGATGCTGATGCTGACTACAGAATTTCAGAAACTAAAATGAATGATGTAATTGGTTGCACTGAACACAAAGGCTCAGAGTCCGTAAAACTTGAAATTGCGTGCATGTCAGTAAGTCCTGTTATGCATGAGGTGAATACGATTCCGACCAACAGTGAACACGGGTCATGTATTGAGGTACCCTTTACTGACCCTATCCTTGAAAATGATATCGATAAATGTGTCTTGGTTGAATCTGAATCTAAAATCTTTGAAACAAATGACATGGTAACAAAAGGGGTTTATGATGAACTTTCAAACAAATACTCAATTCTTGAAAAACATTGTATTTCCCTGGAAATTGCAATACAACAAAAGGAAGAAAGTTTTCGTGCTACAAAATCTTGCATTAATCCGGAATTTCCAGAATTTCAAGAATTCTTTGAAATTAATCACTTAAAAACCCAGATTTAGGACAAAGATTCAACCATATGCAATCTGAAATGTCAACTCTCAGATATGCATAAGAAATGCAATCTTAGGATGAGAAATCCTAACCATGAGATGAGTAGTGAGCTTAAATCTAGGAATGATGAATTAGCTTTATGTGTATCCAACTTATTAAGAGAAAATGAGTCCTTAAGAAAGAACTTATTAGAGAACGATTCCAAGTTGATAGATCAAACAAATTCCTTTTTGGCTGACATTGATGCCCTCAAAGCCCAAATTCAGGATAAGAGCTTCAATATTGTTTCCTTAAAAAATGAGCTTAGAAAATCTAGTGGAAATAGGGTGAACACCAAGTTTGCAAAACCATCGACCTTGGGAAAGTCAACTGTTCAGAACAACTCAAAACATAACGTAGTTAGGCAGCCGAATGCTTTTAGAACTGAAAGATTTAAACCATCGAAATCTAGGCTTGCCTCCCAAGTTGATGCGAATACTGTTGTGTCAAAACCAGTCAATTCACTACCTCGTTCCGATATGATGAATAACAAACCTCAGGTTAATGTTCAAAGTTCTAAGATCAGGAATACTAGGAGTTCATCTACTTCTCATAAGAAGCATCAAATGGCAGATCAATCCCCTAAGAAACCCAATGATTACAAAAGGACCAATATTCAAAAGAGGAATGTGCCTACACCCAAATCTACTAGCAGCTATTTTAAATGGATTCCCACTGGCAGACTATTTAAGTTTACAGGATCCAAACTATCTTATATACCTAGATCTTGCCTTAAGTGGATGCCCACAGGAAAACTCTTCATGAATAGTGAACCTAAAGGGATCTCCACCAATGATATGCCTAGATCAAACAGTACAACATCTAATAGTGAGACTACTCATGTCACTAACTCATCTATTTGCAATACTACATGTGCTTCTAGTGCAATGTGTTCTCAGTCTTTTTCAGGTACAATGCTCAACTCATTCAGGAACTTCATGACTTGGTTTCCATCTGAAATGAATAGTTCTCACTCTGGAATGGTTGCTTGCTAGAACTGACGTACCTTGTGCTTTGACTCCTATTCAACTTGAATCAGGACTCGCTCTTACATATCTGTGTACAAATTATTTCTTAATATACATATACATATATATATATATATATATATATATATATATATATATATATATATATATATATATATATATATATATATATATCTTTTGATTCATAATTTTTTTTGTGTCATTTTCCTCAAACTAATAAAGGATATATCTTCTGTTATCGATATCATCTACGATCCTAGAAATGTCATTCAATAATGACACGGGATTATAGATGAAGTTCGAACAGATGATATATTCTTGTTTTTCAACGGGTGGGGTTTATTCAATCAATGTTCTTTGGTGACATTGATTGAGGGGGAGAATTTTACAAGTTATCTCGCTCATACATGCACAATGGTTGCTCATTCTATTATGTCATCTTAATTATGCTATGTGCTAGTTTGCTATCTGACAAGTTCATGTAATCGTGAAATGTCTATTATACATAATGTGATATGATAGCGACTTGCTTTTGTTATAATAGATTGCAACTTACCAAGTCTGTGTTAGCGACTTGCTTCGTAAACCCCTAGCGACATGGCTGTTTCTTTTGCTAGCGACTTACTTAACTAGTCTTAAAACTACAGGGATCGAAATTTTCATGTTGATATTCTTGTAAATGGTTTTCCTTTACCCTAGCGACTTACAACTTTTTCTTCATTTTCAAAATATCAAAAAGTATTTTTCTCTCCTCTCTCTCATTCATATTTCTAGCTAGCGACTTAGAAGTGGTATGTTTTGCATCTTACACTCTCTGCTCTCAATTATATGTCGTAGATGCTAGACTAACACAGCTTTTTACACAGATCCCACCGTGCATTTGATCCGTATCACTTGATTCTCACGTAGGTTTGCTAACGAATATGCTCTAATAGAATCATTCTTCATGTGTTTGATGGATGTTTAGGAGTTATTGGATTGTATTAATGGTTATTGCGTTGCGTCTTTAGAGTGTCGATGAAAGTGTTGTGTTTGATGTTATCTGTTGATTGTAAGTGTGTTTGATGATTATTTGTAACCGATTATATAGCTTGTTAAGTGTGCTCATGTAATGGTGTTGAATGATTGTTTGGTTGGTGCTGTTTGTAAGTTGCGTAGAATATGTTCTTGATGGCGACTTAGAGATGTTCTTCGTAGCGAGTTAGCTTGAGTGTTCTAGGTAGCAATTTACCAATATTCTTGGTGGCGATTTAGTTTGCTTATTCTTACTTAGCGACTTACCTATGTAACTCGTAGCGACTTGTCTGCATTAAAACTTGGTAGCGACTTGTACTTACAAGTCTGCATGATGTTACTCGTATAGCGACTTTGTTCTATCATTTTTGATAGCGACTTATGTTTTATAAGTTTAGCGACTTGCTGGCTAATTGTTCTAGTGGTGACTTGGTATGTTAAATTATTTCAAGGCGACTTGCTATTGCAATTTCATGATTAGCGACTTGATTCAGGTTTACCTGTAGCGACTTGCTTTAACAACATACTCTTAGCAACATGCTATAACATCTTTGTTTGAGCAAATTGGTACCTGGTTCCTCTTGTAGTAACTTCGTATGACAACTTGTCTCAAATAACCTGCTATATCATCCACATAATAGTATCTTGCCTCATGAAATTGTTAATAGCAACTGTGCATTTAAATAATTTGATACTAAAACAACTTGTCACTCGAAAACTATGCCAAATGGAACCTGTACCTAGAAAAACTCTTTGATGCCACTCAATCTTTTTCAACATGCTTATGGGAACTCTGTCTAAACTACTAAGTTATAGTGTTTATGACATAAGGGTGTATTCAATGTTGCTTAACTAACCATCTATAATCTAACATGCTCTCAATCATTGCTGTTGTTTGTGTGTATCGTTAGATCTTCAATGGCAAACACAACCTCAGCCGAGAAAATTGCATCTTCTGCTCCACCCAAAGTGCTTACAGACAACGAAATCCTTCCTAAAGATAAATGGGTAGAGATAGGAAAAAGTAACTGTTATGTGGACATGCAAAAACTGCAACAAAATCCAATCCTCAAAGTGTCAATTGATATCCTCAAAAACACCAACTTCTTCAGTGCCCTAACCAAGCAATGCACAATTCCCACCATTTACATCCAACAATTCTGGAACACCATTAAATATGACAATATCACAACTCATTACACTTTCATGCTGGATGATAAGGAATTTGTAATCAACTCGGACATTCTCAGCAAGGCTCTTGGAATCACACCATGTAACCCCACCATACGAACTGAACCTCCACCTAGTGCGAAAGAGCTAATAGTATTTCTTATTGGCTTGGGTTATCAAGTTAGCATATTAAGGGCTTCTGATATCATCACAGGACACATGTATCAACCCTGGAGAGCAATGACTACAGTTCTCAACCTATGCTTGTCAGGCAAAACATCATGGTTTGATAAAGTAAGGATTCCCATCTTGCAAATCCTATGGGGTATCGTCAATGGAGTGAATGTGAATGTATCAGAACGTATCTGGGAATAATTCTCGTTGTCTATGAACACATTTATCTCGACGTAACAAACTTTCAGAATAAAGCTCAGGGACGAAAGAAAGTAAACAAACTTGTGATTCCTAGCATCAGATTCTCGAAGCTTGTCATCCAATACTTGCAACAGACTCATAACTTCAACCCTAGGAGTGAATCAGCCCTTCATAATGCCAAGGAAGAATTTGTTCTGGGTAACCTTAAGTATGTTCCTAAAGGTATGGATAAGGAGATATTTGGTCTGGCAATTCCTGATAGTCTTCTCACTGACCATATTAAGAAGAAGGATTGCTTCAAACTATACAAGAAAAGGGCTTCCAGATCTGGTGTTAATGATGATGTCTATCCCACTCCACCACAAACCAAAGCTGCCAAGTCTACCTCAGAATCAAAATCTTCATATGCTGCTCTTCCTAAAAAGGGACTTAAAAGGTCGCAACCTACTGACACCACAACCCAGAAGCAGAAAAGAAAGAAGAAGGAAGTGGTAAAGGGAAATGTTGAGGAAACTGAGGTTTTGAGGGGTGATACTAGTTTGATTGATGTAGATGATGGTGCTCTGAAACTAGGAATCAAGCAAAGCCTAGAAAGTCAGAATGTGAGAGCACCAATTGGAGGAGTAGTGCTAAGAGAACCTGAACAAGTGCCTCGCCAAACAACACCTATCTCACAAGACAAAGGGAAAGGGATTGTTGGTGTAGAACAAGCTGCTCACATGCTTCTGACCTTATCCTCTTCACCATCAAGAACTACAACTTAATTTGAGCTGAAGAAAAGAAGTGTTGAATCGCCGCACCAAGAACAATCTGGACTGGAAAAGGAGGTATCTGAAACACAAGAAGAAACTCTTGCATCAAGTGATACCCAGTCTGAGCAAAATGTTGAGGAAGAGTTGCAACATGTCTCACAGGAGAACCTTGAGTCAAGATATGATGAGACCAGGCACTTGGAAGAACCAAATCTATCTAATGACTCTCTACCCTCTTTGACGAATCTTGATATAGACATCTCCTTTGGTGATCAGTTCATAAACGACAAACCCACAGACACTGAGACTCTGAAGCAAGGTAAGGAGAAAGATGAAGTAGAGTCCATGTTCACCGTCGACACACAACAAAACACTTCTACAATCCCGCCAATGTCTGCTCCTACTCTTAAAACCGCACTTCCACCACCCAAACCTGCTCAATCAACCGCACTTCCACCACCTGATCCTACTAATGTTCAATCACTTGAACCAGTGATTACAGTCTCTGATACTGTCACTCCACCTGCCTCACCACCTCATGCCTCACCTCCTCCTGTTAAAACAACAGAGGAATTGCTTGAAGAGGCCATGTTGCGCATTACAACTATTGAGAAACATTTTCCTATAGCTGTCAACAATCTTGATAGTCGTGTCAAGAAACTGGAGAATCTTAATCTCAATGAAGTCGTCACAAAGGCAATAGAAGCGGATATTAAAGATGCAGTTGAATGGGCAATGAAGGCTCCACTTCTCCAGCGATTCAAAGATTTGCCGATCTCCGACATGAGATCAGCTCTCTCAGAAAGAATGTATGAGGCAGGAGAGAACTTTCACAATACACATAAGAAATTATACGAGGCTCTCGAAGAATCTATGAGGCACGATGATTATGAGCAGTTTGTAGTCGATGTTCGTGAAAGGGATAATAAGAAGAAAAGAAAGATTGTTCCAGAGAAAACTACTGATAAGTCTGGAGGTCCCAAGCCACCACCTCCAACTGGAGGAGCTGGAGCTTCTGGTACTGGTGGAACTTCTAGCACAACTACTACACCTTCACCACAACCACCATCATCACCACCAAAACCTTCCAAGCAATCTAGTCCTTCCGGAGATAAGGGGACTCAGAAGAAATCTGCAGCTCGGACAACGGTTGATTCAAGGTTCACACCCACAATCTCTTCAATTCCTGAAGATCAAATGGTTCATGAAGAGTCGTATGTCATGGCAGAGTCGGAATCTGATGAAGATGATGCATCCACCAAGCATATTACCAAGCCATCTGAAGATGAATGGTTTGATTCATATGTGTCAGGAGAACGCTCTAACACATCTAGAGTGGCACCTTCAAAGGACACAATTTGAAGTTGGCTACCCAAAGAGAGACCTCATTCACTAGAACCCTTATGGTCTATCCCAGAGACCGACACGATGATCCCTGACAACAACTGGGCTTCCACAATTTCTACTAACTATGAAACTCCAGATGAAGACTCTCTACTTCATGCCACTGGAGATACGGGCAGTTTCATTAAGTGGTTTTGTGAATAGAGGGGAATCGCATCAATCACTCCAAAGGATCTTGAATAACAAGCTTTTGAAATTGTCAAGGTCTTTTACTCGGATGCCAATCAACTACAATACCAGATGGAAGAATGTCATAGGATGCTGAATGATCAAGTCAGTGAGCAGATCAGTCCTTTTGATGTGAACAAGCCTCTTCCTCTCGGTGGTGAACCTGGACAAATGACCATTCAGTCTGAGTTCTTCTTCAACCATGACCTAGACTATCTTTGTGCTCATACTACTGAAAGAAGACCAGCCTTATCGATCTCAAAGATGAAAGCTGCTACCTACTCTAATCAGGGACTTGAACAGATGGTTCCTGAGCAATTCTGGGCTGATGAAGAACAAAAGTACTACATTGCCGCTTCATATGGTATTTCTCACTGGTGGTACAAAAAGAAGAATTTCTACATCGAGAGACATGGAGCTGAGAAAAGATGAAAAGGTGTTAGATCCAAGCTACGAATTCTAAGTGTTATCGGTGTAGAGATCTTCCCAATCCATGGCTATGAGTATCTGAAGAAGATCGTTCTTAGAAGAGCAGACTAAAAAGATCATGTGATTGAAGAGAACGACTTCAAGCACTTGATGCCCAATGATTTTGAAGACCTCTACCTTCTGAACCTTCAAGGACACCTTGATCACCTACCTGTTCGTGAAAAGAAAGCTCTCTCTGCCGCTGTCAATCTTTGGATCAGAGGATTAGTCATCCAAAAATGGGTTGAGGACTTTCAGCTTGGGATGGAAAGCTACCAGACTCGGGTCAACTTAACAACGCCACAATGGAATGTCGAAGGACATGAATTTCGTCACGACTATAGAGTGCTTGACACCCCCAGAGCCGTCCTCTTCCAGGACAGATACGAGACTCGCATGCTGATGAGATTGTGAGAGCTCTACAAATTCAGTGATGGTACTCTCAAGATGGTCGAAGAAGAACTGAACTCCAGAGTGAAAGAAATCAGAGTTGATATGAAGCCGTGGAACAAAACAAAATTTTGGACTGATGAGGACTTAAAGAGGTGTGAAGATTTCATTGCTGCAATCAAGAGAAGACTTAAGACTTGAATGATCTTCCGCAGCCTTGAAAGCTTTGTTGGTGGCAGACTTCGTGACGGTCATTACAAACTACTTCAAAGAACTGAATGAAGACATCTTCCGGAAGTAGTTTCTGTTTTGTATTATTTATGTGTAATATGTGGTGTACAAACTATGAACAACTATAATGCATGTAATAGTGTTAGGTTATGTACTGTGGTTTCCCTTTGTGTCTAAAAAGGGAACTTCAGTGTTGTCCACTTCTGATCATATAAAATTGGACACATTTTTCTCCAACAAATGTTTTGTCTCATACATATTTAAATCACTTGAGATCCAAAATCTCAAAGGATTTGAAATTTTTGATCGGGGGAGAAAATGTGATATAAATATGAAAGATTATAAAGATGACCAATTTTTGTCTCAAAGTGCATACTGCTCTCTAATATGTGCTAAACTATTTTCGAATCTCGAAGCACATATTAAGGGGGAGCATTTGAAAACAAATTCAAACCTTCAAGGTACAAGGTTTTCCATGCTTTTATATAAGGTACCTTGATTGTGTGGTTTCTAAATGTTTGGTAATCGTGGTAGTACTTCAAAAAGTCTTCTTCCTCTATGTGTCAAAATAATTTTAAATTTTCTACGCACATATTGAGGGGGAGAAGTTGCCAAAGAAAATCAAAAGGCTTTTTTTTAAGGAAATTGTGATCAAGAAATTATTTTAAAGATCTCTTGCCTCCATGTACTAAACAATTTCAAATCATATGCACATGTTGAGGGGGAGCATTTCAAAATGATCAAAACTATTAAGGTACAAAATGTTTTGATTTCGTATCATAAGTACCTTGATTGTTTTTCCAAATGATTTTTCAATTGGTTTCAAGAAGAAAAGAACTATACCAAAAGACCGACCAATTTACTTTATGCATGGTGTTATAAGGATGGTTAGGTTAGGTATTCATTCCCACGATCCCGCCAGAGCCGGAGGGATCTACCCAGGGACAATCCACTAGATAGTGTTGAAGTCCTTAGGTATGATGAAAAAAGGAGAAAAGTGAGATAAGGGAAGAGTGCGGACTGTGACAGAGCTAGTACTGGAATAAACCCAAAAAGGTTCTAGTAATGAAGTCTCGGTAAGCACTGAAGGGGTTGAAGAATGTAAAAGAATTGAATGTGAAAAAGGGTGAAAAGAAATAGCCCTCTAGTAATTCAACCTTAGGGCAGAAACCGGGTTCAATACATATGCTACTGGTGGTTACTAAGGTAACGCCGGTATTGAAGACAAGACGTCATGGACCCAGTGACGCACTGCACTAAACTTCCCAAGCTACTCAAGTTCCTCTTAAAAGGGATTTTTTCATTCTCACGGGGAACCGACATAATCTATCGACTTTCTCTTAGAGATTGTTGATATTGAAGAAGGAGACCCTCTCCCTAGTCTCCGGCATAGGAACCAAATGTGCACTATTGAGTCTAGAGCCACGAGATCATCTTATAAATCTCTTTAGGACACTTTCAATGAAGACTCTCTGTTTCACACAATGTGGAAAGAGAGATTATATCTTATGAGTCCTACGCATTATCCTTGTGGTATTGCCAGAACATCTGAGTGATATGCAAACATATCCACAATGAAGATGGAAAGCTTTCTGGAGCCAACATCAAACAAGCTCCTGGTAGGTGGCATGTGAGATCTATACAATAGATCAACCATGTGACAACTGAACAAAAACAATGGAGCGATTCAATCTTTTGAATCAATCCTGGTTTAGGTTATGGATTGATGGATACCTTTGAAAAACCAGTCATTGTGCTTAAAAACTCTTTTCTTTAGCACATCGACTGTGTACTTATTTCTCAAAATAAAAGGTGTTTATGATTGATAATTGATTATCATTAAAACCTTCGTTGTATTGCAAAAACAATTTCTATTGAGCAATACACGATTGTTTTTCAAATCTCTTTTCATCAATCAGTGAATCTCATTTCGCTGGTTCACTCACTCCGTGTTGTCTTCTTTGAGGCGTTCCGGTTTGAGAACAGCTTGAGCAGTTGCGAAACCCTGTCAAGGAAATTCTTCGGAATTATACCTGATCACAGGCAATACTTGTACTGATCAACGGGGAACCGTGGGCCGTGTACCGCAATTCATCGAAAGTGAACAAAGACACTTTCGTGAGCTTTATTGCTAACTGTCTTATCCAGGTACACCCCGACGTTTGCAGCTGATTAGAATGAAGCAGTCAATCCATAGCCGCATGCTCACACAACACATTCATATCTAAAGAAATCATGATTAGTGCATCAATGACTCTGATATTTTCACTCCATGCTTCTGTTACGCTGCTGCCAATATCATGAATCAACAAAAGCTTCCGCTACTCTGATAAGAAGAAATCATGATCCAAAATGTGAGCATGTCGGTCCAAATGTCACAACATCATATGCTGGCAACACAATAATGGGTGATGCTGAGATTTGTAGTGGCTGATGATCTCTAGTAATGCTCAAAAGGTCATCAAGGTGGATCAGCTCAACAACCTCCACGAAACATACATTGTAGTTGAACAATGATGAAATCACCACAGAAGCACATAGTTTGAATACTTTGATGAAGAAAAGTCTGAAGATTTATTAGAATGCTAGGATTCACAATGTAATTCATGGGGTGACCTCCCTTAGGGGGAGATTGTTAGGAATTGGAAATTCTAATGTAAAGCATCGGTCACCCCAGGTATAATCTAGCTTGAGTTAGCTCGTAGAAATATCGTATATTATGTTAGTTATTAAGTAAGTGATTAACTTAGTTTTTATCTAGAGTAACACCATGGAGGAAGGACGGGTCTTTACCCATTGTATACCTGATCCACAGGCCGTCAGGAGGTTGTTTAGTTTGTAACCTATAAATACCCTCTACCTTGCAAGGTAGAGGGTTGGATGTTCTTTGGTAATCTAAGAGGGTTGGATGTTCTTTGGTAATCTAACCTTACATGAGTTTCTCTTTCTAGAATATCCCACTTTCTCTCTCTAAAATCATCTATACGCCCAAGTATGTTTGTGTTATGATGTGTATGTGAAATCCAATATGTTACAAGAGTAGCATTAATTTCTCCCAATAGCTTCCCATTGTGAAAATATTCTCTGACTGCATTACAAACATCTGACCAATCACAGAGCATGACTTTTTGAAGAGACTTGAAGTATATCCATCAGGACCTGGACCCCTATTGTCATCCATATCAAATATATCTCCTTTATTTTCTTTGTCTGTCACTTCTTCCACCATACTTTGTGCCTCTTCACTAGTAACTTCTTTGTAAATATTTCCCCAATATTATGCAAATCTTTTACATCTTGAGTTTCTCCAAGGAATTTATTAAAATGTATAACAAACTCATAAGTTATCTGATCTCCTTCCACCTCATTATCATTAGCATCAAGAACACTTAGGATTCTATTTTATTCTTTATGCTTATCACAATTTTAAGGAAAAAGGTACTATTTCAATCACCATCTCTAAGCCAATCAATGTTAGATTTTTGATATAAAAGTTTCTCTTCATCACATGCAACCTCCTGATAACTCTTGAGAATCTCAACTGCTTTCATTTTGACTTGATTATCATGTGGATGTGAATCTACTTGAATCTGAGCAGCTTTTAATTCTTCCTTTAGATCACCAACTCTCTTAAACTGACTTTCATTCTTCCAATTCAACTCATTTAAAGGCTTCTTTGAACACTTCAATTTCTTTACTACCTGAAACATTTGAAAACCCAAAACTTCTGCTTTCCATTGCTGCTGAACTAGAGATATCAATTCTTGTTTGTCTGCTATGTAATTCGCAAACCTAAAAGATTTATGCTTCTTCTGCATTACTTTAGGAATAGTTAGAACAACAGGACTATAGTCAGAGACCATATATGGGTGAAACTTAGCAGTAGCTGAAGGGTATTTGGATAAAAAGTCCTCATTAATCATAACCCTATCAAGCTTTTTAAGTGTACTAGTTTGTGAAGTTTTGGAAGTTTTAATCCAGGTATAGTACAACCCATAGTAGTTAATATCTTCTACTTCAATTCTGTTGAAACAAGTAATAAACTCTTGCATATCTTGGGTGACTAATGATCCTCCATATAATGTTCCTCTACTCTCATTGTAACATTAAAACCTTACATAATCACCCATGGATGCCCCTTAGTAATTCTACTGTACAATTCTAAATCCTTCCATAGATCCCTTCTATCCCCTCGAGAATTAGGAGCATAGATAAAACCACATAGAATCCTTTTTTTGTCATGAATATTTACAATATCACATAGAATACTTTGTTTAGACATATGTATAACTCTAACTTGAACCAGCCTATCATTCCAACCAACCACTATTCTACTCCCACCCCTACTATAGGAAAAATTAGAGGTCCATTCCCAATCCCTAAAGGTGTTATCACAAACTTTCTTAATATTAGAAGCTTTAATAGTACATACCTGCAGACACTCTCTCTGGATGAATTGCCTTACTTCATTATGTTTTTTCTCCTTATTTCATGCTTCTGATTTTCCACAAAACAATCTTATAATCTATAATTAAACATTATAAGATTCCCTTAATTCAGCAGGGAAGACCCTTTTCCATTCATTTCATTGGTTGTCAACTCTTGAGCAGCTGGTGATTCATCTTCCAATACTTCATTATTATCTTCAACCATTCTGTTTTGCACTTAATTTATTTCTTTTTCTCTGTCAGCTTCCCAAGATCTTTTAAAGTATGCAATCATGTCTTGTGACCAGGTGCTGGTAGCTACACAACTTGGCTATATCTTCTTATTCAGGTAACTATCAAAACTATTCTATCCTTCATCATATTCAATCCTTGAGTTTCATTAGTTTCCTCATCTACCAGTACTTTGAATCTGTTAGAGTTTGTGTTTTGATGCTTTTTGTTTAAATGTTTCTCCTTTAGTGGTAGCTTAGGAAACTCATCTTCATATAACTTCCCAGTATTCTTAACTTCAGGATTAGGCACACCAGTCTCCTTTCTACTCCCAAGTAAACTATAAAATATACAAATATACAACTAACACTCCCTTGAAGTTTGAGCGGGAGGACATTGAACACTCAAACTAGAAAGAAACTCCTCAAATAAAGCAGAAGGTAAGCCTTTGGTGAAAATATCCGCATACTGATAACGCGAAGGAACATGAAGAATCCAAACCTCACCCGCAACAACCAAATCCCAAACAAAATGAATACTAATCTCTATATGCTCGTACATTGATGTTGAACCGGATTAGAAGATAAATAAACAATACCCATAGAAGTCAAAGGTGTATATAATTCACGGAGTAAATTCCGCAACCAACAAGTTTCGGAAACATCATTGGCAACTCCACGATACTCAGCCTCAGCACTAGAATGAGAAAGCGAGATGCCGATCACCGAGTGACAGGGAAACCGGGACTAATCCACATCCGAATAAGCACCTAAAGAGGAAGCAGTAGATGAAAATAACTGAAACCCATGATCTAATGTACTATGAACATACCTCAAAATCCGCTTAAGAGCGAAAAGTGAGGCTCTCTAGGATCATGGATATAGCATATGAAATATTCGAACGAGTAAAAGTAAGATACTATAGAGAACCGTCAAGACTCCTATATAGTGACCGATCAGAGACTGGATCACCATCATCTCCTAGCTTAGATTCGGTATCAACAGGAGTCCAACTAGGATTACAACTACCCATTTGAGCCTGCTCAAGAATCTCAGAGCATACTTGCGCTGTGATAAAAACATCCCCGAGGAATCACATGTAACAGAGATACCCAAAAAATAATTAAAAAAACCAAGATCTGTCATACAAAACTCATGATGTAATGTTGCAATAAGCCCTTGAAACAAGAGCTCAGAAGAAGCAGTGAGTACAATGTCATCAATATATAAGCAGTGTCAGTCCCATGTTGGTAAATAAACAGTGATGAGTCACAGTAACTGAAGTGAAATCCAACATGGGTAATATAGGATACAAAATGCTAAAATCAAGCCCGAGGGGCCTGCTTGAGGCCATAGAGGGACCGCTGCAATAAAAAAACATAATCAAGTAATGTAGAATCCTAAAAACCTGGGTTGTTAGGAATTGGAAATTCTATAGTGAAGTATCGGTCACCCCTAATGTAATCTAGCTTAAGTTAGCTCGTAGACTTATTGTTTAGTATGGTATTTATTAGTTAGTTATTAGCGTAGCTTAGTCTAGTGCAACACCGTGGAGGAAGGACGGGTCTTTACCCATTGTATGCCTGATCCACAGCCCATCGGAGGGTGTGTCTCATTGTATAAATAGCCCTCTCCTCTCAAGGGAGAGGGTTGGATGTTCATTTGGAATCTAACCTTCCATGTGTTTTCTCTTACTAGAACATCTCCCTTTCTCTCTCTAAAACTTATATACGCCTCACTTGTTTGTGCTTTGATGTGATTATGAAATCCTATATCTTACAATTGGTATCAAGAGCCATGGTTTGATAACTCATCTTTCATGCTCTTTGTTTTGGTGGATTTCATAAGGTTTTTGGGGTTTTTAGTGTTTAGGAGAGTTTGAATCATTTGGACAAATTTCTAGTGTTAAAGTTTGAATTTTGATTGTACTTTTGTGTTTAGGATCATCATATGTGTTTAGGTTTTGAATTGGAAAGCTTAAATCATTGTGGTTTGGTCGCTTTTGATTGATAAAGTGGGTATTTGTGAAATGTGTACAAAGCGAGTTGAGACTCGTAGTTGAGTTTCTTGGATGCGAGTTGCTTCCTCATTAGAAGTGAGTTGACTATTTACGCGACTTGGGTTCTAAGCGAGTTGTTTCTTTAAGCGACTTGAGTTCTAAAGCGACTTGGCTATTAAGAGAGTTGTACTGCTAGCGAGTTATCTTAAGCGACTTGGTGGTTAAGCGAGTTGTCTCTGTATGCGACTTGGTTATTAAGCGAGTTGTCTCTTTAAGCGACTTGACTTTTTAAGCGACTTGTTTCTTTAAGCGAGTTGATACTAAAGCGAGTTGGCTATTTAGCGACTTGTCTATTGAGACTTTTTACTTCTTTTTTGCTACGCTTTACGGTTGTTCTTTTGATTTTGTAAAATCCCGTGAAAGAATCTATTTCCTGGTTTAATCAAAGAATTATAAAATCCCGTAAACTCCGACATTCATGGCTTGCTCCACTGATCCAGTAATCTCTAATGTGCTCAAACTATATGACTTAGTGGACTGCAGACAAAGTATGTACTACTCAGAATGCTTGACCTTAATAGATTCAACCAATGATGATCTAAACCCTTCACACTTTGAGTCCAACCCAAATGAACCTCAGCAACAATTACATATTGAATGCAGTATTGAACCTTATTTACTGCTTCATTCTCATATCTCACAAGTTTTATCCGCATCCATGAATCGAACATGCAGTGCCCTTTTCCGTCAGGACTTACCTTCACTAAAGAAAACAATGTTACTATACCTTGAACAATTGAAGAACCAGCTCATCAACGGGAAAATAATAAAAAATGAATCCATGGCTGTACTTCAGATGATTCATAACCAATTCCAACCATTTATCAACGAGGAATATTCCGTAGATTTTGATCAACACTTGACGGGTATTTCCTTCAAAAAGAATACTGGAATGGAAATTCAGGAATTCATCAATACATTTATCCAACTCATGGATAATGTGGAGAAGTACATTGAGGAAGTTACACTGAATGATGATAAATTAGATGAGTTTCAGGAGAAATTGAGGGATAGTTGTGATGAGTCGGGTATTGTATCAGTTGAAAAGTCGGGTGTTGCTGAATACGGAATACCAGAGACAACAACGAATGATGTAACCAGCTGCTCAGTAACTACGGTCACACAAGAAGTGGATGTTGTGATCAGAAAGTTGAACGAGTGTAGTGCACCATCAGTTGATTATTGCGATGAAATTAGAATGGCATCGAATGCTGTATCTGCTGACAATGAATGCAAAGAATCTGAGTCTGAGGAGCCTGAAACTGTCAGAAATTCATTGACGCTTAGTACACGTGATGAGGATGCAAGTGTCAGACCGATGGATGATCTGGTGTCATCTAATGAGCTACTCTTGAATGATCAACACAATGCATCTGGTAACGTATCCAAACCATTTGAATTTATGGATAAACATGATTCTGATAAAATTGATATGGTTGAGACTAAGTCTGTATGTTTTAAAACTAATGATATGGTTTCAAAAAGGGCATTTGATGAACTTTCTTGCAAATATTCAATTCTTGAAAAACACTGCATTTCCTTGGAAATTGCATTACAGCAAAAGGAAGAAAATTCTCTTGTTTCAAATGCATGCACAAATCCAGAATTCCCAGAATTCCGTGAATTTTTTGAAATTAATCAATTAAAAACACAGATTCTAGACAAAGACTCAACCATTTGTAATCTGAAAAAACAAATATCAGACATTCAAATGAACATGAATACGGGTATAAACATTATAAACTATGAAGCTTGTGATGCAATTAAGTCTAGGAATGAGGAACTAGCCTTATGTGTTGCTAATTTTCTAAGAGAAAATGAATCCTTGAAGAAGAACTCTTTGGAGGGTAGGACCAAACAGATAGATAAAATAAACTCCATGACAGCTGACATAGATGCCCTCAAAACCCAAATTCAGGATAAGAGTTTCACTATCGTTGCTTTAAAAAATGAGCTTAGGAAAAATACGGGAAATAGAGTGAATACTAAGTTCGCAAAACCATCAACATTGGAGAAATCAACTGCTCATAATGCCACTAAACGCCCTGTAACTAGGCAGCCCAATGCATTCAAGACAGAAAGATTTAAATTATCAAAATCTAAGCTTGCCTCCCAAGTTGATAAAAATATAGTTTTGTCGAAACCAGTCACTTCGCTAATTCATTCCAACTTGAGGAATGACAATTCCCAGCTGAAGGCTCAGAAATCTAAGATCAGGAATTTAAGGAGTCAAATGACAGACCAATCCCCTAAGAAGCAAATTAAATGCAAAAGGACCAATGCTCAGAACAGGAATCTAGCCTCATCTAACGTTGTTAGCAGTTGTTTTAAGTGGATTCCTACTGGTAGACTCTTTAAGTTTACGGGCACCAAATGGACTTACTCACCTAGAAGTTGTCTTAGGTGGATCCCCACAGGAAAAATCTTCAAGAATGTTGAACTTAACGGGATGTCCATTAATGATACTCCTAGACCTGACTGTACTACATAAAAAATTGAGGATATACCTGTCACTAACCCACCTATTTGCAATACTACATGTGCTATTAGTGCAAAGTGTCCTCAATATTTTTTAGGTACAATGCTCAATTCATTCATAAACATCATGACCTGGTTTCCATCAGAACTGAAGAATGCTCACTCTGGAATTGTAGCTTGTCAGAATTGATGTACCTCGTACTCTGACTCCTGATCCCCTCTTTTCAGGACTCGTACTTATTAAGTCTCTCTCAAAAAAAAAAATATATATACAAATTTTATATTTTTATTACACTCATTTTTACTCAAGTTTCTGTTATCTATAACATCTACGGTCCTAGAAATGTCATTCAACAATGACACGGGACTTTAGATGAAGTTCGAACAGAGCCGTTATAACCTTTAATTTTATTCGTTTTTATAATCTCATACTTAAGCTGTCTTAATCTCATTATCATAATACTAAGTCAATCAATGATTACTCACTATCTCATATCATCGATTGAGGGGGAGAATTATGCACCTACAGTTGATTCAATACATGGTTTGATTAATCATCTGCATTCTTATTTGTGTGCTTTTGCTGTTGCATGCTATGTGGTGTTAATTTATGATTCTTGGTATGATAAAAGGTGGTTTGCTGTGTGAAGATATTTTTGTCATGTCTTTTATCTTTATGCGAGTTGCTATGCTTTGTACCTGGTATGCGAGTTGCTATGTTTTATCTGTATGCGAGTTGCTACACTTTGTATAGGAACTAAAACTGTCAACCCAGTATATCCATGTACCTGGTATGCGAGTTGCTTTGCTAAGTAAAGGGACAAAAAGTGTCATCTCGCTATAATTATTTACCTAAGTATGCGGGTTGAGTGTCTTGGTCAAATCATTATCTTTCTTGGTTAAAATTCGCATCTCGCTAAAACTATTGTCTCTCAACTCTCTTCTAAGCGAGTTATCAATTGGTGATTGTGTGGTAGGTCATTATTGCTATCTGATCGTGTTTATCTTATTTTTTTTCATGATTTGTACTTGAACCATCTCTTATCTTAAACCCCCTGCAGATTGTGTCTCCTCGTTCTCATCTCGATCAAATATTTGGACGCTAGGTTTGTAAGTTTTTGATAAAATGATGTTGAAAGTAGTCTTAGGTGTATTCGTTTAAGTTATGACATGTGTTGTTAATGACTGCTCGATCTTTTGGTTTAGTTTGGTTATGCGTGTTGTGGGTGACTAAAGGTTAGGATAAAAATTGCTATTGGATTTGATTGGGTTGTTGGTATTGTCCATTATATGTTTGTGATCTTTTCAGAGTATATATATTCATGAGTTTGAGTGTTTAATTGGGTTGTTCATGGAACGCTCTTACTAGCGAGTTGACTAGAGTTTCTTGTATGCGCGTTGCCCTGATGTTTCATTGAAGGTGTGCTTAAATGCGAGTTGTTATTGATTATTGTTGAAAGCGAGTTGCTATATGCAATTTGCATTGTTATGTATGCGTGTTGCCTGTCGCCTATGCGATATGTCCAGATTCAACGTATCCTATGCGAGTTGACTATGCGTGTTATCTATCATCATATGCGAGTTGCCATATGCGACTAGCTCCATGTCTATAATGTATGTGAGTTAGCATATATATGTTGACCAACCATTGTTTCACTAAAGCGTGTTGATGCATACGAGTTGCCATATGCGACTTGTTTCATACATTGTAATGTATGCGAGTTATCACTCACTTTATCCTATGCGTGTTACTCTATAACCAAAGCGAGTTGTTGGATGCGAGTTGCCATATGCGACTTACCTCATATGTCTTGTAGTATGCATGTTGATTACCAACTATTACTTATGCGTGGTGTGTTATGCGAGTTGCTCAAATTGTTGTTCCAAAGCGAGTTGCAGTATGTGATTTAACATATATCTTTGTCAATATTGCTTATGGTATTATCTATTTTGATGTCCTCTCCCAAATATTATCCTACACCCATAAGTTTCTGCATACTGATTACATTTTTCTGAGTGTTGCATCCTATGTCTCCATATATGTCATATCCTTCTTTCTGTAGCTCTAAATGTTGGGATATAAATTGGTCATAATGTGTATCAGTGTCTTAACCTAACAAATTTCCTGGATATGGTTTGTGTTGTATGTGTAACTATCAGATCTCAATGGCTGACATCACATCCTCTGATGTTCCAACTGCCTCTGCACCAACTATCACTCTGACTAATGAAGAATTACTTCCTCGTGCGGAATGGGTGTCAATTGCTAAGAGCAACTGCTGTCTTGACCGTCATTCGTTGGATAGCACAAGGCACCAAACACACGAAGGTAGGAGAGATCAGGTTTTCGTTTATGAACAAGTTCATATGGAGTTTTTCCACGAGAGGTATGTATAAGGGAACGATTTTGGGTGTAGCAAGCAGTGGCAATGGCTTCAGCCCATAGAAACATTGGAACCTTTGAATAAATTAACATTGTTCTTGCGGCTTCCACAAGAGTTCGATTTCGTCTTTCAACTACACCGTTCTGTTGAGGAGTTCGTGGAACACTTCTTTGATGACTGATTCCAACACTTTCATAAAATTGAATTAAGTCTTTGTTAACAAACTCTGTGCCATTGTCTGTTCGAACAATTCTGACAGAATTGTTGAGTCGAACCTGAAGCTGTTTGATTAGTTTGATGATGACATCTGGAGTTTCATCCTTTGTCCTCAAAAACTTTACCCAAGTAAATCGAGAGTAGTCATCAACAACTACTAGAATGTATTTCTTCCCATTTATCGTTTGCACTCTCATTGGTCCGCACAGATCCATATGAAGGGTATGAAGAACTTCCATTACTGAATTTGTGGGTTTTGGTTTGTGGGCATATTTCGTGCTTTTACCCAATTGGCAAGCTGAACAAAGATGATCTTTTTCATATTTTAAACTGGGTAAGCCTCTGACAAGATCCTTTCTGGAAAGGTTATTAATGGTGCCGAAGTTCAAGTGATTGAGACGACGATGCCATAACCATGACTTTGTTTTAGAAGCCTTTGACATTAAGCAGATTGGAGAAGACTTCATCATGTCTTCGATAGAGATGGTGTATAGGTTAGAGCCACGAGTACCTCTTAATAATTCCACACCATCAAGTTCTCTAACGAAGCAAGTATGTTTTCTAAAGGCCACCTCTAGATCGGAATCACAGAATTGACCAACAGAGAACAAATTATGACCAAGACCTTCCACATAATATACCCTGGAGATTACACTTTTGCCAACTACATAATCACCATAACCCATAATTGCTCCAAAATGGTCGTTCTCGAATCTAACAGTCCCGATGAATTTACTCACGAAGTTCATGAGCCACGACCGGTCTCTAGTCATATGCTTGGAAACCGAGTCCAGGTACCACAGAACGATTTGAACGATCTGCAGTTGAACACAGACAAGAATGGATTACTGGATAATTAGGATCCCCATGCAAGATTGGGTTCCACTTGGTTAGTAACAGTAATTGGAACACCCACATCAGAAATAGAAACACCCATATCAGAAATAGAAGCAATGGAATCATCGAAATAGATGCAAAGTGCTAGTATCCGTATTTGACCTATTCAAAGTATGTTCACTTCTTAAGGGAATAGTTCTACCAGTAGGCATCCATTTTCTAGTGGGCATTTTCTGATTGACCTTATGGCCAAAAGGTATCCATTGATAACCTATCTTACTAAATGTTCTTCCCTGTGGGTTTCCCTGTTTTCTAAATTTCTTTCGCTTTTGCCTTTTAGCCTTCTTAGCTTGATTTTTAACATTAACAGTTTTAACTGGGCATTTGACAGCATTAGACAAATCATTCATACCACATTCAAGATTAGTAACAGAAACCACGCAATCATCATTACATGTTTTGCCAAAAGTAGTAGAATTCGCATTAATTACAGTACGCTTAGAGCTAACACTAGAATCAACACGATTCGTTTTATTCAAATTCTCCCTACGGTGATCTTCTACTTTCTTCCAATGCACATTCTTAGCTTGCGAGGTCCTATCATTCCTTGTATTGCCTTGAGACTTTGACCTGCTCGCTTTAATGTCACTGATTACTCCTGTAGAGGGAATGGGAATATTAGTTGGTTTTGCTACTTTTTGCCTTTCCTGTTTTGATGTGCTGGGATGTGAGCTATTTGAAGGCACACTGAGGTTCACTTTCTTAATACTGGACATTGAATGAGTTGCATACTTGGCACTAGGCATAGAACAAGGTATCAAGGGATTGACTTGCTCACCTAAGGTTTTAGGGCATATTGTAATTAAGCATTCTAGAAGTTCTTGAGATCGTTTGGCATATAAGCATGCATGGCCAATTGCATTATCATGTGGTTTCTCTAACTTATCCTCTTCTACAATCTCACGGAGACATTCTAGGCTGTCCTTAAGGTATGAGAAATATGTTTGAATAGCAAGTTTGTTATTCCTAAGATGAGGAGGAATATATTTCACAGACAGAGCATATTTATTACAGACATGCACCTTTGAAGTACCATTCTCCCCATTGGTCATTGGCATTTTCCCTTTTACCTGACTCTTCAGATTCTCAATTTCCTTTTGCAATGAAGTTATTTTTTCATTATTTTTGTTGCGAGTGAATTTTATTGACTCAAATAACTCATTGAAATGACGTTTAACCTTTTCATTTTCTTCTAGAAAACTCTCATTTTCCTTTTGTAAGGCATTAACTAAGTTTTGAAGATGAAGGTTTTGAGAATTCCGAGAATTTAAAGGAGGAGGCATTTGGGAGCCAGTCACATTGTTCATTTCACCCTTTAATTGAGAAATTTGGGCTTTCAACTTTCTGATCGTGTTATAGTGAGCTTGAATCTGTTCATCACGTTTGTTTATTTCAAAAACCGCATCAAACTCTAGAACATCCGAGGATATCTTGATGTTTGAGGTTTTAACATTTTCTTTGAGATGTTGATATTTTAGTTGTAAATCAAAATGTTCAACTTCTAGTTTAGAAAAATGTTTTACCAAATTATCGTGATCATCCTGTTCAATTTTCTCACTTAGTTTAGAGTTTTTGATTTCAAGCTTAATGACACGATCATGGGAGACTTTCAAAGCAACAGATAATTCATGAAATTGAGAAGCAGTAATAGAACAATTAGTGAGTATAGAACACATCTTGGGAAATACATTCAGAAATAAGAGTCTCATTCAATGTATGCAAGTTCTTCCTCTCAATCTCATTATATTTTAATGCTCGATCATAGTCACTAACCTCAACTATCATTGCATCAAATTCCTTTTCCATTCCTTTAATATCTGAATCCATCCCCTTTTTAAGGCTCTCAAATTGATCTTTTAGTTGTTTAAAGAAAGGCATGACCTCAGTTAGATAGCATTCTTTTGTTTGCTCAAAACTCCTTTCCCATTCAGTTATCCCAGTGGGTGTGATCCTTTTCTTACAAGTTTTCTCAAAATCAACAAATAGTTGAAAGATAACATATTGACTGATTAAGGTCTTGCTTTTAGTGGCAATAGTTCTAGGAACTAGATGCATTGGTGTATTTGGAGGATACACAGTCGCTGAAGGCATTTTCCTAAGGGGAGGGTTTGTAACAACAAGATTCTCTGCTTTTTGCTTATCTAAATCCTTTTTCCAGAACACTTATTCGGGAATTAACAACGTTTGAGGCTTAAACTTGTTCAACAAAATCCAGTTTTCATTCTTGTAATCATGGGGTTTGATCGTTATGTTATTCTTTTTACATTCAGGATCTTCTAGCTTCTTATTCATTTTCTCCCTAGATGCATCATCTAATTTTCTATCTTCCTCAGTGCACTCAACGCAACTAGGTTTCTGTCTTGGTATAAGAATCTCATTACCATCATAGATCACCTTATTAGCAGCTCTAGCCTTTTTAATGACCTCTGGATTTAGCTCCTCAACAAGGGGAATGCTATGCTTATCGCTTAAAACTCTATGCTTAGTGATCAAGTGAGCAGTCTGAATGGTATTCCCTTGTACGTACAACTTATTTTCTAGCTTGTTTTTCAAAGTTTTTAGATTGGAAAAATAATTCAAAAGTTTTGATTCCTTAGCACTGAATTCTTGCTTAAGCATTTTAACATTTTCTTGAAGTTCCTGTTTTTGCTTAGCAGTTTTAGAAAGCTTTTCTTGTAAGGAGTTTAACTCTTGTTTTAAGACTTCTTCTCTAAAGTTACTTTTTCTAATAACTGTACGCATTTGGTCATCCATCTCCTGCTCACGGGTGGTTAATTCAAACTTAGCTCGTTTTTCATAAATAGCAACACGTTCTTTATAGGCATTAAGTTTAGAGATAACTGAATCATCAGGGGCACATGCAGTGTATTCGTCAAAAGCATAGTCATCATTGACTGCATAAGATACATCACTTGGTACAATCTCACTTTCACTTTGTTTCACATATTGATCATATGGGACAACATTGATATTACCCATATTTTCAATATCTGACTCAATAATTACAGTTGATTGTACTTCGTCATGTATCTTTTGCTCATCAACTTCATCGTATAGTTTTAGTACCTCAGAAATAATTTTGTCTTTGGATGGACCAGCTTGTGGTGATGAAGAGACTTTAGGAGGGACCATTGGAGAAATGCTAGCCATGAAAATGGTTTGTGCAGTAGGTTCATCATCAACGTCAGAGTCGTATGCATCACAATCAGCAACTTGAAAGGCATTCTGATGATTGTGGCCTATCTCCTGAATTGGCTGCTCATCCACATCGGCATCATATGTCTTAGCATTTTCCTCAGCAAGAAACAACAACTCCTCTTCATCCAAAGCTGCACCATTATCCTGAGCTTGCACAAGCAACATCTTATCCCTGAAATACTCTGCATTCTGAGGGCGTTTTGGCGATGTGCAGTTCCTTGCAATATGTCCCTCACCTCCATAGTTGTAGAACTTGATAGGTTTTGCTTGTCCCTGATTTCCATTCCTTCCCCTATTCAGATTTCCCACATATCCTCTACCGACTCCACCTCTTCCTTGTTCGTACCGCCTTTCTTGAATTGGCTGCACCATAACCTTCCCATCTCTGACAGTGGCTTGATTGTATGGATTGGATGCTGTTCTGAGGTTGTTGTTAGTGTGTGGGAGAGAGTTCATGTTTTGACTAATCATGAGAGCCAGTTGATTAATGAAGTTTCCCACGGCTGCATCAGCATCAACTTGTTTGAACATTGGATCAGGAATGAGTTTGTGATTACCATTACCCATGGGTATAACTTGAGATGCTTTGGTGGTAATTCCAATGTTTGAGTAGAAGGCAGTTGAATCATTTGATGAGCTTGTGTCTCCCTGGTTGGTTTTGAATTGATCAAGAATCCTTTTTTCAAACATAGTATGTCTCTCATTCTGAAGAAGGAAGGCATAGAGTTGCTCATAGTTTGTATTCTTCAATCCTTTGGTTAGCTTCACAGAGGTGACAAACTTGTGCCATTCGGGATTCATGTTGTTCACAAACTTTGAGTTCAGCTGAATGTTTGGCATAGTCATTCTGATGTTCCTCATGTCATTAACATGCTTGTGGAATCTCACGTAATACTCATAGACACTCTCATCTGGTTTCATCTTGAAGTTCTCAAATTCATCATAGAGTTGTGATTCTCTGTCTTCCATAGTTAATTCAGAACCAGAAAGAAGCATCTTGACATTATCCCACACAGCCTTGGCTTCGGTGTTGTGATTGATAAGCTTGTAGATATCTTTTGGAAGACCTTGAAGTATGATGTTAGAAGCCCTGATATCAGCATCGAATCTCTTTTTCTCCTTATCACTGAGCTCATCATACGTCTTTGGTCTGTCTATTCCATAGATCATTGTTCCATCTGCAGCTGTATCAATTAAGTCTCTTATAGTCTCAATCTGATAAGGTCCTTCATCAATCTATTTGAGAATGTTGACCCCATTTTCCTTTCCAAGACAGTACAGTCTGATTCTTTGAGCCCAAGAGTCGTAGTCAGTTCTGTCAAGCATGGGTGGACGAGTATCTGAACCAATTGCTTGAACATCCTCGCAACATGGAGATTATTGTAGGTACGTTGGTAGACATGTATAAAGATTACACGGGATTTTATAACTCAATGATTAAACCGGGAAATAGATTCTTTCACGGGATTTTACTAAATCAAGAGAAAACCGTATTACACACAAAAGTCAACCAAGTCGCTAAGAATCCTTGAACCAAGTCGCTAAGCACTAAGTTGCTAAGTAATAACAAGACAAGTCGCTAAGTTCCAAATCGCTACAAATTTTGGCAGCAAGTCGCTATGCACCAAGTCGCTAAGATGTCAAGTCGCTAAAAAGCAACTCGCTAAGGTCCAAATCGCTAACACCAAGTCGCTACGAAACTTAAAGAACAAGTCGCTATCAAAATTGAAAGCAAGTCGCTACCTTACCAAGTCGCTACCCGTAGTGGAGAATCCACTAAGTGTACTGTTTGTCGGCTTGTCTCAAAAGGCAAGTCGCTATGACCAAGTCGCTACCAAAACTCACTACAACTCGCTACCTTTTACTGAAGCAAGTCGCTACCAAGAAATTCACTCCGAGAGCCAAGTCGCTACCAAGAAAACTTTAAAAACACACTTTTCAATCCAAAACAAGCTCAACCACAGTGATTCAAGCTTACCAAATCAAAAACCAAGCACATACAATGATCCTAAACACAAAAGTACACCAAAAATTCAAACTTTAACACAAGAAATGAACCAAATGATGCAAAAACCACTAAACTTTTTCAAACTCAAAAACCATCTAAAAACCACTAGAAATCCAAGGATATGTAAGAGATGATCTAACCATGGATCTTGATACCATTTGTAACATATTGGATTTCACATACACATCATAGCATAAACACAAGAGGCGTACAAAATGGTTTTAGAGAGAGAAAGTTAGAGGTTTGGGAACTTTAGTGAGAGAAAGAAAAATCTTATAATGAGCTCCAACTCTCTACCTTGGGAGGTAGAGAGTATTTATAGTCTTACAATAAAACGCCACCTGACGGGCTATGGATCAGGCATACAGTGGGTAAAGACCCGTCCGTCCTCCACGGTGTTACTTAACTAAATACTACTTAACATCAAATAACTACGACTACGAGCTTTCTAAAGATTACATATACTTGAGGTGACCGACACTTTAACTACTGGATTTTACAAATCCTAACAATTAATTCAACTTTAGGGCAGTAACCGGGTTTAATTCATATGCTACTGGTGGTTACCAAGGTAACATCAGTATTGAAGACAAGATGTCATGGGCCCAGTGACGCACTGCACTACAACTTCCCAAGCTACTCAAGTTCCTCTTAAAAGGACTTGTTTCACTCTCACGGGGAACCGACATTATCTATCGACTTTCTCTTAGAGATTGTTGATATTGAAGAAGGAGACCCTCTCCCTAGTCTCCGGCATAGGAACCAAATGTGCACTATTGAGTCTAGAGCCACGAGATCATCAAATAAATCTCCTTAGGACACTGTCAATGAAGACTCTCTGTTTCACACAATGTGGAAAGAGAGATTATATCTTATGAGTCCTACGCGTTATCCTTGTGGTATTGCCAGAACATCTGAGTGATATGCTATCATATTCACAATGAAGATGGAAAGCATTCTGGAGCCAACATCAAACAAGCTCCTGGTGGGTGGCATGTGAGATCTATCCAATAGATCAACCATATGACAACTGAACAGAAACAATGGGGCGATTTAATCTTTTGAATCAATCCTGGTTCAGGTTATGGATTGACGGATACCTTTGAAAAACCGGTCGTTGTGCTTAAAAACTCTTTTCGTTAGCACATCGTCTGTGTACTAATATTTTAAAATAAAAGGTGTTTATGATTGATAATTCATTTTCATTAAAACCTTCGTTGTATTGCAAAAACAATTTCTATTGAGCGGTACGCGATTGTTTTTCTAATCTTTTTTCATCAATCAGTGAATCTCAATTCGCTGGTTCACTCACTCCGTGTTGTCTTTTTTGAGACGTTCCGGTTTGAGAACAGCTAGAGCAGCTGCGAAACCCTGTCAAGGAAATTATTCGGAATTATACCTGATCACAGGCAGTACATATAACGTACTACGAACATGGGTGCTAGTTCATATAACGTACTACGAACATACCTCAAAATCCGCTTAAGAGCGAAAAGTGAGGCTCTCTAGGATCATGCATATAGCATATGAAATATTCGAACGAGTAAAAGTAAGATACTATAGAGAACCGTCAAGACTCCTATATAGTGACCGATCAGAGACCGGATCACCATCATCTCTTAGCTTGGATTCAGTATCAACAGGAGTCCAACTAGGATTACAAGTACCCATTTGAGCCTGCTCAAGAATCTCAGCGCATACTTGCGCTGTGATAAAAACATCCCCAAGGAATCACATGTAACAGAGATACCCAAAAAATAATTAAGCAAAACCAAGATCTCTCATACAAAACTCATGATGTAATGTGGCAATAAGCCCTTGCAACAAGAGCTCAGAAGAAGCACTGAGTACAATGTCGTCAACATATAAGCAGTGTCAGTCCCTTGTTGGTAAATAAACAGTGATTAGTCACAGTGACTCTAGTAAAATCCAACCTGAGTAATATAGGATACAAAATGCTGAAATCAAGCCCGAAGGGCCTGCTTGAGGCCATAGAGGGACCGCTGCAATAAACAAACATAATTAAGTAATGTAGAATCCTGAAAACCTGGGTGCTAGTGCATTTAAATTGTCTGAGATAAATCCCCATGTAAAAAGGCATTCTTGACATCAAGCTGATGAACTGGCCAATGTCTAGAAATAGCCAAATTAAGAACAATATGAATAGTATCTAGTTTGACAACCGGACTAAAAGTCTCATCAACATCCTCTAACTCAGTACTACCATTCGTCACAAGGCGAGCCTTGTAGCAACTAAGAGTGTCATTTGCAAAATACTTAAGGAGAAATAACCATATACTATGAATAATAATTATGTTTGTAGGTTGGGGCACAAGATTCCAAGTTTTATTTTTAATAAGTGCATTATATTCATCACACATAATATTTTGCCAATTTGGATCATTAAACGCATCACGATATGATTTTGGTAGAGGTAAAACTGAAGACACATAAAGAGTAAGACATTGAGTAGGACGATTAGTCCCGACATGAAATCATGTGATCATGGGATAAACCGATACCGAGTTTGGGTTGGCGTGTGCAGGAACATCCATAATAAGTGAGTCGTTTTGGTGGTGGACGGGTTGTTGAATTTCTTGGGCCGTGGGTGAAGTTTGGATCGGATCGTGAGTTTGTTGGGTCATGGGTGGAGTTTGGTTTTGTTGGGCCGGTAGTGGACTATGAGGCACAAGACTGTTGGGAGGAGAAGTTGGGGCGTGGTGTTGTAAATGGGATGTAGGTCCAAGGTTATGTTGAACTACAGTAGGTTGAACAACAAGAGGGGAACAAATGGTTTGAGTGATTAGATCGGGTGAGTCATCCAAAAATGCATAGCTAGGCGGCGAGGGTGATTGGATAGAACCATATGGGAACACCGTTTCATCCAAGGTAACATGGCATGAGATAATTATTTTATTGGTGGTCAAGTCAAGACAACGATACCCACGATGATTGGAAGCATATCCCAAGTGTATTGAGGGTGTGGCGCGTGGTTCGAGCTTATGATCGGTGTGTAGGTGAGGGTAATATAAACACCCAAACGTTTGTAATAGGTCATAGTCTAAGTGTTTACCAAACAAACGGGTATACGGTATTTCATTGGCAATAGTAGTGGAGGGTAAAATATTGAGTAAAGAAATGGCCATATTAAGTGCTTCGACCCTAAAAAGTGAGGGTGAGGTGAGCTTGAAACAATTAAATCCTAATGAGGTTGTTGATGGTATGAATCATTCGTTCATACTTGCCATTTTGTTGAGAGGTTTTAGGACAGAGTCGTGATACCAAGTCGTTGATACCACGTAACACTTCACTTCTTTGATGTCCAAGTCGTTGATACCACGTTTACAAATTGACAAGAAAGGCATGAGGAATTAGAGACAAAGTCGTGACCGGGTAAAGATCCCCCGTGCTATCACCTCGGAGAAGCACCCGACGAGTCATAAAATCCTTAACCGAAAAACCAAACGCATCAAATTAAATAGTGCAATTATTCTCATGAACAAATTAACGAACGGAAATTAAGTTTTTGACAATATAGGGGTAATTAGAACGCTATTAAGATAAAGAAGCCTATAAGGAGTTGGCAAAATACTATGTCCAGTATTGGTGACGGGTATAGTATGACCGTCACCAACCGTGACAGATGGATAAATGCAAGTATTAAAAATATTATAAAGACTAGTAACAGAATCATTAAGGTGAGAACTTGCACCTGTATCCATGTTTCAAGCACCAGAATCAGGATCCTGTAAAGTCACGGTACTAAAGGTATGCAGTAAGGTGGTAGCCTGACTCGTGGGCCTCGTATTTTTGAGCAGAGATGTAGGCTGACCCATTTGACCAACGAGATGACCAATGGGCTAAACTTGCGGATACGTTGTGTGGAAAACTAGAAGGGGGGTTGAATAGTTTTACAGATTAAAACTTCGTTTTAAACTATTTAGATCGACTTATGTCAATCTATTTAAACTTGTATGTTGGATGTTGATAGACAAGCATATATAAATATGTAATGAAAGAATAAGGAGTAAGAAGTACAAAACCACAACGTGAGTATTTATAGTGGTTCGGCTACAAGGACACCTTCCTTGCCCTACTACACTCCCCAAGTCACCTACTCGAGAGTTTGTAAACACTACACGACACCAACTCCTTATGGAGGAGAAGCCTTCACAACGTCCCCTACTCTTTTTCCGGTACTAGGCTAACCACCGGGTTCTTTCACAAGGTAGAACCAAACCTATCACAACGTCGCCTACCCTTTATCCGGTACTAGGCTAACCACCGGGTTCTTCCACAAGGTAGAACCAAACCTATTACAACGTCGCCTACCCTTTATCTGGTATTAGGCTAGATACCCAATTCCATTACAATGGAGGAACTACTACCCAACACTACAACAATAACTAACTCCAAAGGAGATCCACTGCTTATAACAACATCAACAAGGATATCAATATCCTTTGACCCGATACTAATCTATCTTGTACATAGAGCACACCATATCGAATTGTATACCTTAGGCACCTTTCACTAATGCCTTTGACTCGATCTCAAGGCACCCTTCTCTAATGCCTTGTGACTTGACTTCTAGATACCCTTTACTAATGACTTTAGCCTTGACTTCTAAGCACCCTTCACTAGTTCTTTCAATACGGACGTTCGACACCTTTCACTAATGTCTTTGTCTTGACCCTTTAGACATCTTTCACTAATGTCTTCAACACTACACTTCTTATGAGAAAGAAGAGAACTATCAACAAGAGAACCTCAGTAGTCTTGATGATAACGAAGCATGGCAACTCATGGACTTGAGCTTGTTTGACTTCAAAAGGTGGTGATCTCGCCTTTAAGAGGAACCTAGAGAATCACACAAAAACAAAACTATATACATAGATCACTTGGATCTGAGGTTAGAGAGTTTATAACTCAAAGAGAAAATATGTGAGAAAGGGGGTGAGAAACAAAGAAGAAATGGCTCACTATTTATAGAGGAAAAATAGCTACTGTTCCACGGATCCCTCACTTGAGGGATCCGTCCAGTGTATTACTGGGGATTCGTGGGACGCTCCTCTTTGCCCATGGGTTTTGGGTCATGGGTCATGGGTTATGGATCATGGGTATCCAAGTAGATACAATGTATCTACAAGATGCAATACATCTAGTCCATAGGTCATGGGTTAAAACCATGGGTCATGGATAATATCCATATATGACTTAAGCATGATGTCATGCAATGGGTTATGGGTCATGCTCCATGGGTATGTGTCATGGACTTTGGGTTATACCCAACTACTTTCAATGTATTTGGTCAATTGATCAAATTCTTAAGTTTCTACCCATTTATATTACCCATTATAATATATACTAGTTATGTATATATTTACCCAATATGTAAACACTAGTCGTTGTACATATGTATTACTATCTCGTAAAATCACTTATACTTTTTTTAGTGTTTTATGTGAAACGTAAGTGTGTTAGTAAAATATTGGCTCAAACCAATTACGTATTTTATTTGTTTCGTTAAAATGATTTTACGTTTGTTATCGACAAAATATTAGAAGATCGTAAAATATAAATATCCATTTTTACGGCTTATTTGTATTAACAATCTCATCCTTTTTGTTGATGAAAAAACATAAAATTATTTTAAGGAAAAACTAAAATCCGTAAAAGTTTGAATTGTAGTTTTTACTTTCTTCTCTCCCTTTTTGTCGAAACAAAAAGAGCTTCGAAAAAAAACTAACACATTGTTTTAAGAGAAAAAAATATGAAAGAAAAAGATAATAAAAAAAACAGAGAGCAAGTAACGGGAAGATTTCTCGTCTTAACTCCCCCTTGACGAGTCCATTCCTTTGTTAGGACGTCAAGAAAAATCCTAAGCTAGTTCATTTGCAACTAAGTTTGCAAAAGATTTCGTCTACGTGACGAGTATGCTCCCCCTTGATGATTGCAATTTTGCAAAGTCCTAATATTGCAAGTGATTTTGCAATGTATTGCTTTGACACAAATCTCCCCCTAGCTTAGTGTGTCGAAGTCTTCATGTGTAAATTGAAAATCTACAAAACAAAGGTTAGAAAACAAGTATATAATACATAATTTCCTACAAGTAAGACTCAAGTTAGTAGAAAACTAGTCTTCTGTTGCACGGATCCCACGGTTCCCTCCTTGGAGGGATCCGGCTAAGCAAATCTTAGGGATCCGTTTGACTGTAACTAAAATACAGCAAAGTTGATGTACCAAAAGATGTTAGTATCAAAATGAGATATGTATTAGAACAATAATCATATACTCATAACAATATTAGCAAATATCATGTAATTTCATTTAATAAGACTAGAGATATGATATACATGACTCTAAAAACTAAGAAAATGAGCAATACATGACTTTGAATTACAAGACTATCTAAGTTGCGCTTGATACTAGGACACCACTAGAATCCTCTAGCTCAAGTTTTTTTAGGTTTAATCTCATCGAAACGTTCGAGGAGGTGATAAAACATGAAACGTTGATCTTCAGATACTTCCTGTATTAAACTTTCAACATGTTGACAATGATAGCAATCTTTGTCATGGCTCGGTAGTGGTGATGGAAGAAAGGAAATTGCTTGATGTGAAGGATCAAGTGAAGCGGGTTGAGGAGCCTCAAAATAAGGAGGGATTGGCAGAGGCGCATTCAAGGATAGCTCAACTAAAATTGATGGTGATGGTAGAGATGTGTCAACTTCCATGTGATCGGGTTGTTGACTTTGATGATTTCTCATAATCCAAACGGGATTATTTGATGGTGACGGAGAAAAAGAAGTCGGAGCTAGTGTTAACTCAACACCTTGATTTTGTTCCACTATTCCTCCTAAAGAGGATAAAGTTGTTGGTGGTGGAGGATGAGATGGCCTAGGAGGCAAATCCTCTAGATTGTAGAGGTGTGGTGATGAGAGTGGAGTGGTGAATGATAGGGCTCTAGGCACCAATGATGATGGTTTAGTGGAAATGGGGTTGTTTGGTTTAGGAGGTATGGTGGTGTTTGGCATTGGTAGTTTTGTGGGAACAATCCTCTTTGGGATTGGTTTGATAGGTGGAGGGGAGATCCTACCAATTGTGGTTTTAACGGGGGATGATTCGGTTGAGGAAATTTCGTGTACAACACGAGCAATTTTCTTGGGTGGTCCTTTGGTGGATGAATTACCACTAGGAACTTTCCTCATGATGAGATGATTCAAAGAGATTTGTAAAGGTTTCTAGTTGCTGAAAATGAGGATGAAGATGATGACTTTAAGAGTCTTAACAATGTGGGTTATAAAGAAAGGGATTTGGCAAGTGCATTCAAGACTTAAGCCACTAAGATCCCTTGGAATGTGATGATTAGCATGCATAAGAGTCAACTTCAGAGTTGTACTGATCTAAGATCTTAATCAAGATAAGATGGAGTGTTCAAGTTAGCAAGATGAGCTTGAAATGATTGTTTTAGCTAGAGTTGACATGAATCTGTCACCCAGATCCCACGGTTCCCTCCAATGAGGGATCCGTCTAGGCTAATCCTAGGGATCCGGCTCTCAACAGCTAGGAAAGGGTAAAAATGATGTTTGTAAGGTCTAATGCCTATACCTTTTTGAGTGTTTTAGTCCTCCTAAGTATCTTAAATGAAAGGGTACTTAAATGTTCAAGGGCAATGAGTGATGTAGCTAATGATTGCCTTTTATGGAAGAAAATAGAACTTTTATGAGTACCAATGAATGACCAAGGGTGACACTAAAAATTTGAGAGTGTCCAACGGAGCTAAATGATCCTAGAGACCAAATAGTAACTTAAGATAACATTTTGGAAGATATCTTAAAGATTTATAGAAAAATGGAAGAACTAGAATTTGACCCATTTTGAGGTAAGGATGACTAAAATCTTTTGCAAAGATTGAAAGATTTCCAAAGCTAGATGTATTAACATGTGAGAGATGATGTGTAAGTGTAAGAGCGGAAGAGTAATGAGTTTTGGTGAACCAATAGATCGAAAAGCACCTTGAGTGTGATCTAAGTGAGTTATGAGTGAGTATGAAACTTTACTCCGCTTGAGAAGGACTTAATTGGTCCTAAGGTACTAAGTTTAGCTAGTGTGAAGTGATCTAAAGACATGGTTTTGAAGTATAAAGATTGCAACTGCATTTCTGTTTGCCCGGATCTCACGGTTCCCTAAGAGGAGGGATCCGTCTAGTACAAACTTAGGGATCCGTCTTCCTGCTAAACAGCACCTTTACAAAAGGTATGCAAGGGTTGCACAAAGCATCATATTTCCAAGATAGTGTTTTCTAAGAGGTTCTAACACTAATATAGTAGAGATATCAAATGTTAAATGTTTTATTTCATGAAAGAAATTGCATTACATTGATAGAGCATGAGTACTAAGGATTGACCTTAATGAAAAGAAACTAAGTTTCTTGAGCGTTTTCGCTAGATGGATCATCAAATGGTTGATGAGTATTTGCTGATTCAGGGATGAAGAAAGTCTTCATGAGCGATGTATTTAGAGATTCCATCATCTTGTTCACAAGTACGTACAACGGACTTTGGAAATGAGGGTGAAAGTAAATGATGTGATGATAAAGGCGTGTCAAGAACATTCCATAAGGAATTAGTTTGTTCTTGGAGCCTTGAAGATTTACAATTCGCCTTGCGAAGAAATAGGCGAGATTGTATGGTTGTTGTGTTAGCAAACAATACATTATGTGAGCACAACAAGCGGGAAGGATTTCTCGATTTCCCCTAAGACTCCAAACATTTTCACGTAGGATGAGTGCGAGAGGCTTGTAATCATCTCGGATATCCCATGTATAGATAATGTTTGGATCCGAGTAATAGGGTCGAGGTTTGCGTAATATGCGAGTCAAGTCTTGAGGAGAAGGTATGTGTGAACAATATGGACTATTTTCTTCATAATGGTTGAAGAGAGAATCAAGAGACCAATATTCAGTGAAGGCACATTGTCCATGATTTGGAATTAGGAAGATGTGAGCAATTTGCCCAAGGGTTAGAACGAACTTTTGGTTTTTGATCCAAAACCAAAGAGATAGAGAGCGATCCTCGTTACGAACGAGTTCAACTTGACGGAAGAATTCCAATACAAACCTCGGACATATTTTCTCGTTAATTTCGAGAAGACATTCTAGTCCTATGGTTCGGAAGGAGGTATTGACACCTTCTTCGTATTGTAGAGGAGTTTCGACAATACGTCCTTCATGGAAGTGACGGGTTTTGAGATTATTGAACCCACGGACATGATTGCCAGGTGTGTTGGGTTCAAGAGAGATGTTAGGGGTGTAAACGCAAGTGAGTGTGTTACGTCACCTATCTATCACATCAGTATGTATTTTTAGAGAGAGAAAGTTTTAGAGAGAGAAAGTGGAAGGAACTAATTAAGTGATTATGAAAATGATAATTGCAATTAGAACAAACAACCCTCTCCCTTCAAGGGAGGAGGTATTTATAGTGTTTACATAAGTAGGGGTGTTTCCCCTTGGTTCTAGAAGAACCTCTTATCACAGCTCATGGGTTTACTACATGAGCTGTAAAACTAAATACAAACATTTATAAACCACAATTGTTAACGACCTATTACAAATGAAATGACCTACACTTTATAATAAAACATGTTCCTAACAATCTCCCCCTAATGGTTGGTCATCATTTTTTGTCTTTCTTAGGTCGTTCGACGTCTTTAACTTCTTTGGCGTTCATAGCTTGTGACGTCTTTGATTCTTTGCATCTTTGTACTTTGTTCTTGTTGTTGTGATTAGTTGTGAAATCTGCCTTTTTTCAACATCTTTGTTGTTAGTGTTGAAAGTCTTTTCCAGCATGCTCATACTTCTGGTGAAGTTTGTGATTCATACATTTGAAGCTCTCATTCTTTAACTTTGATCTTTGTCTCATAACTTTGCAGATTCTTTGACTTTGGCGTAGAATCTTTCTGAACTTTGCTTTGCTTAGATCTTAGATGAGAATGTGTTTATGATGTTGGTATGCGCATGTGGAACAAAATATGTTGATGATAATGATGGTGGTAATGGTCTTTATAGAACTCCTGGTCTTTATGAGTACCTACACGGAAACAATTAGCAATAATGTTCCCGGCACTTATAGGATCGGATTTTGAGATCATAAACAACATAGTGTGAAAACTTTCTCTAATCCTTGCCAAGGCCGTTCCTAAATTGAATATTCTCTAAAGAGATTAACAATCTAGGTGAGCCACTGAAGTATACCGAAATATCACTCCAAGACTGTAGACCGTTTGAAACCACCAAGCGTAACCCATAAAGGATTACCGAGGCGACCTGCTGTCAGGGTTGTTTGATGTTGACCCTGGCAGGAATTTCCATTCAATCACTGAGGATCACAATTGTGAATCCCCTCATAAATGTTCTGGCAGATTGCTAAGATCTGCGTAGGACTCTGGAATATGTCACTTGTGTCCTTATTGTTTGAACAATAAAGTGATGAGATATTAGGTGTTCATAAGAGATCTTTTGATGAATCTCATGGCTCTAGACTCGATTAGTGCGCTTTGATTTTCCTAAGCGGAGACTAGGGAGAGGGTCTCCTTCTTCAATACCAACAATCTCTAACAGATAGTTGATAGATTACGTAGGGTTCCCTGTGAGAATGAAACAAGCTCTTTTGAGAGAACTTGAGTGGCTTAGAAGGTTTAGTGCATTGCGTCACTGGGTCCATGGCGACTTTTCTTCAATACCGGTGTCATCTTGTGACAACCAGTAGCATATGAATTGAACCCGGTGTCTGCCCTAAGTTGAATTATTTGGAGAGCTATTTCTTTTCACCCTTTTCTTTAACTTTTTCTTTTTAATTCTTCAACTCATTCTTTCTCCGATTCTCATTTTCTCCTTTTTCAATCATACCTAAGGACTTCTAAATACTAACTATTTGTGGTGTCCTTGGGTAGATCCCTCCGGTTCTGGCGGATCATAGGACGTTTATTCCTAAATTTAGTCACCTTTTAACTCCATGACTATCCTATGTTGCCACAAAAAAATTTTCTTGAAAAATCTCTTAAGATGTTTATGATGAAAAACATGTTTTGCTAACACGTTGAGAGTTTTTGGTTTTTCAGAAATACTCCCCCTCCACATGTGCTTATGAGTTTTGACTGAAATCTGCACAGAGAGGGAAGAGCTCGCACTTTTGAATTGATCGACTCTTGATAGACAATTCCCTGCGAGACATGGTTACGTTGTATAGTTAAAGAGTTCCATTATCAGCTTTTAGGTGACAACTAGCTCTAATAACTACCTTGAAGATGTAAACTCTCCTTGAAAAGGAGGTTAGACCCGTCAAAGTTCATGTCAATCAAGAGTGTCTCAGATTGGTACATTCTACTAAGATAAGTCTTGGAAGACTTATCTTTTCGATTATTGACATTCAAAGATCGTCAATTCATTGGTGATGTCTGAGTCGAGCATATGATGAGATTCCATAACTTCCTGATCAACAATTTTAATCACATTTCTCCCCCTCAAAAATAGCATATATATGATGTTTTTGAAAACATGTTTATTAAAATATGCTTTTTGAGGTGTTTGAAATTCCTTTGGGAAGAAACAGATTTCAAGAACATTTGATTTTGAACAAAGATTTTGTGTTGCAAACAATTAAGAAGCTTTCGCTCCTTTAGTTAGGATTGAGGCACTGAAGCGTACCACAGGGTCCTTTATTTTGAAAAATCGAGATTTGTTGCGAATCAAAGTACCTTTAGCCTCTATTTTGTTTTTCAAATTCTTTTCAGCTTGATAACATAGACCCCATCAAGTTTCTCAACAAATTCTCTGACATCAAGACTTTTAAACTGATTCATCCTGAGAAACCGTAAGAGATTAACTGCAATTCTAAACAATCTTCCCAATCCGTACTGCATGTCTCTAGAAACTTCTCCATACACTTCCTTTTGATGAAGTTTTTTGAATCAGCTTCCCCCAAACTGACAATCGTCTTCATCAGATTCAAAAATTTGAGGTAGTTAACATGTCTTCTAACTTTTTACAGTTTTAAGTGCACATCAAAATTTGTAGATGAACAGTAAACCACATCAAGCAAATCCGAATTGTCACGTAATCACAGTTGTACATAATGCGGAAAATTCGTTCGGGGGTAACATGCAAGAAATCAACAAGATCTTCTCACGTATGCAGACACTTCACACCAAACAAACTTTGAGAGATGAAATAATACTCCTTCCCCCTGATTATTGCGGTATATCAGAATAATAATCGACTGTGTATATGCGAATACTCGATAAAATGATCGCGTGCGAGGCATCATAATACAGTTAAAGCATCATATGTAGGTAACTTCACACAAAATAACCCAGTGAAAGTTGAAACGATAACACCAAAGTAAGACGTTTGAACCACATATCGTCTCATTTCTTCCCCCTGATTGTAGAAACTCGTGAAGGGAAAGAGTTTTCGCAAAGAAGGCAAAGAAAGCACATGACATATACTCTTTCTTCCCCCCGATGTTTTCGATGAATCGAAACATACACCACGAAGGCAAAGAAAGATAGCGTAACCGTGTACGTTCAATTAATCAAAGAGGTATGAAGTACCATAAATATCTCGTGAGAATCAATTGCTGATAAAAATTCTCAACTTGTTCATTATGTTGATCATCAGTTGTGTCATTGTTGTTGGAAACAATTTGATCTACTGTTATCAAAGATTCGATTGAAGGTGCATCTCTAGCAACGGTTGTTGTTGTAGATTCAGGGTGTATCTAGAATTAGAATATGATCAGGTTGTGCAGCAAAAACATTAGATACATCTGAAGCACGGCTTTCTAAAGAATCTCCAAACAGTGGAGCAAACAAAATTTCCAATTCTTGACGATTGAGTACAATGGCGATGCAGCTGATGGATCATTATGTTTTAGATGGTGAGAAACGGGTCCTAAGCTGTTGTACTTAGAAGCCATTGTTGTTGTACCTGTATAGAAAGTAGGACGGGAGAGATAGAGACAAACATGGATTCCCAAGTGCAACTGGGTTCCAGATGTTAGAAGCATAAAGTTGCATTGTCAATTATCTTCTTGGAAAGAGAGATTATATCTTATGAGTCCTACGCGTTATCCTTGTGGTATTGCCAGAATATCTGAGTGATATGCTATCATATTCACAATGAAGATGGAAAGCATTCTGGAGCCAACATCAAACAAGCTCCTGGTGGGTGGCATGTGAGATCTATCCAATAGATCAACCATGTGACAACTGAACAGAAACAATGGGGCGATTTAATCTTTTGAATCAATCCTGGTTCAGTTTATGGATTGACGGATACCTTTGAAAAACCGGTCATTGTGCTTAAAAACTCTTTTCGTTAGCACATCGTCTGTGTACCAATATTTTAAAATAAAAGGTGTTTATGATTGATAATTCATTTTCATTAAAACCTTCGTTGTATTGCAAAAACAATTTATATTGAGCGGTACGCGATTGTTTTTCTAATCTTTTTTCATCAATCAGTGAATCTCAATTCGCTGGTTCACTCACTCCGTGTTGTCTTTTTTGAGACGTTCCGGTTTGAGAACAGTTAGAGCAGCTGCGAAACCCTGTCAAGGAAATTATTCAGAATTATACCTGATCACAAAGGCAGTACATGTAATGATCAACGGGAACCGTGGGCGTGTACCTCAATTCAACGAAAGTGATCAAAGACACTTTTGTGCGCTTTATTGCTAACTGTTGTATGCAGGTACGCTCGACGTTTGTAGCTGATCAGAATGAAGCGGTCAATCCATAGCCGCATGCTCACACAACACATTCATTTCTAAAGAAATCATGATTAAGTGCATCAATGACTCTGATATTTTCACTCCATGCTTCTGCTACGCTGCTGCCAATATCATGAAACAACGAAAGCTTCCGCTACTCTGATAAGAAGAAATCATGATCCAGAATGTGAGCATGTCGGTCCAATTGTCACAACAACATATGATGGCAACACAACAGTGGGTGATACTGAGATTAGCTGTGGCTGATGATCTCTATTAAAGCTCAAAGGTCATCAAAGTGGATCAGCTCTATAACCTCCATGAAATATTCATTACAGTTGAACAATGATGAAATCACCACTAAAGCACAAGGTTTGATTACTTGGAAGTATTTAAGTCTACGAGCTCAAGACTGAAGAATTAATAGACTGGTAGGGTGCAAATTGTAATTCATGGGGTGACCTCCCTTAGGGGGAGATTGTTAGGAATTGGAAATTCTATAGTGAAGTATCGCTCACCCCTAATGTAATCTAGCTTAAGTTAGCTCGTAGACATATTGTTTAGTATGGTATTTATTAGTTAGTTATTAGCGTAGCTTAGTCTAGTGCAACACCGTGGAGGAAGGACGGGTCTTTACCCATTGTATGCCTGATCCACAGCCCGTCGGAGGGCGTGTCTCAATGTATAAATAGCCCTCTCCTCTCAAGGGAGAGGGTTGGATGTTCATTTGGAATCTAACCTTCCATGTGTTTTCTCTCACTAGAACATCTCCCTTTCTCTCTCTAAAACTTATATACGCCTCACTTGTTTGTGCTTTGATGTGATTATGAAATCCTATATCTTACATGGGTGCTAGTGCATATAACGTACTACGAACATACCTCAAAATACGCTTAAGAGAGAAAAGTGAGGCTCTCTAGGATCATGCATATAGCATATGAAATATTCGAACGAGTAAAAGTAAGATACTATAGAGAACCGTCAAGACTCCTATATAGTGACCGATCAGAGACCGGATCACCATCATCTCTTAGCTTGGATTCAGTATCAACAGGAGTCCAACTAGGATTACAAGTACCCATTTGAGCCTGCTCAAGAATCTCATACTTTGTGATAAAAACATCCCAAGGAATCACATGTAACAGAGATACCCAAAAAATAATTAAGCAAAACCAAGATCTCTCATACAAAACTCATGATGTAATGTGGCAATAAGCCCTTGCAACAAGAGCTCAGAAGAAGCACTGAGTACAATGTCGTCAACATATAAGTGTCGGTCCCTTGTTGGTAAATAAACAGTGATTAGTCACGGTGACTCTAGTAAAATCCAACTTGAGTAATATAGGATACAAAATCTGAAATCAAGCCGAAGGGCCTGCTTGAGGCCATAGAGGACATTGCAATAAACAAACATAATCAAGTAATGTAGAATCACGAAAACACGGGTGCTAGTGCATTTAAATTGTCTGAGATAAATCCCCATGTAAAAAGGCATTCTTGACATCAAGCTGATGAACTGGCCAATGTCTAGAAATAGCCAAATTAAGAACAATATGTATAGTATCCGGTTTGACAACCGGACTAAAAGTCTCATCAACATCCTCTAACTCAGTACTACCATTCGTCACAAGGCGAGCCTTGTAGCAACTAAGAGTGTCATTTGCAAAATACTTAAGGAGAAATAACCATATACTATGAATAATAATTGTGTTTGTAGGTTGGGGCACAAGATTCCAAGTTTTATTTGTAATAAGTGCATTATATTCATCACACATAACATTTTGCCAATTTGGATCATTAAACGCATCACGATATGATTTTGGTAGAGGTAAAGTTTGGATCGGATTGTGAGTTTGTTGGGTCATGGGTGGAGTTTGGTTTTGTTGGGCCGGTAGTGGACTATGAGGCACAAGACTGTTGGGAGGAGAAGTTGGGGCGTGGTGTTGTAAATGGGATGTAGGTCCAAGGTTATGTTGAACTACAGTAGGTTGAACAACAAGAGGGGAACAAATGGTTTGAGTGATTAGATCGGGTGAGTCATCCAAAAATGCATAGCTAGGCGGCGAGGGTGATTGGATAGAACCATATGGGAACACGTTTCATCAAGGTAACATGGCATGAGATAATTATTTTATTGGTGGTCAAGTCAAGACAACGATACCCACGATGATTGGAAGCATATCCCAAGTGTATTGAGGGCGTGGCGCGTGGTTCGAGCTTATGATCGGTGTGTAGGTGAGGGTAATATAAACACCCAAACGTTTGTAATAGGTCATAGTCTAAGTGTTTACCAAACAAACGGGTATACGGTATTTCATTGGCAATAGTAGTGGAGGGTAAAATATTGAGTAAAGAAATGGCCATATTAAGTGCTTCGACCCCAAAAAGTGAGGGGGAGGTGAGCTTGAAACAATAAATCCTAATGAGGTTGTTGATGGTATGAATCATTCGTTCATACTTGCCATTTTGTTGAGAGGTTTTAGGACAGAGCCGTGATACCAAGTCGTTGATACCACGTAACACTTCACTTCTTGGATGTCCAAGTCGTTGATACCACGTTTACAAATTGACAAGAAAGGCATGAGGAATTAGAGACAGAGTCGTGACCGGGTAAAGATCCCCCATGCTATCACCTCGGAGAAGCACCTGACGAGTCATAAAATCCTTAACCAAAAAACCAAACGCATCAAATTCAATAGTGCAATTATTCTCATGAACAAATTAACAAACGGAAATTAAGTTTTTAACAATATAGGGTTAATTAGAACGCTATTAAGATAAAGAAGCCTATAAGGAGTTGGCAAAATACTATGTCCAGTATTGGTGACGGGTATAGTATGACCGTCACCAACCGTGACAGATGGATAAATGCAAGTATTAAAAATATTATAAAGACTAGTAACAGAATCATTAAGGTGAGAACTTGCACCTGTATCCATGTTTCAAGCACCAGAAGCAGGATCCTGTAAAGTCACGGTACTAAAGGCATGCAGCAAGGTGGTAGCCTGACTCGTGGGCCTCGTATTTTCGAGCTGAGATGTAGGCTGAACCATTTGACCAACGAGATGAGCAATGGGCTAAACTTGCGGATACGTTGTGTGGAAAACTAGAAGGGGGGTTGAATAGTTTTACAGATTAAAACTTCGTTTTAAACTATTTAGATCGACTTATGTCAATCTATTTAAACTTGTATGTTGGATGTTGATAGACAAGCATATATAAATATGTAATGAAAGAATAAGGAGTAAGAAGCACAAAACCACAACGCGCGTATTTATACTGGTTCGGCTACAAGGACACCTTCCTTGCCCTACTCCACTCCCCAAGTCACCTACTCGAGAGTTTGTAAACACTACACGACACCAACTCCTTATGGCGGAGAAGCCTTCACAACGTCCCCTACTCTTTTTCCGGTACTAGGCTAACCACCGGGTTCTTTCACATGGTAGAACCAAACCAATCACAACGTCGCCTACCCTTTATCCGGTACTAGGCTAACCACCGGGTTCTTCCACAAGGTAGAACCAAACCTATCACAACGTCGCCTACCCTTTATCCGGTATTAGGCTAGATACCCAGTTCCATTACAATGGAGGAACTACTACCCAACACTACAACAATAACTAACTCCAAAGGAGATCCACTGCTTATAACAACATCAACAAGGATATCAATATCCTTTGACCCATTACTAATCTATCTTGTACATAGAGCACACCATATCAAATTGTATACCTTAGGCACCTTTCACTAATGCCTTTGACTCGATCTCAAGGCACCCTTTTCTAATGCCTTGTGACTTGACTTCTAGATACCCTTTACTTATAACTTTAGCCTTGACTTCTAAGCACCCTTCACTAGTTCTTTCAATACGGACGTTCGACACCTTTCACTAATGTCTTTGTCTTGACCCTTTAGACATCTTTCACTAATGTCTTCAACACTACACTTCTTATGAGAAAGAAGAGAACTATCAACAAGAGAACCTCAGTAGTCTTGATGATAACGAAGCATGGCAACTCATGGACTTGAGCTTGTTCTACTTCAAAAGGTGGTGATCTCGCCTTTAAGAGGAACCTAGAGAATCATACAAAAACAAAACTACATACATAGATCACTTGGATCTGAGGTTAGAGAGTTTATAACTCAAAGAGAAAATATGTGAGAAAGGGGTGAGAAACAAAGAAGAAATGGCTCATTATTTATAGAGGAAAAATAGCTATTGTTCCACGGATCCCTCACTTGAGGGATCCGTCCAGTGTATTACTGGGGATTCGTGGGAAGCTCCTCTTTGCCCATGGGTTTTAGGTCATGGGTCAAGGGTTATGGATCATGGGTATCCAAGTAGATACAATGTATCTACAAGATGCAATGCATCTAGTCCATGGGTCATGGGTTAAAACCATGGGTCATGGATAATATCCATATATGATTTAAGCATGATGTCATGCAATGGGTTATGGGTCATGCTCCATGGGTATGTGTCATGGACTTTGGGTTATACCCAACTACATTCAATGTATTTGGTCAATGGATCAAATTCTTAAGTTTCTACCCATTTATATTACCCATTATAATATATACTAGTTATGTATATATTTACCTAATATGTAAACACTAGTCGTTGTACATATGTATTACTAACTCGTAAAATCACTTATACTTTTTTTAGTGTTTTATGTGAAACGTAAGTGTGTTAGTAAACTATTGGCTCAAACCAATTACGTATTTTATTTTTTTCGTTAAAATGATTTTACGTTTGTTATCGACAAAATATTAGAAGATCGTAAAATATAAATAACCATTTTTACGACTTATTTGTATTAACAATCTCATCCTTTTTGTTGATGAAAAAACATAAAATTATTTTAAGGAAAAACTAAAATCCGTAAAAGTTTGAATTGTAGTTTTTACTTTCTTCTCCCCCTTTTTGTCGAAACAAAAAGAGCTTCGAAAAAAAACTAACACATTGTTTTAAGAGAAAAAAATGTGAAAGAAAAAGATAATAAAAAAAACAGAGAGCAAGTAACGGGAAGATTTCTCGTCTTAACTCCCCCTTGACGAGTCCATTCCTTTGTGAGGACGTCAAGAAAAATCCTAAGCTAGTTCATTTGCAACTAAGTTTGCAAAAGATTTCGTCTACGTGAAGAGTATGCTCCCCCTTGATGATTGCAATTTTGCAAAGGGACGTCATAAAATGTAATCCTAATATTGCAAGTGATTTTGCAATGTATTGCTTTGACACAAATCTCCCCCTAGCTTAGTGTCTCGAAGTCTTCATGTGTAAATTGAAAATCTGCAAAACAAAGGTTAGAAAACAAGTATATAATACATAATTTGCTGCAAGTAAGACTCAAGTTAGTAGAAAACTAGTCTTCTGTTGCACGGATCCCACGGTTCCCTCCTTGGAGGGATCCGGCTAAGCAAATATTAGGGATCCGTTTGACTTTAACTAAAATACAGCAACGTTGATGTACCAAAAGATGTTAGTATCAAAATGAGATATGTATTAGAACAATAATCATATACTCAGAACAATATTAGCAAATATCATGTAATTTCATTTAATAAGACTAGAGATATGATATACATGACTCTAAAAACTAAGAAAATGAGCAATACATGACTTTGAATTACAAGACTATCTAAGTTGCGCTTGATACTAGGACACCACTAGAATCCTCTAGCTCAAGTTTTTTTAGGTTTAATCTCATCGAAACGTTCGAGGAGGTGATAAAACATGAAACATTGATCTTCACATACTTCATGTATTAAACTTTCAACATATTGACAATGATAGCAATCTTTGTCATGGCTCGGTAGTGGTGATGGAAGAAAGGAAATTGTTTGATGTGAAGGATCAAGTGAAGCGGGTTGAGGAGCCTCAAAATAAGGAGGGATTGGCAGAGGCGCATTCAAGGATAGCTCAACTAAAATTGATGGTGATGGTAGAGATGTGTCAACTTCCATGTGATCGGGTTGTTGACTTTGATGATTTCTCATAATCCAAACGGGATTATTTGATGGTGACGGAGAAAAAGAAGTCGGAGCTAGTGTTAACTCAACACCTTGATTTTGTTCCACTATTCCTCCTAAAGAGGAGAAAGTTGTTGGTGGTGGAGGATGAGATGGCCTAGGAGGCAAATCCTCTAGATTGTAGAGGTGTGGTGATGAGAGTGGAGTGGTGAATGATAGGGCTCTTGGCACCAATGATGATGGTTTAGTGGAAATGGGGTTGTTTGGTTTAGGAGGTATGGTGGTGTTTGGCATTGGTAGTTTTGTGGGAACAATCCTCTTTGGGATTGGTTTGATAGGTGGAGGGGAGATCCTACCAATTGTGGTTTTAACGGGCGATGATTCGGTTGAGGAAATTTCGTGTACAACACGAGCAATTTTCTTGGGTGGTCCTTTGGTGGATGAATTACCACTAGGAACTTTCCTCATGATGAGATGATTCAAAGAGATTTGTAAAGGTTTCTAGTTGCTGAAAATGAGGATGAAGATGATGACTTTAAGAGTCTTAACAATGTGGTTTATAAAGAAAGGGATTTGGCAAGTGCATTCAAGACTTAAGCCACTAAGATCCCTTGGAATGTGATGATTAGCATGCATAAGAGTCAACTTCAGAGTTGTACTAATCTAAGATCTTAATCAAGATAAGATGGAGTGTTCAAGTTAGCAAGATGAGCTTGAAATGATTGTTTTAGCTAGAGTTGACATGAATCTGTCACCCGGATCCCACGGTTCCCTCCAATGAGGGATCCGTCTAGGCTAATCCTAGGGATCCGGCTCTCAGCAGCTAGGAAAGGGTAAAAATGATGTTTGTAAGGTCTAATGCCTATACCTTTTTGAGTGTTTCAGTCCTCCTAAGTATCTTAAATGAAAGGGTACTTAAATGTTCAAGGGCAATGAGTGATGTAGCTAATGATTGCCTTTTATGGAAGAAAATGGAACTTTTATGAGTACCAATGAATGACCAAGGGTGACACTAAAAATTTGAGAGTGTCCAACGGAGCTAAATGATCCTAGAGACCAAATAGTAACTTAAGATAACATTTTGGAAGATATCTTAAAGAGTTATAGAAAAATGGAAAAACTAGAATTTGACCCATTTTGAGGTAAGGATGACTAAAATCTTTTGCAAAGATTGAAAGATTTCCAAAGCTAGATGTATTAACATGTGAGAGATGATGTGTAAGTGTAAGATCAGAAGAGTAATGAGTTTTGGTGAACCAATAGATCGAAAAGCACCTTGAGTGTGATCTAAGTGAGTTATGAGTGAGTATGAAACTTTACTCAGCTTGAGAAGGACTTAATTGGTCCTAAGGTACTAAGTTTAGCTAGTGTGAAGTGATCTAAAGACATGGTTTTGAAGTACAAAGATTGCAACTGCATTTCTGTTTGCCCGGATCCCACGGTTCCCTAAGAGGAGGGATCCGTCTAGCACAAACTTAGGGATCCGTCTTCCTGCTAAACAGCACCTTTACAAAAGGTATGCAAGGGTTGCACAAAGCATCATATTTCCAAGATAGTGTTTTCTAAGAGGTTCTAACACTAATATAGTAGAGATATCAAATGTTAAATGTTTTATTTCATGAAAGAAATTGAATTACATTGATAGAGCATGAGTACTAAGGATTGACCTTAATGAAAAGAAACTAAGTTTATTGAGCATTTTTGCTAGATGGATCATCAAATGGTTGATGAGTATTTGCTGATTCAGGGATGAAGGAAGTCTTCATGAGCGATGTATTTAGAGGTTCCATCATCTTGTTCACAAGTACGTACAACAGACTTTGGAAATGAGGGTGGAAGTAAATGATGTGATGATAAAGGCGTGTCAAGAACATTCCATAAGGAATTAGTTTGTTCTTGGAGCCTTGAAGATTTACAATTTGCCTTGCGAAGAAATAGGCGAGATTGTATGGTTCTTGTGTTAGCAAACAATACATTATGTGAGCACAACAAGCGGGAAGGATTTCTCGATTTCCCCTAAGACTCCAAACATTTTCACGTAGGATGAGTGCGAGAGGCTTGTAATCATCTCGGATATCCCGTGTATAGATAATGTTTGGATCCGAGTAATAGGGTCGAGGTTTGTATAATATGCGAGTTAAGTCTTGAGGAGAAGGTATGCGTGAACAATATGGACTATTTTCTTCATGATGGTTGAAGAGAGAATCAAGAGACCAATCTTCAGTGAAGGCACATTGTCCATGATTTGGAATTAGGAAGATGTGAGCAATTTGCCCAAGGGTTAGAACGAACTTTTGGTTTTTGATCCAAAACCAAAGAGATAGAGAGCGATCCTCGTTACGAACTAGTTCAACTTGACGGAAGAATTCCAATACAAACCTCGGACATATTTTCTCGTTAATTTCGAGAAGACATTCTTGTCCTATGGTTCGGAAGGAGGTATTGACACCTTCTTCGTATTGTAGAGGAGTGTCGACAATACGTCCTTCATGGAAGTGACGGATTTTGAGATTATTGAACCCACGGACATGATTGCCAGGTGTGTTGGGTTCAAGAGAGATGTTAGGGGTGTAAACGCAAGTGAGTGTCTTAGGTCACCTATCTATCGCATCAATATGTATTTTTAGAGAGAGAAAGTTTTAGAGAGATAAAGTGGAAGGAACTAATTAAGTGATTATGAAAATGATAATTGCAATTAGAACCAACAACCCTCTCCCTTCAAGGGAGGAGGTATTTATAATGTTTACATAAGTAGGGGTGTTTCCCCTTGGTTCTAGAAGAACCTCTTATCACAGTTCATGGATTTACTACATGAGTTGTAAAACTAAATACAAACATTTATAAACCATAATTGTTAACGACCTATTACAAATGAAATGACCTACACTTTATAATAAAACATGTTCCTAACAATCTCCCCCTAAGGGTTGGTCATCATTTGTTGTCTGGCTTAGGTCGTTCGACGTCTTTAACTTCTTTGGCGTTCATAGCTTGTGACGACTTTGATTCTTTGCATCTTTGTACTTTGTTCTTGTTGTTGTGATTAGTTGTGAAATCTGCCTTTTATCAACATCTTTGTTGTTAGTGTTGAAAGTCTTTTCCAGCATGCTCATACTTTTGGTGAAGTTTGTGATTCATACATTTGAAGCTCTCATTCTTTAACTTTGATCTTTGTCTCATAACTTTGCAGATTCTTTGACTTTGGCGTAGAATCTTTCTGAACTTTGCTTTGCTTAGATCTTAGATGAGAATGTGTTTATGATGTTGGTATGAGCATGTGGAACAAAATATGTTGATGATAATGATGGTGGTAATGGTCTTTATAGAACTCCTGGTCTTTATGAGTACCTACACGGAAACAATTAGCAATAATGTTCCCGGCACTTATAGGATCGGATTTTGAGATCATAAACAACATAGTGTGAAAACTTTCTCTAATCCTTGCCAAGGCCGTTCCTAAATTGAATATTCTCTAAAGAGATTAACAATCTAGGTGAGCCACTGAAGTATACCGAAATATCACTCCAAGACTGTAGACCGTTTGAAACCACCAAGCGTAACCCATAAAGGATTACCGAGGCGACCTGCTGTCAGGGTTGTTTGATGTTGACTCTGGCAGGAATTTCCATTCAATCACTGAGGATCACAATTGTGAATCCCCTCATAAATGTTCTGGCAGATTGCTAAGATCTGCGTAGGACTCTGGAATATGTCACTCGTGTCCTTATTGTTTGAACAATCAAGTGATGAGATATTAGGTGTTCCTAAGAGATCTTTTGATGAATCTCATGGCTCTAGACTCGATTAGTGCGCTTTGATTTTCCTAAGCGGAGACTAGGGAGAGGGTCTCCTTCTTCAATACCAACAATCTCTAACAGATAGTTGATAGATTATGTAGGGTTCCCTGTGAGAATGAAACAAGCTCTTCTGAGAGAACTTGAGTGGCTTAGAAGGTTAAGTGCATTGCGTCACTGGGTCCATGACGACTTTGTCTTCAATACCGGTGTCATCTTGTGACAACCAGTAGCATATGAATTGAACCCGGTGTCTGCCCTAAGTTGAATAATTTGGAGAGCTATTTCTTTTCACCCTTTTCTTTAACTTTTTCTTTTTAATTCTTTAACTCCTTCTTTCTCCGATTCTCATTTTCTACTTTTTCAATCATACCTAAGGACTTCTAAATACTAACTATTTGTGGTGTCCTTGGGTAGATCCCTCCGGTTCTGGCGGATCATAGGACGTTTATTCCTAAATTTAGTCACCTTTTAACTCCATGACTATCCTATGTTTCCACAAAAAAAATTTCTTGAAAAATATCTCAAGATGTTTATGATGAAAAACATGTTTTGCTAACACGTTGAGAGTTTTTGGTTTTTCAGAAATACTCCCCCTCCACATGTGCTTATGAGTTTTGACTGAAATCTGCACAGAGAGGGAAGAGCTCTCACTTTTGAATTGATCGACTCTTGATAGACAATTCCCCGCGAGACACGGTTACGTTGTATAGTTAAAGAGTTCCATTATCAGCTTTTAGGTGACAACTAGCTCTAATAACTACCTTGAAGATGTAAACTCTCTTTGAAAAGGAGGTTAGACCCGTCAAAGTTCATGTCAATCAAGAGTGTCTCGGATTGGTACATTCTACTAAGATAAGTCTTGGAAGACTTATCTTTTCGATTACTGACATTCAAAGATCGTCAATTCATTGGTGATGTCTGAGTCGAGCATATGATGAGATTCCATAACTTCCTGATCAACAATTTTAATCACATTTCTCCCCCTCAAAAATAGCATATATATGATGTTTTTTAAAACATGTTGATTAAAATATGCTTTTTGAGGTGTTTGAAATTCCTTTGGGAAGAAACAGATTTCAAGAACATTTGATTTTGAACAAAGATTTTGTGTTGCAAACAATTAAGATGCTTTCGCTCCTTTAGTTAGGATTGAGGCACTGAAGCGTACCACAGGGTCCTTTATTTTGAAAAATCGAGATTTGTTGCGAATCACAGTACCTTTAGCCTCTATTTTGTTTTTCAAATTCTTTTCAGCTTGATAACATAGACCCCATCAAGTTTCTCAACAAATTCTCTGACATCAAGACTTTTAAACTGATTCATCTTTAGAAACCGTAAGATATTAACTGCAATTCTAAACAATCTTCCCAATCCGTACTGCAGGTCTCTAGAAACTTCTCCATACACTTCCTTTTGATGAAGTTTTTTGAATCAGCTTCCCCCCAAACTGACAATCGTCTTCATCAGATTCAAAAATTTGATGTAGTTAACATGTCTTCTAACTTTTTACAGTTTTAAGTGCACATCAAAATTTGTAGATGAACAGTAAACCACATCAAGCAAATCTGAATTGTCACGTAATCACAGTTGTACATAATGCGGAAAATTTGTTCGGGGGTAACATGCAAGAAATCAACAAGATCTTCTCACGTATGCAGACACTTCACACCAAACAAACTTTGAGAGATGAAATAATACTCCTTCCCCCTGATTGTTGCGGTATATCAGAATAATAATCGACTTTTTATATGCGAATACTCGATAAAATGATCGCGTGCGAGGCATCATAATACAGTTAAAGCATCATATGTAGGTAACTTCACACAAAATAACCCAGTGAAAGTTGAAACGATAACACCAAAGTAAGACGTTTGAACCACATATCGTCTCATTTCTTCCCCCTGATTGTAGAAAATCGTGAAGGGAAAAAGTTTTCGCAAAGAAGGCAAAGAAAGCACATGATATATACTCTTTCTTCCCCCCGATGTTTTCGATGAATCGAAACATACACCACGAAGGCAAAGAAAGACAGCGTAACCGTGTACGTTCAATTAATCAAAGAGGTATCTCGTGAGAATCAATTGCTGATAAAAATTCTCAACTTGTTCATTATGTTGATCATTAGTTGTGTCATTGTTGTTGGAAACAATTTGATCTACTGTTATCAAAGATTCGATTGAAGGTGCATCTCCAGCAACGGTTGTTGTTGTAGATTCAGGGTGTATCTAGAATTAGAATATGATCAGGTTGTGCAGCGGAAACATTAGATACATCTGAAGCATGACTTTCTAAAGAATCTCCAAACAGTGGAGCAAACAAAATTTCCAATTCTTGACGATTGAGTACAATGGCGATGCAGCTGATGGATCATTATGTTTTAGACGGTGAGAAACGGGTCCTAAGCTGTTGTACTTAGAAGCCATTGTTGTTGTACCTGTATAGAAAGTAGGATGGGAGAGATAGAGACAGACATGGATCCCCAAGTGTAACTGGGTTCCAGATGTTAGAAGCATAAAGTTGCAGTGTCAATTATCTTCTTGACACCTGAACACACTGTTTTGTTGCAAATGTTTAATATCTTGTCTGTAGAAATCCACCTAAGTCCAACAGTTTTAAAAATTCTACCCGTGGGTATCCACCTAAGATTAGATCTAGGAAATGTTGAAACTTATTTTGGAAAGAGTCTTTGTCCTATATTGATCCATCTATTAGGTTTTCGAAGTTTGTTTCTCAGTTCAACGGGTCTATTTCTAATTGTCTGTTGACTACACTTAGATCTGTTCTGCAATACACTAGAAGGCATCACACGAGGTCGTGAACCTAAGATTCCATCCTTTTGGAGTAGTGCCCTTTTCCTAGCCTTTTCTAGATCATAGTTCTTGTACGTGTCATTTAAATCATATGAATTTTTAATTTTAATGCTTGGTTTAGACACAGTGTTCGAACTAATCCTAGACGGGCCAGTTGCAACTACTTGTTGAGGTTTAACAGAAACAGATTTAACAGAAATAGAAGCATTTTTCTCAGGCCAGGAATGTGGAGTGACTGGATTTGACAAATGATTATTCTCAACAACTTGGGAGGCAAACCGTGGTTTTGAAGATTTTGATCGTTCAGATTTAAAAGCAGTTGGTTGTCTAACTACTGATTGGTTTCTGATTGGTTGTAGTGACGATTTCCCCAAGATTGTTGGTTTTGTAAACTTAGTATCCACACTCTTGCCAGTTAATCTTCTCAATTTGTTTTGTAACGCAACATGCGCAAGCCCCTTTGCTTGAATTTGAGTCTTTAAATGCTCATTTTCTTTTACTAATGTATCCACACGATTACTTTGCATTTTAAGTTCAAAAGATTTGCAAAGTGCCTCTAGTTTTGAAAAATCTTTTTGAAATTGAGCAATGGTCTTTTTGAGAAGAATGTTTTCAGATTCAAGAATTTGGTTTGACGATTCAGTTGTATTGTTTGCAAGTAAGGGCTCAGACATGAGACAGTTGTCTGGACATTGTGCAACACACTGGTCAACCTTTCCTTCATTTCTGAATTCAGGTTGCTCAGTTTGTTTCGCATTTGCAGGCAGAGTATGAACAACAGTAGATTGTACCTCAACCATCTGTTCTTTGTCAAAGGTAGGGTCTGTGTCATAGGTAGGAACGATATCTTCCTCAACCATTTGTTCTTCATCAAAGTTGGGTCGGTGTCATAATTGGGTATGATATCTTCCCCAAAATCTGCTACTGTCATCCTGCTTTTCCAAGGTAGGCTCTGTGTCATAGGTGGGAACGATATCTTCCTCAACCATTTGTTCTTCATCAAAGTTGGGCTCGGTGTCATAGTTGGGTATGATATCTTCCCCAAATCTGCTGCTGTCATCCTGCTTTTCCAATGCTACAACCTCATTGTTCGTATTACTGACATTTGCAGTATTCTCATCATTCTTGACAAGCCTTTGAGCATTCCTTCCTTGTACATCAACTCTTTCACCTTGCATGACCGCTTGATTTCGGGGATCAGATGAAGTCTGACTCTTTGAATTCTTAAATTGTGAGATCATCTTAGTCAGTAACATTATTCCTTTGTTTAATTCGACAAATGCATTTGCATCTTCAGAATCATCAGTAGTAGGGGTGCAAACAAGCCGAGCTTTTATCAAGCAACTCGAGCTTGAGCTCGAGCTTGGCTCGATTGAGTCGAGCTTTTATCGAGCTCAAGCCGAGCTCAAGCCTAATATATTGGCTCGAAATATATAATGAGTTGAGTTCGAGCTTTTGATGGCTCGGCTCGAACTTTTATCGAGCTTTTTCAAGCTTTAAGTAAATAAGGGGTTAATTTGAATATTAACCTAATTATTAATAAGTATTCAAGTTATGGAAATCATTTAGCTCAATTATTCGAAATCTATGAAGCTTATGACGTCTCGTGAATATATTTTGTTGAAGTATTTTAGACATTCGAACCTTAACTAGTATTTACTGATTATGTTTTATTTTAATATTAGATTTGTTTCATCTTCTTGACTCTTGACTCTTGAATGTGTGGCATCAGGTGAAAATTTAGTCACATTTTGTCCAAGTTAGATACGATTCATTGGTTCAGGTGTATGTCCTTTTTATAGGGTCTTTATATGATTTTATTCATTGGGTACTGTATTGTATTTGTTCTTCTTTTCGAGTCCCAAGTCTCAACTCCTCAATCAACTTGTTCAAGAGTTGGAATAGGGGTGTAAATGTGTAATCATGTATTCATATACATATATTCGAGCTTTTCAAGCAAAGCTCGAGCTTTGCTCGAAACTGAATCGAGCCGAGCTCAAGCCTAGATGGTTAAAGCTTGATGGGCTATCGAGCCGAGCTTGAGCCTAGTTTTTGTTTTCGAGCTGAGTTCGAGCCTTGTCAAGCTCGGGCTTGGCTCGGCTCGTTTACACCCCTAATCAGTAACAAGGTTTGGTGAAGAAGGTTTTAAGCAGTAGATGGAAGGTGAGGCGATTTGTGTAAGCATTAGAGACATTGATATAGTGAATTTTAATTTTCCCTCCAAAAATAATTATGAAAAATTTTCTCCCCCAAAATTTGAAATTCACTATAAAATGCAATTCTAAGGTTGTAAGAAAAATTTGAGGTTTGACAATTTTGACGCCAAATTTGACCCGAAAAATTCGAATTTAGGCCCAAAAATTTGAATTTTTGACCAAAATTTTCACAGTTAAACCAAAATTTGAATTTCGCGTAAAAATTGAACGTTTAGTCTCCCCTAGAAATTAAATTTTACTCAAATTTTTCCGCCAAAAAAATTTGTGTTGATGATGTGTTATGGATCCTTAAGGATAATTAAGGTTGGTGTTGTTTAGGTTCGTAGTTAGTAGTGGAAATCCAAACTCGCAGGAACCAAACTCGCAGAGAACAAACTCGCAGAGAAGAAACTCGCAGAAGAAACTCGCAGAGAATTCAAGTCCAAACTCGCAGAACTTCAAAAACAAATTCACAGAACTTCAAAAAATTTCCAAACTCGCAGAAATTCAAGTCCAAACTCTCGGAACTTGAAAAACAAACTCGCAGAACTTCAAAAAATTTCCAAACTCACAAAAATTTAAATCCAAACTCGCAGAAATCAAGAGAAACTCTCAGGAATTTAAAGAAACTCGCAGGAATTCAAGAGAAACTCGCAAAAATTCAAGGAAACTCGCAGGATTTCAAGGAAACTCGCAGGAATTCAAGAGAAACTCGCAGGATTCAAGAGAAGCTCAAAAAAATTCAAGGAAACTCGCAGGAATTCAAGGGAAAACTCGCAGAAAGTCTAGAAACTCGCAGAAATTTAAGTAAAAACTCGTAGAAAGTCTAGAAACTCGCAGAAATTCAAGTAAAAACTCGCAGAAAGTCTAGAAACTCGCAGAAATTCTAGTAAAACTCACAAGAATTCAAGGCTAACTCGCCAAACTCGCAGAAATACGTATTTCAGTCTAATAAATCCATAAATTTCAATCTAAAACACGTTTTTAAGTACGGATTTCTATTAGATCTAATAAATATTAACCTAAATTATCCCTTGGCTCTTGATACCACTTGTTAGGTAACCATTCTATCAAATCAATATGTATTTCTTGAGAGAGAAAGTTTTAGAGAGAGAAAGTGAAAGGAACTAATTAAGTGATTATGAAAATAATAATTGCAATTAGAACCAACAACCCTCTCCCTTCAAGGGAGGAGGTATTTATAGTGTTTACATAAGTAGGGGTGTTTCCCCTTGGTTCTAGAAGAACCTCTTATCACAGCTCATGGGTTTACTACATGAGCTGTAAAACTAAATACAAACATTTATAAACCATAATTGTTAACGACCTATTACAAATGAAATGACCTACACTTTATAATAAAACATGTTCCTAACAGAGTGAAAAGTCGAACTCATACTCATGCGACATGACGAAACCTATAGAAGTGAAGAGTTAATTATATGAGACGTATTTAATGCAAAACAATGATTACCTAACGTTTTTACTAGATATTTGTTAACAATGATAATTAACTCACTTAATGTTTGACATTCTAGTGGAATATTTCTTTTAAGAAGGAAACGGTTTTTAATTTGCATAAAAAACTGTTTTCCAGAAGGACGGTTCTCACGGTTCCCTTCCATGAGGGATCCGGCTAGTAGAACTACAGGGATCCGTGTATCTGTAGTGACAGACACAAGATTTTGACGGAAAAAAAAAAGATCTTTGCATCTTATATGTTTATACAAAGATATGTATTTTAGCCAATGTTTACTTTAGCATGCATTGTTGGTTTCTAATGTATCTTAAGACCAAAAATACGAAAGATAAAAAATAAACGAAATGTCAAACATATTATGAGAAATAAACTAGATAGACTAGAACATTAGTAATATATCATTTCAATGCTAAGAACGATACAAAGGATTGGGTATATAACACCAATATAGGTTAAGAACACAAAGTATATGTATCCATAAGAAAACTTAATCATGGGGAACACGAGAGCGATGAGTGTTAAGGCGATGAGTATGAGGGCGATGTACACCATGTTGATGAAGATCCTTCTTGGTTTTAGTTTGAGATGAGATGAGATGAGAAGGAAGATGAAGTTTGAATGAGAGGTAATTTTTGAAAGTGGAAAATTTGAAAAATGAGGGTTTGTTGGAGGAAGCGACCGGAAGGGATATTTATGGGGAAGGAGGAATTTTTGAGATTTGTATTTTGTTTTATTATTTGAAAGATATGATTTTTGAATTAAATGAAATAAAACACAAATTCTATAAACCTAGATTTTAGATGAAAGAGTAACACGTATGCAAGAAAAGTTTCCTAATGAAGTTACATGTAATATATGAGTATGTGAAAAGATAATCATATAACTTCCTATGTAAGCATACTTATTATTTAATCTAATGATATTTAGAGATAAGTGGGAAATCATACCTTTAATGCACTTAGGAGTGTCTTTACTAATGACAAAACAAATGTTAGTAGACAACTCCAGTTCCTTCGTGTATAAGATACCTTCTTAGGGAAGGTATTCTTGTTACCAAGAAATTTCTATGGCTTGATAGGTATGAGCTTTAACTAAGCAACATGACAAGGAAGGTAAGTGCAATTAAGTAAAAAAAATAAGAAAATTGTTGTCATCTAATCAACATCCAAACAAGGTATTTTAAAACATGGTGTTTGTTTGTGCAAAAGACCTTCTTTGTAGTTTTCAATTAAACATGGATCGTATCAAGTTTTTAAAGTACCATATACTCTAAGAAACTTGGTAACGAAGCTCTGAGGCCAATTGTGGAAAACTAGAAGGGGGTTGAATAGTTTTACTGATTAAAACTTCGTTTTAAACTATTTAGATCGACTTAAGTCAATCTATTTAAATATGTGTGTTGGATGTTGATAGACAAGCATATATAAATATGTAATGAAAGAAAAAGGAGTAAGAAGCAAAAAGCCACAACGCGAGTATTTATAGTGGTTCGGCTACAAGGACACCTTTCTTGCCCTACTCCACTCCCCAAGTCACCTACTCGAGAGTTTGTAAACACTACACGACACCAACTCCTTATGGCGGAAAATCCTTCACAACATCGCCTACTCTTTTTCCGGTACTAGGCTAACCACCGGTTTCTTTCACAAGGTAGAACCAAACCTATCACAACGTCGCCTACCCTTTATCCGATACTAGGCTAACCACCGGGTTCTTCCACAAGGTAGAACCAAACCTATCACAACGTCGCCTACCCTTTATCCGGTATTAGGCTAGACACCGAGTTCCATTACAATGGATGAACTACTACCCAACACTACAACAATAACTAACCCCAAAGGAGATCCACTCATTATAAAAACATCAACAAGGATATCAATATCCTTTGACCCAATACTAATCTATCTTGTACATCGAGCACACCATATCGAATTGTACACCTTAGGCACCTTTCACTAATGCCTTTGACTCGATCTCAAGGCACCCTTCTCTAATGCCTTGTGACTTGACTTCTAGATACCCTTTACTAATGCCTTTAGCCTTGACTTCTAAGCACCCTTCACTTGTGCTTTCAATACGGACGTTCGACACCTTTTACTAATGTCTTCGTCTTGACCCTTTAGACATCTTTCACTAATGTCTTCAACACTACACTTCTTATGAGAAAGAAGAGAACTATCAACAAGAGAACCTTAGTAGTCTTGATGATAACGAAGCATGGCAACTCATGGACTTGAGCTTGCTCGACTTCAAAAGGTGGTGATCTCGCCTTTAAGAGGAACCTAGAGAATCACACAAAAACAAAACTACATACATAGATCACTTGGATATGAGGTTAGAGAGTTTATAACTCAAAGAGAAAATATGTGAGAAAGGGGTGAGAAAAAAAGAAGAAATGGCTCACTATTTATAGAGGAAAAATAGCTACTATTCCACGGATCCCTCACTTGAGGGATCCGTCCAGTGTATTACGCGGGATCCGGACGCTTCTTTTGCCCATGGGTTTTGGGGTCATGGGTTCATGGGTTATGGATCATGGGTATCCAAGTAGATACAATGTATCTACAAGAAGTAATGCATCTAGTCCATGGGTCATGGGTTAAAACCATGGGTCATGGATAATATCCATATATGACTTAAGCATGATGTCATGCAATGGGTTATGGGTCATGCTCCATGGCTATGGGTCATGGACTTTGGGTTATACCTAACTACATTCAATGTATTTGGTCAATGGATCAAATACTTAAGTTTCTACCCATTTATATTACCCATTATAGTATATACTAGTTATGTATATATTTACCTAATATGTAAACACTAGTTGTTGTACATATGTATTACTAACTCATAAAATCACTTATACTTGTTTTAGTGTTTTATGTGAAACGTAAGTGTGTTAGTAAACTATTGGCTCAAACCAATTACGTATTTTATTTGTTTTGTTAAAATGATTTTACGTTTGTTATCGACAAAACATTAGAAGATCGTAAAATATAAATAAACGTTTTTACGGCTTATTTGTATTAACACGCGGTCTGACATGGTTGTACTAATTTGGTAGGCTGAACTGGCTATGGTAAAATATGTTGCTGATTGAAACCTGTGGGGGTTGGGTAACATGATACGCAACAGGGGCTTGAGAACCCCCCATTCCCATTCGGTCCAGTGGTACTAGGTTGTGTTAAAATATTACTACATGATCCTAGAGAAAATTATAACATGGCCGTGAAGAATTAACTTGAGGAGTAGAAGAGCGACGAGGAGTACCTGTTTCGGCAATAAGGACCATTGGAGACGTGGACAAAGAATCCATAGCTAGTGCTTGAGACTTGGACTTCAAATGCATTTCTTCGATGGTTAACATTGAACGAACCGTTATAAGGTCTGGAAAGAGATATGATGCGTGATAATGGTGCAAACGTGTTCGTACTTGTCGGGAAAACCTTCAAGGGAAAAAGTGACCACATCCTCACTACTAACGGAAGAACCAAGTCTTTACAAAATGGTGGCTATAAACTCGATCTTTCTTAAGTATGCATCAATGCTAAGGTCACCAAGTCTCATGGATTATAGCTCCGCCTTCACAACAATAGTGTGAGACCGCTTGTTGTCATTGAAGATCTCAGTAATAATATCCCATGCCTCCTTGGTGGATTGTGGGTGTTCCACAACCAACCGTGCATGAAGAGTATCCGAGAGAGTTATAAAGATCCAAGATAGGACAATGGTGCCAACTTTGAGCTCTTCGGGAGTGGGAGGGGTAATAGTGCTCGATGATGTGTGATCAGACGAACCATGCATGTATTTGAGAACCCTATATCCTTTACACAGGTTCTCAAAAAATAAACCCATGAGGTATAGTTCCAGTTATCATTGTATAGCTTTACTGGAACACGGGTGAGGAGGTGATTCTGAGTGATAGTAGAAAGCTTGTCTGATAGGAGAATAATAGAAGGGGTGTCTGATCCAGTCATGATGGTTCGGTTAGGGTTTTAGTTGATTAGGGTTTATAGTAAACAGTGGAAAAACAATAACCTGCTTCTGACCTAAAGCACAAACAACAAGCAAAAGCGTGGATCTTCGAACCGAAAGCACAAATCACCAACAATGAATATGGACTTGTTAACCAAAGAACAAGTCACCAAAAGAAAACAAGGCATGAAAGGAAGTCGTTTTTAGGGTTTCTGGAGAGGTTGAATGGAGCGTTAAAGTAGATTTATGGTTTGGGATCGATGAAGGCTGATACCATGTAAGTGTAGCAACTGTCGATGATTATTATTTGATAGACCGGTATAATATATAGACGAGTACCCGCGCCTAGTGGCAGCGGTGTCTAGTTTTCTGCAAAATTCTGACGACCCATAAGTTTCTTTCAACAAAATGTATTTGTAGCATTAGAGAATCATTTTCGAATAACTATAATTCTGATGCGTGGTTGCATAGCAGCAGAAATATACAGTTTTCAAGAAAATTATGTGGAGTCGATATAAGTGTGGGAGTATATTTTCTAATGGGATTGTTTTATGTTATTAAGAGTTTAGTAATAATAGATTCAAGCATTTCAAAAAGCAACGGTATTATGTAGTTGGCAATATTATATTGTAGTTTAGAGGTATAGCCAATTTGTGTGACCATCTTTTCTTGCTTTGTCGGTAATTTAGGCAGTGATAACTATTTTTTTATTTACATGTGTAGCGTTTATCATTTGGTGTGTGCTTTTAAACTTGTAACCTTACAAATTATCACCATAATAAGATTATTTTGTACTATCAATTTGCATAAATATTTAAGCATTGTTCAAAGCTATTTGTTTGGGATATAAATAATTATCGCTGAAGATAACAATACTATTTAATTTTTGTGATTCTAATAGACTTACATAACATTATTGATATACTGGACAAAGGTCTATGTGGAAAACTAGAAGGGGGGGTTGAATAGTTTTGCCAATTAAAACTTCCTTTTAAACTATTTAGATCGACTTATGTCAATCTATTTGGATGTGTGTGTTGGATGTTGATAAACAAACATATAAAGATATGTAATGAAAGATAAGAGTAAGAAGCACAAAACCACAACGCGAGTATTTATAGTGGTTCGGCTACAAGGACACCTTCCTTACCCTACTCCACTCCCCGAGTCACCTACTCGAGAGTTCGTAAACACTACACCAATCTCCTTATGGCGGAAAAGCCTTTACAACGTCGCCTACCCTTTTTCCGGTGCTAGGCTAACCACCGGGTTCTTTCACTCCAAGGTGAACCACACCTACACAACGTTGCCTACCCTTTATATGGTGCTAGGATAACCACCGGGTTCTTTCACACCAAGGTGAACCACACCTACACAACATCGCCTATCCTTTATTAGGTACTAGGCTAAGCACCTAGTTCCATTGCAATGGAGGAACTACTACCCAACACTACACCAACGACTAATCCCAAAGGAGACCAACTCCTTTTTACAACATCATCAAGGATATCAATATCCTTGGATCTAGTTCTAATCTATCTTCTACATCGAAACACACCATATCGAATGTACATCTAAGGCACCTTTCACTAATGCCTTTGACTAGATCTTCAAGACACGTTTCACTAATGTCTTGTAACTTGGCTTCTAGGCACCTTTCACTAATGCCTACAATATGAACGATCGACACCTTTCACTAATGTCTTCGTCTTGACCCTTGAGACATCTTTCATTAATGTCTTCAACACTACACTTCTTAGAAGAAAGAAAAGAATCATTGTTAGGAATTGGAAATTCTATTGTGAAGCATCGGTTACCCCAAGTATAATCTAGCTTAAGTTAGCTCGTAGACATATCGTTTATTATGTCATTTGTTAGTTAGTTATTAGCATAGTTTAGTCTACTGCAACACCGTGGAGGAAGGACGGGTCTTTACCCATTGTATGCCTGATTCACAGCCCGTAGGAGGGCGTATTACTTTGTATAAATAGCCCTCTCCCCACAAGGGAGAGGGTTGGATGTTCATTTGGAATCTAACCTTCCATGAGTTTCTCTTACTAGAATATCCTACTTTCTCTCTCTAAAACCATATACCTATACGCCTATATTTGTGATTGCTTGTGTGTTTGAGAAATCCAATATGTTACAAATGGTATGAAGAGCCATGGTTTGATCATCTCTCTTACATATCCTTGGATTTCTAGTGGTTTTAGGTGGTTTTTGAGTTTGAGAAAGTTTAGTGGTTTTTGCATCATTTGGATCATTTCTTGTGTTAGAGTTTGAATTTTGAGTGTACTTTTGTTTTTTGAATCATTGTAAGTGCTTGGGTTTTGATTTGGAAAGCTTGAATCACTGTGGTTGGGCTTGTTTTGGATTGAAAAGTGTGGTTTTGAAGTTTTTCATGGTAGCGACTTGAGTCTCGGTGTTAAATTTCTTCGTAGCGACTTGCTTCAGTAATTTTTAGCGAATTGTAGTGTTAGTCGTAGCGACTTGATCGTAGCGACTTGTCTATTGAGACAAGCCGACAAACAGTACAAGTTAGTGGATTCTCCACTACGGCTAGCGACTTGGAGGGGTAGCGAGTTGCTTTCATTATTTCTAGCGACTTGTACTTTTAGTTCTTAGCGAGTTGTCTCTTAGCGATTTGGATACTTAGCGAGTTGTTCCTTAGCAACTTGACTGTTTAGCGATTTGGTACCATAGCGATTTGTGTTCAGCGACTTGGGTCTTAGCGACTTGGGCTTAGCGACTTGATTCACTGTAACTTGAGGTTTAGCGAGTTGCTACCTAGCGACTTGGTTCTAAATTTTTTAGCGACTTGGTTTTATTGTTCTTGGTAAGTTGTTCTATTAGCAATTTGGTGAATTGATGCAAGATACTCATATCTAATATCCATCAACACAATGACATACATCACTGACCCCTTAATCTCCAAAGTACTTGAACTCTATGATACCTCACAGAACAATGAAACTGTCTGCTATTCAGAATGTTTAAACATGACTGATTCAGCAAATTATGATCAAAACCCTTCACATTCAGTCAAATTTCCTGAATCACACTTATTAATGACACATGATGCAAGGAAAATGGAATGCAACATTGAGTCCTTTCAACTACTTCATCAGCACCTCACACAACTATTATCCACAACTAGGGATCGAACATGCAGTGCTGTGACAACTCGTACTTTCAGGTCATTTTTCAAAACATTACTCATGCTTCACCATTTATCGTTTATCGTAAACTAGGTTTACGAGTATCAAATTCGCGTAACCTTAATGGATTAGCTGCGAATTCATGAACAATCATCAAGGACATTCCATATAGACTAGGTTTAGTCTACGTATCATTAGCATCATTATCATCATATTAGTTCATACATGGTTTTGCATTTTACATTAAACGTATAATTTCATATTAAATAAACGCTATCGCGTAATTAATTATTTTGAACAATTGATCCAATACTTCCAAAAATTATCCCGATATATTTTTATACTTATATTAAGATTATAAAAATAATATTATGAGTTTACCCAGTGTTTTAAATTTATTTTGTATATAATTTGTTATATTTATATAATTACGACGGTTTTCTTAAATACTACACGATAATTATTATTTCACTCAAATTTTGCAAGAAATGTAGTTTTATAATTTTTATGACCTCAATATATTTTATCTTGACCCGTTAAAATTTATTTTTAGCTAACGCTACCCTAAATACTCAAATGTGTATACAAGTTACCACATGTTTTCAATTAACTTTACATTATACATAATAATAATAAAAAAAAATGTATTAGTGATGACTAATACCCCCTTGTCGACACAAGGGGGTGAGTCACTCCAAAAATTTGCCAAATATCTTGCAAGTATATCTTATTATACTAAAACATTAACACATACAACTTAATTTCATTAAGTGAAAAAGATCAAAAATTCCTTCCTCTCTTCTCCCATAGAACCGGCCAACCTCAAGGATCAAGGAAGAGTCCTTCAAAAATTTTCTAGACAAGATTTATATACTCTAGTTACACTCTTGATTAAGGTTGTGAAATAAAAACATTGGGTGATTAGGATAAAACCTTTGCTCATAAACCTCATCAAGTAAACTAGTAAGCATCTCATATTCATGATCATCTTTCATATTCATTTTTATGTTCATTTCATTAAGCTTGAGAAAACATGCAAGTCATATGAGGTTTATACCACTTTTTCATTGTTTTAAAGAGCTATATATATTTATGTCATCCTATAATTACTCCTTGTAATATATCACTCTTGGTGATGTCTAGGAACCCATGACACGCTAAGAAGGTGTATGGTAGGATTAGAATAGCTTCGGAGTTGTTTTGAATTGGTTAGAATAGGTTTGGCGCGAGAAAAACTCATTTCGACAAGTTTTCTAAAGGGTCTGTCCTTATTTTCGAAATCTGGAAAATTCGAAAGTAGGTAAAAATTTTTGGCCTAGATATTTAGAAAATACACTTTAAAACAAAAACGTGGCCGCTTGAACGGATTAAAACGGAGCTATAACGAAGAAGTTATGAATTTTTCAAGTTAGGCGACGAAAACTATAAAATTCTGAAAATTTCAGCATGTTACGTCTACTTTGTACGAGTCAAAAATGAGGCTTAGGCGTTAAAAATTGTGTCGACTTATCAAAAATATATTAGTATACCTTGATACAAAGCTAAGGACATATAAAACGTAGAAAACGGACTTGTAACGATTAAATTATATACGTTTACACAAACTTGCCGTAACTTTATTATATAAGAAAAACTATTAAATTTCTAATAGACAAGTACTACGGCAACAAGTGACCATGTTGAAGGTCGTTTTTAACATTGATGTAGAACTTTTTATAAAGTGATGTCTTCTAGTAAAAGTAAGTTCGCCAAGCATATTTTCCAAAATGTCCGACCATTTGTCAATCGGAGTTGTAATGAATTAAATACGGTCACTTAAACTTTGCCGAAAACCACCCTTAAACTATATTTTGGACACAAGTACCATACTTAACATATATTTTTCTTTATGTTCGAGACCTCTAGGATGAAATCTTAAATAATAAAACTTTGAGATAATGATACAAGCTTCCCAAAACCGTTGAGTTCGTTTCCTAACGGCGTGCACCATTATACAATGACTAGCTTTTGAGGCCGTTTAGTCACTTTCATGAAAAATTTCAACGACATTATTTTACAACGAAAAGTTATAATTTCATAATAAATCACTAAATGATTATCGTTGGATATCATTTCAACTTAAATACATGTGAAGTAATTTAAAAATGGTCAAGACGTTAAAGGATTATTTTTTCGACGAAAAGTATTATTTTCAAAAATTCATAAGTGATATAAATATCATCCGAATTGCATGCATAACATTACATTATAACTTATTACGTATCATATCATTCATAATAGGTCAAGGTTAGAGATTCACGCTACATTTCGGTGTACTCACTTTTGTCATCGCATCAATTCATCAAGTGAGTTTTCATAGCCTCGTTGTACATGTTTATACTTATTTTCAAACCTACGGGGGAGAATACATTGCACATCATTTTTATTACGATACCAAGTATATCAAATTCATTACATTGCTTAAGTTACCTCATGCCAATTGAATGTCCCCATTATATAACATGAACCGTTAATTTCATAGAAGCGAGGGTGAGTGGATAGATCTATCGAGGGTGACTCCTCCATCCGGGTTGGTGGATTCCAACCGGTTAAACGGATGCATTTCATTTAATATCATTATTTGAGTTGTTTGGCAAACACTCTGCTAGGGCGAACATCATGATCAGATCTAGAAGTTTCGGATGTCATGGACTTATAGCAATTGTAACATTTTTATGTGGCATGATTGTCATACATGGTCTATACTTGTGTAGTCGTATAAAACATTTCATAAACCTATGATTTCTCACCAACATTATTGTTAATCGTTTTAGCAATGTATTTTCAGGTAACTAAGACATTCGCGTCATGGCACGAATAAGGAACCCTCATAGAGTGCGTCGACTTGGTATATTATGGCATTTTCAAAACATCGTTTGGCTTGTAATAAACATATTTTCGCAAACTTTATCAACTTTTGGGACCTATCTTGTAACTCTGAATGTTTTAAATAAATATCAAACGATGTGTTTCTAAAACGACACTTTAGGTCGTTCAATATAATTGTGATTGTGATGCTATGACAAGTCAAACCCCGAATTCCATATCTCCTGCAAAACAGTAATTTGGGGGTGTGACAGATTGACATCGAGTTATAGAGAACTAGGTTGCATCATTGACCCTAGACTATAACTACATTATCATAGCATCTCATCATTTCATCATGAGTGCATATTCACTTTACATGTGGATTCATATACATTTTATTCGAAAGTTATTTACTCCTACATCGTTGTCAGATGTTCTGATCCGACACTATCCGTCATCCCACACCTAACATGGAGGATGTCTCATCCGACACCAACATGAACTATGCCTTATCACACACCACAGTAGTTTTATCTTCTATTGGCTCTACTTATCTACCACTTATAGTGACTGACACCCGGACCGAACCCTTTGAGGGGCTAAGTCGCACCCTACCCCACTGTTAGCCCTACACATGGGTCGATTCATCCAATCACCACTATTATCATCATAATCTTCATCATACTATCTTAGGGATCCTATACCTACATTGACTTGCAGAAAAGTGTGCAAGTTTTGACATCCCCTGCATCACCTCAGAGCTCAACCACCTGTTAGGTTCGAGATAGGTGAGAGCTCAAGTTATCGCCGCCTACAGCCCCAACGGTCTGAGACATTAGGGGCAATGATAGATAGCCAACAGATACTAGATGATAGATAGGATAACAGCTTGGAGGAACTGCCATTGAACCAGTGGAGACCATTGGGAGGAGGTTGAAGGCCTCATGATAGGTAGGGTTTCGATTGATATGGCTCACCAGGGTTTAGAATCTAGACAGCTAGAGAACCGGAGCATATTGTTGAGTTGAGGCAGGAGATGCCCGAAGTTATATGACGAGCCGAGATGCAGCACAGATCTTCACCACAAACAGTTATTAGCTCGTGAGAGCATGGTTACCGCATTGGTCGATTAGCGAAGTTGAGGGGTTTGGTTGTGGTTTGACTACACAGTTCGATCTACAGATCGAAGCCGGTGGAGCACCGGAGGTGCCTATAGTGTAGACTTTTATCATGTATAGTTTTTATTACTATTATCCTACAATGTGTGACATAGTTTAAAAGAACTTGTTGTCTTTGGTTGTTGTACAAACAAATATATCAAGTGTTGACTCTACTATGTAGGAATGGTTTTACTATCTATGATATCGGTCCATGTAGGACGAAATTTTCATGTATATTATCCACGTGTGTTGTGATTATATTTGTGATATTTCATTGTTGTTCCGTTGTGGATTTATATTATGCATGTTGTGGTTGTGGATATATATGTGTAATGTTTGTTTCTATTTACGAGTTCTCATAATTGTTTCATCTTATGGTTTTGAAGCACAATGGCCAAAGAAAGCCACACCTGAATTGACTCCGCTGGGCGCGTAAGTATGTGAACGATAGCATAGTCAATGCATTAAGACGAGAGAGCATCCGTGGCCGCCGCCGAAGGCGCTACCGCTGAGGCCGCGGACTTGTCGCCGCAGGGTTGCGAGGTCCGGGCTTTGAAGTTGTTCGTATAAGGATTTTAAAAGTGGAGATCCAACAAGTTCTGTATGGTAATGAAGGGCAAACGCCATGGTTAGATGGTTCGAGAAAATGGAGTCCGGTGTATGTAATTGCCGGAGGGTAGCAAGGTTAAGTTTGCTACGCAGTACACTAATTGATGGGCAATGTCGAGTGGAACTCGTATGCTCACCAATGGGAATGGAAAATGCTTTCAAGCTCACCGGGAGCAATTCAAAAGGTTGCTAACTAAGAAGTATTGTCCGCCATCGAGGTGAAAAGTTGGAGACCAATTCTATGAATTGGTACTATTGGGTATGACATTGATACTTATCCGGTAGAATTCGTCGCTATGCCCATCTATGGTTTCGGATAACGAAGCTACGGAGGTTTCATTGGGGACTTCCCAGTTATACAAGGAGACGTGATTTTGATCCGCCAAATGATTGAGAATCCATTCGAGTGTCTCAAAAGCTCATGGCTCAAGTAGTAAAGAGAAGCAACATCGCCAACACCAACCAAAACAACAATACCAACAACCGCCCAATTACAACAATAAGCCAAAACAATTACACCAACTATAAAAACAATAAACAACAAACGAAAGTGGGACAACAAATGAGGTGGAAATGTCACCAACAACCACCTAAGAGACAAAAGAGGTTGCAAAGGCCTATGTTAGTGCCCAAAAGGAGAAAAAGGGATACACGGGATTTTATAGTGTGAGATGTGTTTGAGTCATCACAAGCCGGACGCTTTGTCCGATCCATGGAATTGTAAGAAAGTGGGTCATCAAACTAGGGAATGCAAGATGCCGCCTACGGGGAAAATCGAAACCACCAGGACATGTTTTAGTTGTGGAGAAAGGGGACACTACAAGACTGACTGCCCAAAGGGAAGGAACCAAGGAAACAGGAATCAAGGTGGAATGGCACAAGGAAGAGCCTATGTCATGGGAGGTGAAGAAGCTAGGGAGGACCCCGTTGTCACGGTAATGCTCCTTATCGATAATCGTTATGCATCAGTTTTATTTGATTCGGGAGCCGATAAAATTTTTGTGTCCACTATATTTGCACCTTTACTCAATATCAAACCAACCACATTAGACACATCATACAACATTGAATTAGCTAATGGTAACTTAATTAGCACCAAGACACCATTGTGCTGGTTGTACACTCAATTTTCTAAATCATCCCTTCAATATAGACCTTATGCCCGTAGAACTTTGGACGCCATCATCGGCATGGATTGGTTATCTAAACATCGCGCGTTAAGAATCATTTGTGATGAAAAAGTTGTTCATCTTCCTTATACCCGCTAAACTTTGATCATTCAAGTTCCAGAAGTGGAACTAGAATTCGTGATATATCATGCATCAAGACGGAAGTACATAAAGAAAGTTGTTATGCTTTCTATATAACCGAAGAAGTCCAAGAAGGTGACTTGAGGATGTACCATTAAGGAGAATTTCCAAGTCTTTCCGAAGATCACCAGACTTCCACCGCACGCCAAGTAGAATTTCATATTATTTGCCCATACCAAACCGCTTGTTAATTCACCGATTAGCACCATTAGAGATGCAAGAGCTTGTCTAACCAGCTTGCAACTTTTTTAGACAAAGGATTCATTAGGCCGAGTTCCTCGCCTTGGGGAGCACCGGTCTTGTTTGTGAAGAAGAAAGATGGATCCTTCAGAATGTGTATAGATTATAGAGAGCTGAACAAGTTAACGGTGAAGAATCGTTACCCACTCCCCAGAATCGACGACTTGTTCGATCAGTTGCAAGGCTCTAGTATCTACTCAAAGATTGACCTAAGGTCAGGTTACTATCAACTTAGAGTTCGGATATCCCGAAAACGGCGTTTAGAACACGTTATGGACATTATGAGTTTCAAGTAATGCCGTTCGGATTAACTAATGCACCTGCAGTATTCATGGATCTCATGAATAGGGTATGCAAACCGTATTTGGACAAGTTTGTTATAGTATTCATCGACGACATATTGATTTACTCAAAGAGCACGAAGGGCATTTAAGAACGATTTTAGGACTACTCAAGAATGAGAAGTTGTATGCCAAATTTTCGAAGTGTGATTTTTGGAACCGTAAAGTACAATTTCTTGGTCATGTCATTGATAGTCAAGGACTACAAGTTGATCCTGCAAAGATTGAAGCTGTAAAGGATTGGGCTACTCCAACAAATCCTACAGAAATCCGACAATTTCTAGGACTCGCGCGGGTATTACGAAGAAGATTCATCGAAGGTTTTTCAAATATAGCTAAAGCTTTGACCAAGTTGACACAGAAAAACAAGAAGTACGAATGGGGAAAGAAACAAGAAGTTGCTTTTCAGTTGTTGAAGCAAAAGCTTTGCAATGCGCCAATTTTGGCACTACCCGAAGGAATTGAGAACTTCGTTGTATACTGCGATGCTTCACATAAAGGGCTTGGAGCTGTATTAATGCAAAACAAGAAGGTGATAGCTTATGCTTCTCGACAAATTAAGGTTCATGAGAAGAATTACACCACTCATGATCTTGAATTGGGGGCCGTAGTTTTTGCACTCAAGATTTGGAGACACTACCTTTACGGTACAAAGTGCACAGTGTCTACGGACCACAAGAGTTTACAATATGTTCTTGATCAGAAGGAACTTAACATGAGGCAATGTCGTTGGTTGGAATTACTCAGCGATTATGATTGTGAAATCAAGTATCACCCGGGAAAAGCCAATGTTGTGGCTGATGCTCTTAGCCGGAAAGAAAGACCCAAACCTTTAAGAGTCCGATCATTGGGAATGACAATCAGTTCACCTTTACCATAAAAAATACTCGAGGCACAAATCGAGGCACTCCAGGAGGAAAACCGACCAAGTGAAAAGCTTTATGGTATGCCTGAAAATGCAAATGGCTTTGTAAAGAGAGCAGATGGAGTATTATGCTTCAAGGATAGAATGTGGGTACCATTTTATGGCGGGATACGAGAATTGATTATGCATGAGTCGCATAAGTCAAAGTATTCTATTCACCCAGGTTCTGATAAGATGTATCAGGATCTCAAGAAACTTTATTGGTGGCCGGACATGAAAGCGGAAATTGCCACGTACGTTAGCAAATGCCTTACTTGCTCTAAGGTAAAAGTCGAATATCAGAAACCTTCAGGGTTAATCCAACAACCAGAAATTCCCCAATGGAAATGGGAACGCATTACGATGGACTTTGTCACGAAACTTCCTAAGACGTCGGGAGGTTACGACGCTATATGGGTAATCGTTGATCGTCTTACCAAATCAGCCCATTTCATACCAATTAGAGAGACTTATTCCATGGAACAACTCACTAGACTTTATGTCAAGGAAATAGTCTCAAGGCATGGAGCACCAATTTCCATCATTTCCGACAGAGATAGTCGATTCACTTCAAACTTCTGAAAATCATTACAAGATTCATTTGGAACCAAATTAGAGATGAGCACAGCATATCATCCACAAACCGATGGTCAAAGTGAAAGGACAATTCAAACATTAGAAGATATGCTGAGGGCATGTGTGATTGATTTTGGAAATGGTTGGGCTAATCATTTGCCATTGATCGAATTCTCGTACAACAATAGTTATCACACCAGTATAAAAGCGGCACCATTCGAGGCACTCTATGGTCAAAAGTGCCGATCACCTATTTGTTGGGCCAAGGTTGGAGACGCACAACTCACTGGTCCAGAAATGGTAAGGGAAAACATTTCATAAACCTATGATTTCTCACCAACATTATTGTTGACCGGTTTAGCAATGTATTTTCAGGTAACTAAGACATTCGCATCATGGCACGAATAAGGAACCCTCATAGAGTCGCGGCGTCGACCCGTCTCATTGTATATTATGGCATTTTCAAAACATCGTTTGGCTTGTAATAAACATATTTCCGCAAACTTTATCAACTTTTGGGACCTATCTTGTAACTCTGAATGTTTTAAATAAATATCAAACGATGTGTTTCTAAAACGACACTTTAGGTCGTTCAATATAACTGTGATTGTGATTCTATGACAGTCAAACCCCAGGAATTCCATTCCGCTGCAAAACAGGTAATTTGGGGGTGTGACAAGTGCTCTCTTCCGTCAGGACTTATCCACATTAACAAGAACTGTGTTGCTGAACTTAGAACAACTGAACCTTCAAATTACCAAAAAGAAGGTATTAATGGATGACTCGAATGCTGCACTTCAAGTAATCTACAACCAATTTCAGCCATTTATCAATGGGGAATATTCCGCAGACTTTGATCAACACGTGACTGGAATTTCATTCAAGAAACATACTGGAATGGAAATTCATGAGTACATCAACACATTTATCCAACTTATGGATAATGTGGAAATGTACATTAGGGAAGCTGCTCAAGAGAATGTTCAGTTGAATGTGTTGAATGGGTGTTAGATAAAATTAACTGAAAGGGGTGATAAATCGGGTAATGGATCAGTTGAAAGAACAGATGATGCTGAATGCAGTATATCAGATACAACAAAGGATGATGAAACCGACTGTACTGAATACAAAGGCTCAGAGTCAGAAAATCTTGAAACAGATTGCATTTCAGTACCTCCTGTTATGCATGAGGAGAATACATATGCCATCCCAGCAAATGATCCGGAGTTATATGATGAGGTACCCTTAACTGATCAACATAATGCATCCACTAATGTACCTGATCAAATTTTATCCTAACTCTGATCATGATATTGATAAATGTTTCTTGGTTAAGCCTGAATCTAAAATCTTTAAAACAAATGACGTGGTTGAAAAAGGGGTTTATGATGAACTTTCAAAAAAATACTCAATTCTTGAAAAATATTGCATTTCCTTGGAAATTGCAATACAACAAAGAGAAGAAAGTTTTCTTACTACAAACACCTGCATAAATCCGAAATTCCCAGAATTTTGAGAATTTTTTGAAATTAACCATTTAAAAACCAGATTCGGAGATTCAACCATATGCAAATCTGAAATTAGAACTCTCAGATCTGTATAAGAAATGTAATATAGGGATGAACAATCCTAACCATGAGGTGAGTGATACGCTTAAATCTAGGAATGATGAATTGGCTCTCTGTGTGTGTCCAATATTAAGGAAAATGAGTCCTAGAAAAGAACTTATTAGAGAACAATTCCAAGTTGATAGATCAAACTAATTCCTTCTTGACTGACATTGATGCCCTCAAAGCCCAAATTCAGGATAAGAGCTTCACTATTGTTGCCTTAAAAAATGAGCTTAGGAAATCTATTGGGAATAGGGTGAACACTAAGTTTGAAAAACCATCAACCTTGGGAAAGCCAATTATACTGAACAACTCAGAACGTACTGTAGTTAGGCAGCCTAATGCTTTTAGAACATAAAGATTTAAACTATCAAAATCTAAGCTTGCCTCCCAAGTTGATGAGAATGTAGTTTTGTCTAAACCAGTCACTTCACTATTTCAGTCCGATTTGATGAATAACAATGCCCAGCTTAATGCTCAAAGCCCTAAGATCATGAATGTTAGGAGTTCATCTAGTTCTTATAAGAAGCATCAAATGACTGATCAATCCCATAGGAAACAAACTAATTACAAAAGGACCAATATTCAAAACAGGGAAGCGACTTCATCCAAATCTACTAGCAGTTGTTTCAAATGGATTCCCACTGGTAGATTATTTAAGTTTTCAGGATCCAAACGGACTTACATACCTAGATCTTGCCTTAAGTGGATGCCCACAGGAAAACTCTTCAAGAATATTGAACCTAAAGGGATTTCTATTAATGACACTCCTAGATCAAACTGTGCAACATCCCGTAGTGAGGTTACTCATGTCACTAACCCATCTATTTGCAATACTACATGTGTCTTTAGTGAAAAGTGTCCTCAGTCTTTTTCAGGTACAATGCTCAATTCAATCATGAACATCATGACTTGGTTTCCATCAGATATGAAGATTGCTCACTCAGGAATTGTAGCTTGTCAGAATTGATGTACCTCGTACTTTGACTCATGTTCAACCTGAATCAGGACTCGTTCTCTTAAATCTGTGTTCAAATTAGTTTTCTGTTAATAAAAAAAATTATTAAATCAAAATAATTTTTTTTAATTAAATTTTACTCACAATCTGATAAAAGATGTATCTCTTGTAATCAATAACATCTACGGTCCTAGAAATGTCATTCAATAATGACACGGGACCATAGATGAAGTTCGAACAAGAGATATACTCTAGTTTTATAACGAGGGAGGGGTAAGAATTCAATCAATGTTCATTGGTAACATTGATTGAGGGGGAGAATATTTCAAGTTATCTTGTTATCTTTGTTTCTCTCTGCACCATTGTTTGATATTTATTGTGTGCTGATGCATGTTTAAGTCGTGTTTGTGGCCTCTATGTTAGATAGCTTATCTATGTTATGTCATTTTGATAATTGTCATATCAATGTTTTATCAAAATGTATTTGCATGCGATCTGATAAGTTCAAGGACTGATGTGTCAATAGGTACAAAATTTAATAGATAGCGACTTGCTTTAAAAAGGGATAGTGACTTGGCTTTTCTATGGTAGCGACTTGTCCTTATCTTTACTAGCGAGTTGTTTTTGTTTGCACAAGTCCAGGGACTGAATATGTGAACTTTGTAAACTTGAAATATCAAGTCTTATCCCCTAGCGACTTGACTCGCAGTACATATTTTTTCAAAACTCTCAAAAGTCTTTTCTGTGACCTTGTTCTTCTTAGCGACGACATGTGGTGAAGACTACCTCTCAGCGTTTTTTATTCATATCGTAGATTATATGCATCCCTAACATGTTCCTTAGCAATTCCACTTGTGCACTTGATCCTCGTCATTTTGCTCCCCGCTCGTCTAGGTTTGTTAATGGACTTGTTTAAATGAAAGACTTGATAAATGTGTTGTGTGGATTAAGGTGTTGTTTGGGTTCACTAGGATATATATATTTCTACATTTGTATGTATTAATGGGACGTTTGAGCGATTTGTTGTATCACTTTCATTATGTGGTTTGTGTGGGCTTGTGTTTATGAATTTTGTTTGTGTTTAAGGGTTGATTATAATTGTTCATTGTAGCGGTTTGATGGTGTTTCTTTAATGGTTATATATATGTGTTGATTGGATCAAAGTGTTAAGCGAATGCTATGACTTGTTCTTGGTAGCGACTTACCTATTAAACCACGTGTTCTTGGTAGCAGTTGGTTCATAGGTTCTTCATGACGAGTTGCGATATCTGAATACATTCTTGCTAGCGACTTAGTGATGTGATGTGTAGCGACTTGGCATTGTTTCTTTTGATAGCGACTTGTCGCCTACAAGTTAGCGACTTAGTGATTTGATTTTTAGCGACTTGGCCTTGTTTCTTTTGATAGCGACTTGTCTTTACAAGTTAGCGACTTAGTGATTTGATTTGTAGCGACTTGGCCTTGTCTCTTTTGATAGCGACTTGTCTTTACAAGTTAGCGACTTACTTAAATGTTTTCATAATGGCGACTTGTTATGTATTTTTCTTATAGCGACTTGTTTTGACAAGTTGGCGACTTATATATTGTGTTTTACAATAGCGACTTGTCAACATTTTTCTTGTAGCGACTTGTTTTGTCAAACTGTGTAAAGAGACTTGATGTAATTATTTCATGCTAGCGACTTGGTTCAAGTTTACTTGTAGCAAGTTGTCTTGACAAAATTTCTCTTAGCGACTTGCTATAACATTATTGTTTAAGCAATTTGTATGCTGTTCCTCTTAAACAACTTGAGTTTGACAACTTGCTTCTTTTAAATTTGTTATATCAATTCCATAATAGCAACTTGTCTCATGAAATCCTATTATAGCAACTTTGTTCTTCACAATCTTGACTCAAAACAACTTGTATCTTGAAAAACTTTGTCAAAATGATTTGTTACTTTGAAAATTACTATTGCTACTTAATCTATTTCCTAAGTATGTCAATCTGCTTATTGGTAATCTATCATGTATGCTACTTGTTGTGCTTGTGTCATGAGGATACATTAAAATTTGTTCAACTAACCATGTCTAACCTAACATGCTCTCGAATACTGGTGTTGTATGTGTGTTTCTACAGAATCTCAATGGCAAACCCAACTTCATCCGAGAACCTTGCTACCTCTACTCCATCCATTGCTCTTACAGACAATGAAATTCTTCCAGAAAACAAATGGGTAGATATAGGAAAAAGCAACACTTTGTGGATATGGAAAGACTGCAACAAAATCCAATCTTCAAGGTGGCAATTGATATTCTTAAAAACACTAATTTCTTCAGTGCCATGACCAAGCAATGCACGATCCCTTCCATTTACTTGCAACAATTTTGGAACACCGTCACATGGGACAAGATGCCACTTATTCTGCAAGCTTGATGATAAGGAATTTGAAATCACATCGACATTCTCAGAAGGCCCTAGGAATCACACCAATGACCCCACCATAAGATGCATACTCCACCTAGTGCTTGGAAGAGCTAATAATCTTTCGATTGGTTTGGGTTATCAAGTTGACATATCAAGGGCTTGAGATATCATCTTTGACACATGTATCAACCAGGAGAGCCATAACTACCATTCTCAACTTATGCTTATCGGTAAAACCTGGGGTTGATAAAGTAAGGATACCTATTATGCAAATCCTATGGGGTCGTCCGATGGGGTGAACAATAATGTCTCGAAATTATTTGGGAAGAATTCTCGTTTTCAATGAACACATTTATCACCGATAGAACAAACGTTCAGAATCAAGCTCAAGGAAGAAAGAAAGTACATAAACTTGTGATTCCTAGCATCGATTTCAGCTTATTATCGGTACTTACAATTGAGACTCATAACTTCAATCCTAGGAGTGAATCAATTCTCCATAATGCTAAGGATGAATTTGTTCTGGGTAATCTCAAATACATTGCCAGAGGTGTCAATAAGGAAATCTTTGGATTTCCCATTCCGATATTCTTCTCTGAGATGATATTAAGAAGACTAACCACTTCAAATTATACAAGAAAAGGGCATCGGATCAATGTTGAAGACTCTCCCATTCCATCACAATCTAAAGCTACAAAGTCCACTTCATACAAGACCTCATATCTTGCCCTTCCCAGAAGAGACGTGACATATCACAACCCTCGCGACACTTGACCTGAAGCGAAGGAAGAAGAAAGAAGTTGGTAAGGGAGCGTTGAACTTGAGGCTTCAAGGGGAGATCTGGTTTGATTGATGAAGACATGGCTACTTTGCAACTGGGAATTAAACAAAGTCTTGAAAGCCAGAACATGAGACTACCAGTGAGAGGAATTACAATAAGAGAACACAGGCATTCACGACAAACAACTCCTCCCACTCAAGACAAAGGAAAAGGGATTGGAGGCGGATGTTGAAAAAGCTGCTCACATGCTCGACCATCTCTTCTCCACCATCTGGAACTACCACAATTTGTAAAGAAAGAAGTGTTGAATCATCTTGACTCAAGAACTAACTAGATTGGAAAAGGAATCAAAACATGAAGAAACTCTGCTTCAAGTGATACCCAATCATAAAGAATGATGATGAAGAGTTCTTTGAAAGACTCCGGAGAACCTTAGTCAAGATCGATGAAACCAGGCATATGGAGGAACCTAACATGTCTACGGGTTCTCTTTCCTCACTTAATAATCACGGATGCCGATCTCTCATTGGGTGATCGGTTCTTGAATGACAAACCGACACCGAGACTCATAAGCCTAATGATGAGAAAGAGAAGTTGAGTCCATGTACCGCGGTCATCATCCGACAAGACACATCAACCATCCCACCTATGTTTGTACTGCTCTTTTTCAACCGACATCCACCACGATCTGCTAAAGATCTATCACTTGAACCGATTGGTTCGCATTGCCCGACACGGATACTCCACCGACTTTACCACCTCAAATACTAACATCTGATCAATTTCTCGACAAGCGTTGAAAAAATTGAAGCTCTTGAAGACAACTGCCTAAATATATGTGGGTGTTATACCAGCATTTTTAGGTTACTTTTCATTTTCGAGAATTTACTATTCACTTTACTATTCACCTTTACTACTCACTTTCACTATTCATCCCGTAAAATTTTTAATCCACATTCTCGTAAAATAAATTATTTTAGTATTAACACGAGATTTGACCATCGTTAGATCATTTTCGCAAAAGTTATTAAGTAAATATCGTTTTAAAGTTTCGTTTTAGACGGTCCACCGTTTAAACATCACGCGCTTAACGAAAATCAACTCGACAATTTTTTCGCATCGGATAAATTTTTAGATCACTCATGATTAATTTGAGAATTTTTAAGATTTATTTTTATATTACCAAATAAGCTCCGTATGAGAACAAAACTAAACTTACGTTTTAAACAATTCTACTTACATCCGGACTTAACGATTCCGCCTTTGTGTTTCTAATATGTTTTGAAACTTTTACATTTTTGGAAAAGTCAAACATATTTCCCTCCTCCTTTGACCATAAAGGAATTAACCGTTCTACATTTTTGCTTAAATCGCGTAACTTTTAAACTTCACAAATAACTGTTAAGTTATCTCGTATGTGAAAACCACATTTTGACATCTCATATCACTTTTAGACTAATTTTAGTCTACTCTAAATATATTCACGGTCGTTTCACGAAATTTCGTTTATTTCACGTTAAGCTAATTACGCGTTTTTGTCCGTATTTCCGGCTTTAAGCGGCGTTTTGCATCAATGAGACTTATCACCCATTTTATATTTTAGATGAAGTATAATGATAAGTTTCATCATTCCTACAAATTTCGTATTTTTCGATACCGGTTTCGTTTTATGGCGGTTAGCATTTGGACAAAACTCACTCGTAACAAGATAATACCAAAACTATCCACCAAGTCATCCTATATTATCATGAACGAAATTGGGGGAATTCATCACCTTGGTGTCAAAATCCTAAGCATGCTTTCTTTAGATATTACATGTAAATTTAACCATGGTTAGTTTTTAACCCAATATATAGTTAACCATATTCTCTAGCCTATAAATACCAAGCTAAATCACTTCATTTTTCTTGCACCACTCCTTTCTTAACATCTAAAGTCCTAAACCTAAAGGCATTTCTTATAGATCTTGTAAGAACATTCTTGTGTTCTTGAAGAAAACTAGCGTTTGATCTTCGTTCTTGGAAGTTTTCAAGAGTCGTTATAATCTTCAAATATCTTCAAGTCTCCAAAAGGCGTCGTTATAATCTTCTAATAGCCTTGGGTTTTCAAATATTGCAAATTCTCGTCGAAGCTCGCTAATATTTTATTTTTCCATAATACTCAAGCATTCTATTTTAAGGTAAGTATTTATAAAACTCAAACTTATTTAAATACTTATAAACTTTGTTAGTTTATTTATTGTATTTATAAACTCTTAATATATCATATAATCAAGTAATCAAAAATACATGTTTTACGTATTAAGCACTACAACACTAGGGAACTTTATGTGAGGGGTTCATTTGGGTAAACGGATCGACGAGTTCTTTGGATTCACGATTTAAAGTGTCCTAGCTCCTCGAGCGTTTCTTGCATGACCTCTGAATTATGATGGCCCGAACGGTAGTACGATATCTATAAACTAAATATGTTTCACATATTAAAGATCTTTCTATAAACACCAAATGATAATTGACTACATCATGATTAACATAGAAATATATATAGAATGGTTTATGTTTTCCTAAACATTATTCCAAACCTAAGTGCTAATATTCTATTTTAGGTTTCTCGTAGAAGTTCTCACGGCATATCCATCATTCTCATTATACATTTGATATCATTTATTAAGGTGAGTTCATAGCCTCACTTTCTATTACTTAATTGTTTTACAAACCCTTGGGGGAGATACATGCTTTATTTTAAACCGAACATTTGCTTTCAAACTATATACTTATCGATTGTTATTAGCACTAAGTTAACGCATTTGCCAAACTTAAGTCCCTTAATCATGAATCATTAATCACTATGTGAGAGTGAAGTAGAATATTGTGAATAGATCTTCAGGATTGACGAATCCCGTTTGTGTTAGCCCGTTAAAGGCAAACAAAGCGCACTATATTTGAGTAACATTAGGTAAAATGGAATTTACCTATTAGGGCGCATCCGACATTTTCACCATTAATTTTGGAACCGTTAACGCCTTGATTGCATGATGCTTAGTCTAATATTAACGTTTGCTTTCAAACCATTGGTGTGAATTTATAACTCACACTACAAACATAATGTGTTCAACCATCAAACAAACTCTATGAATTTCACTCAACCTTTGTGTTGACATATTTAAGCATGTATTTCGGGCCCATATTATCACGAGGCTGGCCTGAGGAGGAGCATGGATACTCAAGAAGGCTATAAATTTTATTATCATTCGAAAATTCATTTAATGTATTTTGTAAACAATGAAACCAACTAGGACCTCATTTTTGTAAACTATGATATTTATATAAATCGAATGATAAATCTTTTAAAACGACTCCATTAGAGTTAGTTTTCTATTGTTATATTTGTTGTGCCATGAAGTAATACCAGGTTTGAATTTAGATTTCGCATATCCAAATTGGGGTGTCTAGTTGGTATTAAAGCCACAATTATAGAAAGCGGGTCTATCGAGACTTAAACTATAACTACTTTTCAAACAAAAAAACATTTTATAGCCTTCCATTCTCCGTGCCTTCCATCCTCAGAGACGATTATGTGACTTTTAGGCATTTTAAACTATACAAACATACTAGTATATTGATATATACACTTGACATATTTTCAATCATTTTAACTAAACGATAGACTAAACAATATGCATATGCTTATTCTAAGGTATTACGGCACAATCATATTTTCCCAATCATGTATCTACTCGTGCATTTAGGATTCTGAAACTTTATCCAAGACATTATGGCGATTACAATGGTCTTTTCCTACTTCCTAGACATTGTGAATACAATGGTCTCATTCATTTTCAAGACCTTTGTGAGATCTTTGTGGTCTCATACATTCTCAGAACACATAAATCTCCCCGGTGGTCTCATTTTATTTCTCAAGACATTGTGTGTTACACAATGGTCTCTCCATCATTTCTCAAGACATTGTGAGTTACACAATGATCTCTCTATCATTTCTCAAGACATTGTGAATTACACAATGGTTTAATTTACTTCACGGACATTATAAGTTATTCAAAGTCTCTAAAAATTATCTTATAAACAATATATGATATTGTTTACATGCAACCCGTCCACGATCTATCCAATTTCCCTAATGGAAATACAAGAAATGGGATTTCTAAAGACAAAAGCGACTCATCATCTACAAAAGGCGAAGTTAGTGACTTTCTCTTCATTCATCAAAATTTCTTCAAATCCTTCATTGTTAAGGTTAGTGATTCTAGCCAAGTAGACTATTTTAAATTACTTAAGATTTCCTTTCCACACGTATCTACCCATACTATCTTCTATGCAATGTAATGTGAAAACATAGGTTACAAGTCTTTTATGGCGGGACTTACCTGGCTGAATGGTTTGATATAAGCCTTTGCTTAGTGGACAATTTCTCAAAAGATGGACATATCACAGTATACATAATTTAGGTATTTTGAAAATTTTTATCGAACACCATTTAAATATAGCCTAATCACCTATATTTAACAGGATAGTGGAACATGAATCGATTAACTATGTTCGACTTAAATTTTTCAAACAGCGAGAATAATAGTTATACAAAGGTTAATTTCCTACTTAAACGATAAACCACGAATTCATTAAAAGATCGAGAACCGCGATAGTGTCTTACCACTCCGCAAAATCTTAACATCTTATTCATACTACCTAATTTCATTCTTGAAAGTTTTCATTTATAAAATAATCCTAACTACTATCTTGGGATAGTCATCAAATTTCTGTCATTTCTTAGAAGTACTAGCTTTGATTGATTTCAAGGATATCATTCCGTCATTCACCTTTGATTTTAAAACAAACTTGACATCTCTACCTAATAATAATGGTGGCGATGCGCTACACTCTTCTAATCGTCAAACATATCAAATCATTGCTCGAACTCATTGAAATTCCGTATGTAAAACTTTCACGGTATCCGCGTTTCTTTGAAACACTAGTAGACATCAACACCATACGATATAACCTTCATCTCAAACCACCTAAGGCCAGGATCAACTTTAGAAATGGTTTGGATAACCACTTGCCACTAACAATACTTTCCCTCTGACGGCAGTTTTCACATCATTATAAACCATTTCACATCAACAATATCTTACACATTTGATTAACAATAGTTACCCTAACAACAACAAAACTATTCTATTTTGAGGCACTATATGAGCGAATGTGTTAGTTAACCATTTCTTGGACTAAGGTGTTGAGAGATCACCCTTTGAAAAACTAAGGAAGCCATACAAATACAAATTAGGCTCCCTGCGGCACACTATCACCAAAAGCTCCATGTTAGAAATTAAGGTTTTATTGATAGCCTCGATCTGATGAATATAATTCATTTTGAGAATCGGGAAAGCCAAACTTTGGTATATTGGTTCTATAAGATTTAACAAAACCCTTTAGGTTATCAACTTAAGCCACATGGTACATAATACATTCTATGATCAAAAACTTGAGAACACAAGATTAGAGGCCCCAATTTCTATCAATGAATACTAGTCAGAACAAATTGTCGGAAATGAAGACTATATCTATTTTGGGGTCTATTTCGTTTAATCATCATCGTTTAATCATCATCGATCATCCGAAGTAGCCACGCCGTAGCGTTGAATAATGGATCTGCATAAAGTTATTAAAGTAAATATAAGGTTTTAAAGTTTTAGTTTTTAGGCGGTCCACCGTTTAAACATCCTTGAGATCTTGAAAATCAACTCTAACAATTTTCATGGATAAATTTTAGATCTCATGATTAATTTGAGAATTTTTAAGATTTATTATTTTTAATATTACCAAATAAGCTCATGAGAACAAAAAAACTAAATACGTTTTAAACAATTCTACTTACATCCCAGTTCTTGATTCACATACTGTTTTTTAATATGTTTTGAAACTTTACATTTTTGGAAAATTCAAACATATTTCCGTCCTCTTTGACCATAAAGGAATTAACCTTATACGTTCACATTTTTTGTAAATCGCGTAACTTTTAAAGTTCACAAATAACATTGGGATTATCCTGTGTAATGAAAAATACATTTGACATCTCATATCACTTTTAGACCTTTGATTCTACTCTAAATAAATTCGATTAGGTTTCTACCGAAATTTCGTTATTTTAGATAAACTGCGGTGCAGCGTTTTAGACCCATATTTCGGCTTTAAGCAGCGTTTTTGCACCCAATGAGAATTATCACCCATTTTATATTTTAGATGAAGTATAATGATAAGTTTCATCATTCCTACAAATTTCGTATTTTTACGATACCGGTTTTACGTTTTATGGCTTCGGTTAGCATTTAACGGAACCAAAACTCACTCCGTAACCAAGATAATACCAAAACTATCCACCAAAGTCATCCTATATTATCATGAACGAAATTAGGGGGGGGAGTCATCACCTTGGTGTCAAAATCCTAATCATGCTTTCTTTAGATCATTACATGTGTAAATTTAACCATGGTTAGTTTTTAACCCAATATATAGTTAACCATATTCTCTAGCCTATAAATACCAAGCTAAATCACTTCATTTTTCTTGCACCACCCTTTCTTAACATCTAAAGTCCTAAGCGTAACATTTCTTATAGATCTTGTAAGAACATTCATGTGTTCTTGAAGAAAACTAGCGTTTGATCTTCGTTCTTGGAAGTTTTCAAGAAAGAGTCGTTATAATCTTCAAATATCTTCAAGTCTCCAAAAAGTCGTTTATAATCTTCTAATAGCCTTTGGTTTTCAAAGATTGCAAATTCTACGTCGAAGCTCCGCTAATATTTTATTTTTCCATAATACTCAAGCATTCTATTTTAAGGTAAGTATTTATAAAACTCAAACTTATTTAAATACTTATAAACTTTGTTAGTTTATTTATTGTATTTATAAACTCTTAATATATCATATAATAAAGTAATCAAAAATACATGTTTTACGTATTAAGCACTACAACACTAGGGAACTTTATGTGAGGGGTTCATTTGGGTAAACGGATCGACGAGTTCTGGATTTCACGATTTAAAGTGTCCTAGCTCCTCGAGCGTTTCTGCATGACCTCTCACGAATTATGATGTGAGCGGTGAATGCGATATCTATAAACTAAATATGTTTTCACATATTAAAGATCTTTCTATAAACACCAAATGATAATTGACTACATCATGATCAACATAGAAATATATATAGAATGGTTTATGTTTTCCTAAACATTATTCCAAACCTAAGTCGCAATATTCTATTTTAGGTTTCTCGTAGAAGTTCTCACGGCATATCCATCATTCTCATTATACATTTGATATCATTTATTAAGGTGAGTTCATAGCCCCACTTTCTATTACTTAATTGTTTTATAAACCCTTGGGGGGAGATACATGCTTTATTTTAAACCGAACACATTCCTTTCAAACTATATACTTATCGATTGTTATTAGCACTAAGTTAACGCATTTGCCAAACTTAAGTCCCTTAATCATGAATCATTAATCACTATGTGAGAGTGGGCACGAATATTGTGAATAGATCTATTGGGATTGACGAATCCCGTTTGTGTTGGCCCGTTAAAGGCAAACAAACGCACTATATTTGAGTAACATTAGGTAAAAATGGCAATTTACCTATTAAGGCACGTACCGACATTTTCACCAATTAATTTTGGAACACGTTAACGCCTTGATTGCATGATGCTTAGTCTAATAATAACTGTTTAGGTTTTCAAACCATTTGTGAATTTATAACTCACACTACAAACATAATGTGTTCAACCATCAAACAAACTCTATGAATTTCACTCAACCTTTGTGTTGTGAGTTTTAAGCATGTATTTGAGGTCCATATTATCTGGTACGCGGAGGAGCATGGATACTCAAGAAGGCTATAAATTTTATTATCATTTGAAAACTCATTTAATGTATTTTGTAAACAATGGAACCAACTGGGACCTCATTTTGTAAACTCGATATTTATATAAATCGAATGATAAATCTTTTAAAACGACTCCATTAGAGTTCGTTTTCTATTATTATGACTGTTGTGCCATGAAGTAATACCGGTTTGAATTCACTGCGTATCACAAAATTGGGGGTCTTACATCGATGTCCTCGAGGATCGTATCTACAGGTATGACATCTTAACCGATGAAGGGGTAAGGCGCCATTGAAGTCGAGTTAAGGATCTTTGTAGAATGGGCAATGCAAGCTCCTCGGCTTCAACGGTTTAAAGACCTACCTATTTCCGGATATGAGAGCATCCTTCGGACAAGATGTATGAAGCTAACGAGCATAAGCATGAGGTTCATAAGAAGTTATTTGAGGCTCTCGAAGAATCAATTAAGCACGACAATCACCTACAGTTCTTAGAAGATATTGGAGAAATAAAGGCTAAGAAGAAAATGAGGATTGTGGTATTGGAGACATTAGTAAAGGTCAAAATCCTCCTCTCTCTCCATGGCCGGAGGAGCCGGAACTTCTAGTGCAGGGGATCTTCGACACAACCACTACACCTTCACCACAACCACCTACATCTCCTCCAAAACCGACAAATCAATCCGACTCATCCGGTGATCGAGGTACTTAGAAAGTCTGCGGCTTGGACCACCGTGATTCAAGGTTCACACCGCATTCTCTACTATTCCAAAAGATCAGTGCTTCATGAAGAATCATATGTCATGGCAGAGTCAGAATCCGATGACGATGATGCATCCACCAAACATATCCCCAAGCCATCTAAAGATGATTGGTTTGATGCATCGTGTCGGTGAGCGCTCTAATACCTCTCTGATTGCACATTCAAAGACACAATTCAGCTTCGCTCACCAAAGAGACCTCAAACTCCGAACCTTCATGGTCCATTCCAGTCGACCGCGATGATTTCGACAACAAGCGGGCATCAACCATCACCACGAACTATGAAGCCCCACCCGAAGACTCTCTTCTTCACATCATTGGAGATATGGGTAGCTTTATAAAGTGGTTTTGTGAAATGAAAGGAATCTCATCCATCACTCCGAAGGACCTTGAAGGACAAGCATTCGAAATCGTCAAGGTCTTCCACTCGGATGCCAATCGACTTGCAAATGGAAGAATGCCATAAAATGCTAAATGATCAAGTCGATGAACAGTCGGTCATTTTGATGTTAACAAACCTCTTCCTATCGATGGTGAACTCGGAAAAATGACCATTCAGATGCGAGTTCTTCTTCAACCATGACTGGACTATCTATGTGCTCGTACTCTTGAAAGAAGACCACTTTATCGATTTCAAAATGAAAGTTGCTACCTACACAGATCCGGTCTTGGCGGATGGTACACGATCAATTACGGTTTGACAAAGAACATGTGTATAACATCGAGGCTTCATATGGCATTTCTCATTGGTGGTTCAAGAAGAATAAATTCTACATTGAAAGACATGGTCGATAAAGGCCAAAACATTCGATCCAAGTGCGGATTCTAAGTGTTGTCGATATAGAAATCTTCCCAATCTATCGCTATAATTATGAAGAAGATTTTTCTTCGAAGCAGCGGAACTTGAAAGATTACGTGATAGAAGAAAATGACTTCAAAGCTGGCGCCAAATGACTTTGAAGATCTCTATCTTTTAAACCTTTAAGGACACCTTGATTGCCTCAGCTCTCTCACGGGCTGTCAATCTCGGATCAGAGAGGCTTGGTCATTCGAAAAGGTTGAGGATTTCGGCCTTTAGGGAAAAGCTATCGAACTGCGTCAACCTAACAAGACCGCAATGGGAAGCCTCGGGACTTGAATTTCATCACGAATATAAAGTGATTGACACTCCTAGAGCCATCATCTTTACCCGGCAGTCTGGGACAAGAATGCTAATGAGGCTATGTGAGCTTTACAAGTTGATGATGGTACACTCGGGATGGTAGAACAAGAATTGAACTCAAGAGTAAAGGAAATCAATATTGACATGAAGCCTTGGAACAAAACTAGATTACGGTCTAAACAGGACTTGAAGATGTATGAAGATTTCATTGTTTGCAATGTCGGACGAAGATTAAAGACTAGAATGATTTATCGCATCCTTGAAAGTTTTGTGGGTGGTAGACTTCGTGAAGGTCATTACAAACTACTTCAACGAACGAATGAAGACATCTTAGGAAGTAGTTTATGTTTTGAATTTTTATCGTATAATGTGGTGTATGTAATATGAACAACTATAATGTATATAGTAGTGATAGGTTATGTATTGTGGTTTCCCTTTTATCTAAAAGGGAAACTTGATGTAGTCCACTTGGATCATATAAAACCGGACACATTTTTCTCCAAAATCTCAAAGGATTTGAAATTTTTGATCGGGGGAAAAGATGTGATATAAATATGAAAGATGAAAAAAGGTGACCATTTCTGTCTCAAAGTCCATACTGCTCTCTAATATGTGCTAAAATCTTTTCGAATCTCGAAGCATATATTGAGGGGGAGCATTTCAAAACAAATAAAAACTTTCAAGGTACAAAGACTTCTATGTTTTAACATAATGTACCTTGATTGTGTGTTAAATGGTTTCCAAATTTTGGTAATCGTGGTTGTACTTCAAAATATCTCTTACCTCTATGTGATAAAATGATTTCAAATATCCTACGCACATATTGAGGGGGAGAATTTACCAAGAAAATCAAATGGCTTTTTCTATGAAAATTGTGATGAAAGAAAATATTTCAAAGCCCTCTTGCCTCCATGTGCTAAACAATTTCTAAATCATATGCACATGTTGAGGGGGAGGTTTTCTAAATGATCAAAACTATTAAGGTAAAAAATGCTTTGATCTCGTAGCACAAGTACCTTGATTGTTTTTCAAATGATTTTTTTCAATTGGTTCCAATGACAAATGAACAATACCAAATAGACCGACCAAATTTACTTTATGTAAGGTGATATAAGGATGATAAGGTTAGGTATTTGTTCCCATGATCCATGAAGCCGGAGGGATCTACCCAAGGACAATCCACTAGATAGTGTAGAGTCCTTAGGTATGATGAAAAAAGAAGAAAGGTGAGATATAGGAATAGTGTGGGTGAGATAGAGCTAGTCTCGGAATAAACCCAACAAGGTTCTAGTTATGAAGTCTCGGTAAGCAGAAGGGGTTGAAGAATGAAAAAGAATTGAATGAGAAAAGGGTGAAAATAAATAGCCCTCCTTTAATTCAACCTTAGGGGCGGAAACCGGGTCAATACATATGCTCTTGGTGGTTACTAAGGTAACAGGTATTGAAGACAAGGCGTCATAGACCCAGTGGCCTCGCACACTAAACTTCCCAAGCTACTCAAGTTCCTCTTAAAAGGACTTGTTTCATTCTCACGGGAACCTACATTATCTATCGACTTTCTCTTAGAGATGGTTGATATTGAAGTAGGAGACCCTCTCCTAGTCTCCAGATATAGGAAACCAAATGTGCACTTTTGAGTCTAGAGCCACGAGATCATCTATAAATCTCATTAGGACACATTATCCTTGAATACTCACGCTTTCACTCAATGTGGAATGTGAGATTATATCATATGAGTCCTACGCATTATCCTTGTGGTATTGCGAGAACATCACGAGTGATATGCAAATGTAGTCACAATGAAGATGGAAAGCCTTCCGGAGCCAACATCAAACAAGCTCCTGGTGGGTGGCATGTGAGATCTATCCAATAGATTAACCATGTGACAACTGAGCGAAACAATGGGGCTATTCTTAATTATGAATCAATCTCGGTTGGTTATGGATTGACAGATACCTTTGAAAAACCAGTCGTTGTGCTTAAAATTTCTTTTCTTTAGCACATCGGTACGTGTACTATATTTAAAAAATAAAAGGTGTTTATGATTGATAATTGATTTTCTTTAAAACCTTCGTTGTATTGCAAAAACACTTTATCTTGAGCGCGTCACGATTGTTTTTCAAATCTCTTTTCATCAATCATGAATCTCAAAATTATTTGGTTCACTCACTCGTGTTGTCCTCTTTGAGATGTTCGGTTTGAGAGCGGCTGAAATTGCTGAAACCTGTCAAGGAGATTCTTCGTATATACGATCCGCAGGCGGTACTTGTACTGATCAACGGGGAACCATGGGCCGTGTACCTCAATTCAATGAAAGTGATCAAAGACACTTTCGTACGCTTTAATGCTAACTGTTTTATGCAGGTACACCCCGATGTTTGTAGCTGATCAGAATAGAGAGGTTAATCCATAGCCGCATGCTCACACAACACATTCATTTCCAAAGAAATCATGATTAGTGCATCAATGACTTTGATATTTTCCACTCCATGCTTCTGCTACGCTGCCGCAAATATCATGAATCAACTAAAGCTTC